>CACRXP010000705.1:31019-340642 GCA_902702965.1 Spirometra erinaceieuropaei | reverse complement strand
AAATGCACGTGGCATACCACATTAAAAGTAGGCTTTCACCGGCAGGGATGTATAAGTGGTCTGACGTTTCAAGTATTAACTTTAGAGTTTGAGAAGTCAAAGACATAGCCCCCCATGCATGGCTCACTTCGTTTGACGCGTTTCGCTCAAAAACCGTTTGTTAAGCTGCATCATTAATACATATTACTGAAACCCGAATTGTTCCTGCCCTCGTCGAACGCAAATATAGTTAACGGTAGTGATTGTGCCGTGAATGAGGCTCGTAAAACCCGAGACAATTAACGTGTAGGTTGACAGCTCACTTGGTAGACAGCCGGCTATCATGCACCTGCCTCGACTTATAATGCAAAAAATATACGGAAAAAATGTCGTCAAACACATCATCTATGACCAACACATAATGATATGATGCATCGTTCAAACAAATAGACTGCCTAAAAATCTCTTGTTACAGGCAATGAAGATCTTCTGTTCAGCGATAATCACGATTGCCTCGCCAATTGTCGCAATTTCCAAGCCGAATCAACATCCCTGCCATTTTTCACCTCCACAACTAATAACTTAGACGAAATTTTATAAACCAGTTCATTTTACAAACAAGTCAAAGTCTTTCGCAATTAAAAAAACAAACTGCATTTCCAACTGTTGAAGAAAGCGACAAGATCGCTGGGACAGGAGCCTGAAGTTTCGGATTCCTGCTCAAACCCATCAATAGAGACAAAGCAGAAAAGAGTGGTTTATTTTGGGGGACTGCGGTATTTATAGGATGCAGTATCCATGCTACCGCATACCTATGAATGTTCACGGCTCCCTGCCTCCCTCTTCGCCTTAGTTTTTTGACTTTGTCAAATTCCATATATTTCACAGCTTATGACTTATAAATGTCTTATTATTACATCACGTCCAGGAGGTCTCGCTTCATTTACTCGTCGTCGTATTTCGTCCTTAAAGGATAATATTTTCGTTTGAAACCGCTGAGTATCTTCGCCCAAAATCTTGATTATCTTCAGAGGGCTGTGGAGTAATAACGGGAAGAAAAAAATAAGAATATAAAGTTTCCGAGGTTTTCAATTAAACAGGCAATTTTGTCCCTATCTTCCCTACTGCGGATGCACCTGTAGAACCTTCTGAGACATATAATGCATTCTGCTGCCAGTAACCGCTTGAAGGAGGTTCTAACTAAACGTAATTCATTGCATTCATTATGAGATTTTGAATTTGCAAATACTTTTTCCACAGCCCATGTTTCTTCCTTATAAGCTCTTTTGTCAAAAATGTAACCTACGTGATCATCTTTCTTATGCCCTCTTCCGAATTTTATGTGTTCAAAGAAGAGACACCTCTCGTAGCTTGTGCACGAATGACATGAATAAGGCATTTGCTGTGGGGGTTTTCTAGTCTATGCCTGCTTATCTAAACCCAGATACTGGTCGGTAAATTGCCCGAAAGACTGAAACTATGGCATTACGTATTCCCTTTCGCGTATTTGCTTGCAAAGTCAGACAGTATAAAGACCGGTTCAAACGACTCTAACATCTGACCTGGACAGTGTAACAGCCACTCCAGTTCTTACTCTTTTTCTCCGGCACTGTTTTGTCAATCGATGGTCGAGACAACTGCTGAAACACGGCCAAGCCCGCCGGCTAACACTGGAACACCAACTGAAGTGACTCTCGGCTGACTTCACAAACTCTCATCATCTCACGCGCATCGAACGCTCTGACTTAATATGTGTGAGGCCTTGTGAGTATGCGCCCGCTATTCCAATCACACGACCAACACTCAGCAGTCACGCCCTCCACGCTGACCCGAATCCTCACTCCCCCGTGCACAACACACGGCGACTGACACTCTCGGTGAACGGACGCTTATCTCTGTCGCAAGGAAACATCCAACTTACGCAACCTGTCCTGTGTATAGAATAAACTAGTCCTCACAATGCCCTTACTTCTGTTATAAGACTAACCAAAATTGTTGTGCATGACTGGAGTTGATGTGACATCTTTGACCGCTATAACAGCACACGGTGCGAAATTGAACTGCAGTAGGCCGTGATTTCGACGCCGTATCTGGGCATATGTTGACTAGTTTGAACCTGCATCGTAACATATATGGAGTCCTTTGGTCAAAAAGCATGCACGACCTCGTCTAGGCTTAACGTAGCATTATGGAGGATCTGTGTTTCAGATTCTGTCTCCGTTAATGTCACTTGTTGCCCCCAGTTTCGCCAGGCGAACGACCCTTAATTTATCTTTTAGAATCTAACATACATAATTAAAACCACCATGCTAGGAATCTAGGCTGCTCTAAGGGTTGGGTAGTATTTCATTAATTAAAACAAAAATCTGGCTGCAAAGGTGAATTCAAGTTTTTTTCCAAAATTATTCAAAGGGCACATGACGTTTGTTAAACCCAGCCAAAAGAAGCTAAGTGGTCATGTAGCACAGTATTTTCTTTTTGTATTTCACAAAATGAAATGCGTATTATAGGTGTCACTTTATACATATGCTAGTGTGATAAATTGCTCATACTATTATAGATCAATTGCATCATGACATACATGGAATACTTTGACGTCGACATGAAGAGTTAAATTCTCAGTTTCTTATACAGCAATTATAACGCTATAACTAAAGTGGTAAAAATGCGCGTGTCATACCACATTAAAAGTAAGTGCTCATCCGCAGGGTTGAATACGAGGTCTTACGTGTACCCATCTTCAGAGCCAGGGAGGTCAAAGGAGTTACCCTCCATGCGCGCAAGTTGGCTGCAATTTTGGAAGCATGTCTTTTTGGAGAAGTCAGACAGCTTAATAATCAGGTCAGAAGACCATTTGAGTTGAACTGGACAACCCAAGGAATTAAACTGCACTCCAGTAGGTCGCCTGTCGTAGCAAATATCGCCTCTTTTGGTAAAAGTGACATTTTATAACCTCGTCTTGGCTTAACTGAGAGATAAGTGGTGCTTCTGTGTTTCAGATTCTGTCTCCCTTACTGTCACTCGTTGTCCACTGTCTTGTGCCCCGGTTTCGCTATAAGAACGACCGGGGGGTTGTCTTTCTGAATCTACAAACCGAACTAAAACCACTAGGTGACGCCTCTACGTTGCCCTAAGTGCCTGGTGGCATTTTATTAATCGGAACAGTATTGTGGCTGCGAAGCTGATTTCGAGCGTTTTTGTGTAAAAAATCATTGGTCACACTGCTTGGGTGGAAGTCAGTGAAATCTTGTCTGGCGATCATTTAGAATAATATTTTTTTGTATTTCGCAAAAGTAAACACCTATTAGGTATGTCATATCACACAACTAAAAACACGTTTTCGTATAACACATTGGTGCATTCTGGAGGATGTATACACTTTGGAGAAATTACAATGTGTGACCTATCTCATGAAATGTTGGCTGAAATTCTAAAATGCGTTTTCGATTAGGAAGGATTACTTGGCCACGCTTGTAATACTGATTATCCTGTGGCATACTCTTATAACATTTCGGACTCGGCAGGATGTCGTCTTTTAACTGCACTTCTTTTCAATCTCCTTCACAAAGCGTGTTCGGCAAAAAATGGCTACTTAATTACCAAGCATTGATTCGATGGTCTTGGAATTTCAACTATATTTTATAGAAACCATGAACAAAAAGTGCTTTCTTTCAATCAATCAATAGAAACTCGCGTCTCCTTTATATGATATACTTAAGGAAGGTGTATAATTAGGTTTTAAAAAGTTTTCTAATTGCAGAATAATTTAGAGCCTAATCATTTGTTGCATTAGCGCTGAGCGATTTCACTCTACAAGGTGCATTCGTTCCGCGTAAAGATAATCATATATTTTTCTATACCATTAAAGAGTCGACGCAATGTCTGCGGACCATGTTGTACATTTCAGGAGGAGCAGTGGTAAAGGACCAGATACGATGCTATGTGCATGGACATTGTGCGGTCTCATAATTAGAAACTTTTTTAAAACCTAATTTTACTCCTACCTTAAGTATAAAATATAAAGAATATGTGATACTCTATTGATTGATTAAAAAAAAGTATATTTGTGTTCATGGCTTCTATAAAATATATTTGAATTTACAAGGCCATCAAAAATCAATGGGAAAAATGCATGCTACTTATGTAGTCATTTTTTACCGAGCACATTTTCTAAATGAGATTGAAAAGTAGTGCAGTTAAAAGCCGACATCCTGCCGAGTCCGAAATGTTATAAGAGTATGACACAAGATAATCAGTATTACAACCGCGATCACGTAATCCTTCCTAATCGAAAACGCATTTTATAATTTCAGGCAACATGTCATGAGATAGGTCACTCAATATAGCTTTGTAAAAAACACTATGGCTAAAACTATGAAGGGAGACAATTTTGTGCTTGAGAAAAATGATGCCGCTGTTGATTGAGCGGTCATCACCACACGTAGGCAGGATGTCATCATGTGAATTGGATGCCCTATACATAGAGGCCGTTGTTTTTTTTGCGATCAAAAAATAATTATGCATAATCCGATCACTCCATAATCTAGCGATTTTTGCGGACACAATGATTCTCGTATGCAAGCAGGAAATCATGCTTAACTACATGTCCCGCTGAATATTCGTTCCACCATATAAAACATTGGTCAATTCTACTTACGCGATGAAGCAATCTACGGTCTTATAAACTGTGCGGGTTGTGTAGTCCATTTTCATTTATAAAAATCAATGTTTTCTTGGAAGCGGCAATATAATTATAGAAAATGTATAAGTGAAAAAATCACTGAAAACAGAGATTGTAAATAACCAGGGGTTGAAATTGTATGTTAAACATGTGGGTTTATAACAATAAATAATATTGTGCTTACATTGGCAGTCCTTGAGGAATGAAAGTATTAAAAATTAAACATAATTTCTCGAGCTGAAAAAAGTAGACTGAAGGCCATTCTAAATGACATATGTTTAACGCACCAGCAAAGGACTCTTAAATAGTAGGCAATAAATCAAATAACTAAACGTATTGACGGACTCGCGGGAAAACTATGACTGTGAAGATCGAGGGATGTCAACTAATATACACTGGAAATTAAACTTACTCAATTTTGGGATCTGCAAAATATATGCAAACCACAGGTTTTCCTGAGACGAACCACGGCTGTAAACAGGTAGGCTCATAGAAGCTTATGCAAGATAGATTAACGGAAACCAAACTCCCCATGGCGTACAACAACCTCAAGCTGCTAAATACAATCAAACCCACACATCTCTCATGGACCAACAGCTATTGAACTTGTTCTAGGTCTTCTTCAGCCAAGTAAATGTTAATCATAGAATACAATATTACACAACTATATACGAAATACCTGTCTTGGAAAACGCCCCTCATTGCTTAGAGTATGGATGCAAAAAATTTCGAGCCACACCAAATTACGCGTGCACAGAAGGACGATGAAAAATATTATAAAAATTTGGGGCAGCATTACAAAGCCCCATGTCATATGGGTGATTTTAAAAAATCAGGAGCAAAACCAAGTGTTTCCTTAATTCTCAGACCTATCGGAATTCGTCTGTGCTAGCAAGTGGCAAAATGTCTACATGCGCTGTCCTCACAGTTTGCGGGGAGATTTGTAACAGTCATTTACGCCGAGCAAATGTGGGTGGTGATGCTATGCGTAAGTGGCGCACAAGAAAATGTGAAGTGTGCAATCGTAGCCATGTCGGCATGACTAAGGAGAAAAAAGGCAGACGTAGGAGCGCAGTATTTATTGGAATTTATTGGCAAGGAACCGCGTGTGCGCCGTGCTATCGTAATGAGCTCCGAATAATCGACATCATTTGCGAATTTTGTTTGCGGTATAGATGACTGTGATGATAAAACCCGACCACTATTATCTTAACATGCGTGCGTCGTAATTAGCACGCTTCTTAGCTATATTTATTTTTGGAAACTCTCGCATGGTGTAAACCCATTTCAGTGCTATAATTACAAGCTCACATTGAAGAGTATTCGTTGTACTCATTTTACTCGTGAAGAACACTTCCTACACAATTTCGAAACGATCACTAGTTTTTGACTCACGGTCATATGCTAATATGAGTTGTCTCGGTAGCACATAAAAACCACTAATGAATATCTTAGTATTACGAATGCGCAGATAGTTTCCCTCCACTTAAAACAAACGTAAATATTAAATTGGTCCCAAAATCACAAACGCATTTAAATGTCTTTTATCTGTCTGTCGATGAATCAAATATGACAAAGTATCCTGTATGCCATAGGCAAGGCGTCTGTTCCGTTTAAGGAAAGTTTTCTTATGTATCGAAGGCATATTCGTCAGCGACTTTGTTTGCGAACAGATGATTTTCTCGAAAATGAAGTATGATGCTTAAATGAGTCTTTAAATGTGACTCAAACGATCATTTCCTTACAAGGAGCACGTCAACACTCAGTAATTCGTTAAAGGCCTTTGAGAATAATCTTAGATTTGAGTTCTCAAAAGAAGGTAATTTAAAATCTCTCTTTATGGACGATCGGGTAAAAACACTGAAAATCATGAAGTATTCAGCAATATTTTGAGAACGATCTGAAACTAAACGTAATCAAAAAAGACGATAAGTGGAAATTGATTGAACGGAAGGAAATGTCTCTCTATAAATTACCAATGGTATGTTTACGACCACACCTGGCATTTCAATTTAAATGTGTTATACACCGATCGGCCAGGCAGCGTGTGCTTTATGGAAACGTTTGTTCTTGCGGCATAACCATCGGTAACATCAAGTGCAATTCTCTTTTTTGGTGAATGATATCTCATTTAACTGAAAATACACAAAGATAACAGAAAAGGAATGAAAACTTTTTTGTTAATCTACACTCGGAATATAGTCAGTTTACAATCCCTGCTACATGAATTGAAACTAATAAGTTAACGATATGTGGATGTGAACTTCACCAAAACATTGTTATTAGACGTTATTTTATGTATACTTTCATATGTGTTGCCCTTTTGATACAAGAATACATTCTATCTATCTGAAAACGAACTTTACTCAAGTAGAGCCATTTCTGACGCTTCGAGATATTGCGCGTTTCACAACAAACCGACATTTCTAAACAACGCAACAATGCGTGTAAAATTGCATTTATGATTTCAATACTCTTAAAAAAGTAGTTCATTAATATAGACACCGGAATCTTGAAATAGTGTCGATTTGCTAGTGATTGGCAATCATTT
This sequence comes from Spirometra erinaceieuropaei, assembly GCA_902702965.1. Classification (NCBI taxonomy): domain Eukaryota; kingdom Metazoa; phylum Platyhelminthes; class Cestoda; order Diphyllobothriidea; family Diphyllobothriidae; genus Spirometra; species Spirometra erinaceieuropaei. The sequence continues at coordinate 333,431 of CACRXP010000705.1, read as the reverse complement.
TTTAAATTTCGACACGTTTCATGAACTAGGTCACTAACTGTATGTCGCACTAGGTTTAAAACGGTTGTATACTTTGGTGGTCAAACTTGTGCGCTAAAAAATCCCTTAGTTGATTAATCAACAGCCTAACATGAAGTCAGTTGCCTCCGATGTATGCCAACAGCTCAGTGTCTGACGCCTGCCCTAATGACAAGGTTTTTATTAAATCCAACGGTAGAACGAACGGGTTCCCCTAGTGTCCACACCTGCTAGTCAGTCACTTGTCTGATCATTTGCCTTGTCATAGCATTCCTCCCATTGTAGTCGCGACTATTCCATACAACTAACGCAGATGCGTTTGAAATGACCAGGCATTTGCGAACGTTTTATTATACAGGCAAAGTGCACCAAATAGATTTATTTGATTTGATATAACAGCATTTTTCATTTTCCAAATGGCAGCGACTGCTCTTCATAAGGTCCGCAAAACACAGAAAACGTTTTCCTATGCAGATAATCATTACGGATAAGGGAACGTATAAGCGAAATGGACATTTCTGCCGCGTTGGTCAGTATCAGCTACGCAAACCCGACAAAAGATTGGTGCACATTTTGGCGTTCTGATTCGTTTTTAGCATACAGAAGGATTTTTGACATTACTTTAAATGCAAATATTTGTTTATTATTACTCTGACGCCGCCTCTATTGTAAATTTATCACGTCGGGCTAGGTAGGGCAAAATATGATGTCGCATCTCATGCCCGTCTATATAAAGGCGTGCACTGGTGAAAGCTTGCATAGTCTGCCACTGATTTAGCGGTTAAATTCTATGTGGAGTCTGGCTTATTAGCCGTCGTCAGCCAGCCATACCCGAGCCCGAGTGAGTTCAGTATGAACGATCGGTTAGCGCCCCCTAACATTGTATATTCCCGATCGAAAACCGACAGGGCAACGGGCTCGTGGCCCGGTGAGAAGAGGCGTTGACTTATAAACCAACAGGTCGCGAGTTCGAGGCTCGGGTGTTCCATACTTCGGGCTTGGGTATGGCTGGCTGACAACGGCTAGTAAGCCAGAAATGACCATTCCAGTCTCCCTTGTCTTTGTCGGTAATATCACTTTGCCTATATATCATGCGCAGCTGCGCGGCGGCTGGTTGGGCTCGAGAAAGTGCCCTTAGGGCACAACGGAACGAGTGAGTTCCGTATGAACGATCCACTGATGGAAGCTTGTTTGCTTTCGAAACGTCAGGCAAATATACATATGGTTCCTGCGATCGCCTTTTCTTCTCAGTTATATCCGGGAACGCCCATTTTTGCTTCAATCGACCATATATATATATACGTGCGTGTAAATGAGTTTTTAAATTCTAATAGATAGAAAAGCATAGATTCTATGATAATAATAAACTTAAACTGCACGTGCGCATTTAGGTTGGGAGTAAAATTCGCCAAAAATCACAAACATTTGTCTAAAAGTAGAGGTAGATTCTGTTTGCCGACGTTATCATCAGCACATTTTACTTAAAGGGACATCGGTAAACACTATACCGACGATATAATTAGCAGATAGTCATTACCTACTGAAAACTGATTTGTGGCGGTCTGTATTTAAGTTCCCTCACATGTCAACATTTTAGAATGACTGATTTATTTTGTGAATGTATTAGGTGTCGTTTAACTTTACACATCCACTAAAATCATTCATCGTTTTAAAGGCGAATTACGCAGTGCGACAGTACTTATTATTTTAAGTAACACAGCCGAATCTAGCAGGTTTTTGAAGTATTTAAATAAGACATGCATCGGCGTTTGCCAGTTTGTATCCCCAAAATCATTTTCATTTGACCAGAACGACATGCCTTTCACTATGTATGGCAGGTGCTGGCCTTTATTTTAATGACGCTTGATGGCAGCCCACATAGTCTGATACGGGCTTAGCGGATAAATCATATACCGTGTGTTTAAGGGTGAAAGAGTACATTATTTTATTTAATTTTAATAAAGGCTTTCGCTTTTGCACTGCCACATTGACAAATGGCCGAATGGTTGTGCGCTTTTAATGCAATAACATGCCTGACATGCGCCTTTTTAGAAAACGGGTAAACTGATCCAGTATCATGCATGGTCGTTAAGAACTTAAGGAGCCGTCAGTGAGTCATATAGAACTCATTATGTTTATCCGCAAAATCATCAACAGCAAACCAGCTTCATCTTTAATTCTAGGTTTTGCGTGCAATATGTCAGCGAAAGGCTCTAAAAGACAGGTCCCAATTTTGAAGCCTACTACAGTCCTCTGTAAGTCATGCTTCGTATCCTGTATGCAGGGTGACTTATTCTGCCAATCACATTCGTTGCTTTATCCGCTTACTTTAAATTAAATTTGGCAGCTCCGCTGCAATCCATTGGAGACGACGCTTAAGCACATCAATGAGAATGCTATCGACATTAATGCTTGTATTTTGGCCTGTTATATCCGCCTACGGCTGCAAAAACTCTGAGGGTAATTGCTAACGTATTTTTACTGGATGTGTAAAGATTTTTTAGTAAGTTCCCTCGATTTCAGCAGGCCAAAAAACTAAAAACTGGTCATAGTCGTCTGAAGAGAATGTGAATCTGAAAACTATACACGCGAACCGAATATGATATTTCTTTTAACCTAATGTAGAAGTCCTCACCCGAAAAATCACAAACATGTTTTAAAGTTCACCTAGTCTGTACATTTTATAAAGTATTTCGTATTTCCAAAAGGTTTCTTAGACATTTTTGTTGCAAAATAATAAACACATTTTTCCCATTTCGTAGACGTATATTCATCATTGGCAAACTAGTTTAACAGGTCATGTAAAGTCGTAAAACGTATATAGGTCCTTAGCCACAATATTTGTTTAATCGTGTCGAGCTTTATTTCAATGCCGAACACTGTCATCCTTGCGAAAGACATTTGTTTATCTTGTATTCTGAATAAACCTCTGCATTGCTACTTCCAAATGACGCTAAGTCAATGAATGTATCCAATGCAAAATACTTAAACCTTTCTTCATTCAACTTCATATAGTGCGCCCATGATCAGTAGTTAATCCATGCTCACAATAGACTCGTATGATATGCTAGGCGTGAAGAGGGACGTGGTACGACCTTTCTGTAAGTCTTATGCTCTAACCTGCAGACAAAAATGTTTTACGGCAAGAGCAAGGTAATTTAAGAAGTAAATAATAATTCCTTAAATGCAGCATATTTGCTTCTTTGTATATATTAATGTCCGATGGAATAATTGGGTCATATTATAAACTGTTTTAAATAAAAATTTAGACTTGCACAAATATACACATTAACTGCACTTGTCATATAACATTTGTAAATCGACTAATAACACCTTTAAAATGGTCAGAAAGAATACTTTTTTGGGAACAATTTGCCCCACACGGTCCATTGGTCGCAGATCTCACTTAAATAAAAAAGTGTTACACTGCAGATGGCTCCGTGGGCTTTGTTGTAAACATGTTAATCCGCAACTTTTTTAGATCCAGGAAAATGCAAAAACGATGGCATGGACCACTACTATTTACTTCAACGGATTCCTTCGGGCATTTGGAGTATACACCATGGGCCCAACACCTACACTCGTATGCGCCTGAAAGTGTCAGACGAACCTTTCATCGTTGGCTGTCATCGGTCAAATATTGAGCGGGGTTTTAATATGACAATTGTGTGCCACGTTTACTTTCCGTTTATAAGATATTCTTTGGAGCATTCGGTATGATAACTAAAATCAGCATAATCCTCCACTGCAAGTGCATTGGTTGTTATTATGTGGTTCAAAATTAGATAAAAACAAGATTGAGTTTGGAGTTTTACATGAAATTTTCCTATTTTTTGTAGTTTATTTCGTTAAAAACCACATCTGCATTCGGTGAATTTGTTTTTTTCCTTTATACGAAGAAAGGGTAGTTATTTTGAACACTTGAACTTTACACATTATGTGTTAACAAAATTTTGTAAATTTCTACAATATGCTCGATTATCAACAATAGCACGCCCATATGCATTGCAGTAAATAATCGTATGTAATTTGCTAGAATTTTCAAAGCTGTCTGCTGACTTCCGACGAGCCCCTCACGGAAGAAAAGGCCTTGGAAATTCGAGTGAAGCACATCAATGCTCTGGCTACATTTGAGTACCGTGCAGACTGTGGCGTCATTTGGAACAACTTCCGTTTGCGTCTTCTTGATGTCAACTTTTACGATCTGAAAGCGGCTCTCAATCATACATTTTCAACCAGAACAGGGAAACCTCTTAATTATTGCGCCAATGCATTCATGTTACTCCTTCCAACTTACACAAAATTAGCCTTGCATAGCAGTCCATTACCTAGCTGTGCGTATGAAAGTCTGGGTGCCCTCAACTCCCCTGCAGACAGTATCAACTGCCTACAAATATAGACATGGTTACAAACGCAATCTTGAACCTTCAACATTAAGCAATACATATTTGCGTCCTCTTTATCGCCGTTCCTATTTCGAAGGATGCATGCACGAGTAAATATACGAAAAGTGTGGTTTATTGAATTTAATTTTAAAGGCGATTTGCATTCACCAGATTTTGAAGCTAGGCATAATTATGAGTTAATATTTGCATGCAAAGACGTACGTTGGTATAAAACGAACAAGCGTGTGTGTGTGTAGGATCACCATTTGTGCACGACTAAACTTTAGTCAGCATTGTGGCAAAGAAGTAAGGCTGAAGTTTTTTTAAAATTACCAATAACTACGTTATGAACCTGATTTGTAAAATCACGTCTGTTTAGACGGAAAATCCTCCTGGTTGAATCAAAATTGCATAGAAACCAAGAAAACGGCTTAATGGACGATTCGCCATATCTGAAAAATCTACAAACATAAAGCAAACGTAAAATGCGTTTGGGGTGTTGGGACACATACCGGATATGACGAGTTCAACTAAAAATCTAAAATGCTAGGCCGCCAACGCTAATCTCGTACACTTTGCATGAATTTGTGCGCCGATTACGTCAATCATGAGTATCCGTAGCTGCTCGGCTTGAAAATCTGTTACAAACTTTCATGAAAACAGTTAAGTCAGTGCAAGTAGATATTCTGCCACTCGGCACCACAGTCGCAACCGATGGTTTTGGTCATCTACACTGTTTAAATTATCCAAAGTGAGCTACGACGACCTTGATTCCTGTGAAGATGACAGATCAGTCCACTACTCCATTATTGCTGATAATTATAAGCTTGCCTCCCGTTTCAAATGTTAGCCTGGCTGCTTTTTGACAAGGAAAATATCTCCAAAGTGCAACAATTATTCTTCTTCTTGACGACATTTATGCAACAAATTTGCTGCCCGTGAATATTTTTCAAAATCATGCGCATAACTTGTGTCTTTTAAGGCTGTCCCAAATTCCAAAGGATTCTTCACTGTCTTTTCGCGCGTGAACACAAAGTAGTAACTTGATATTTCCAAAACGTAGCACTAAAACCCGGTTCCCGTGACAGACATTTTACATTTCGTTAAGTAATGACATATTAAGGGTTTAGCTTTTACATGAATGAAGGAGAATTCGAACAAATTCACTGGGTGTTGATGAATAAGCGGTTAATGGGTTTTATTACATGACTTATGAATATTCCTGTGCGAGACATCTTGCGTTTATTATGGTTGTAAAGATACGAATAGCGACTTCATGTCCATAGCGTGGAGGAGTTCAGAAAAATTAATCCTTCAAACTCGAATATCTTTAAGTAGCAATTGAGCTGTACGACTTGTAGATAAGGGAATACGTTAGAGTAAATTCCGTTTCCGTAAATCGATCATGCGTAAATGTTTATGGGTCGACCTGTTTACAGCCGTGTTTCAGTCCAGGGAAACATGTTGTTTGCATATATTTTGAATATCATAAATACGAGCATGATCAATGTTTGGTGTTTTTAAGTTGACATCCCTCACTATGTACGACCATATTTTGTACTCAAATAATGAAATAGGTTTTTCATCCAATAGATTAGTTGTGTCACCTGTTTTGAGGCCTGTGCTGGTCCGTCACCAACTATGTATAACATGCAGTTTCTCAAAGCAGTAGTTCCAATAATGTTCGAACAATTATAATTATATTGTTAGTGTTTTTGTCTCTCATGGATTGCAAGTGTAAACTTAATTTTATTTGACAGCACAAGATACATATTATTTAACATATTATTGCTGGTCCCGGTTATTTATCACCTGCGGTCGCGATGCCAATTACACACTTACTATGATTTTCAAAACTAAATTATCGTTTCTATTGAAAAATTTACGTTTCCTAGCAAACGTGGACCACGCAATTCGAAATGTTTAAAATGACGCTGTCTCCTTCATGGAGTAAGTAGAATTTACCACTTTTCCCACATTTTGGAAAAAAATCTATTGCACACCACACAGTATACGGCGTTACGTTGCTTTAATTCTAGGTTACCTGTATCCGTGTTAATGGTTAGATTCAAGCGTGATGCCATTCAGCATAATTCTTTCGCGAACTCAAACAGACAACTGCAGCCTTGAATATGAAATCTAAGGGAAGTCATGGCGGCCTGCATACGTGTCGTGATGACCGCTCAATAAACAGTGACAACATTTTTTTAAATGCAACTTCGTCTCCCTTCCCAGCTTAAGTCATTATGCCTTTTGCGCAGCCTATTTCACGAAAGTCATTCTACCCCTCAGAATGCGAAATCTATAAATATAAAGAGAAAAGTATTTTTTTATATGACCACCAAACCTGCTTTCGCTGAGTTCAACCAACGCCATGTGTCCCTCGAATTTTTTCCAAAAATCACTCGAATTTACCAGGCAACTCTTAAGACGGCTAGAAGTCTCGCATGGACAAACTATCCGTCGTTCATCTACAGAAACTCGAGCACAAGATAGCTTACTAGTAAGGACAATAAAGGAGACAGGAGCTGAATCACAAATGATTAAAATTTTGACACCCAGACCCACTGGAATGACTTCCTTTTTCCTAGACAGCTATATCTTGTGTAGAAGAGTAATATCCTATTCTATGTTTTACATTTGTTTATCTGAAGTAGAACTAGAACGGTCTAATTAGCTGTTGATCCGTGAGCGATGGTTGGGTTTGATTGTACTAAGGCGCCGTACGACGTGCGATTGAGGTACGAAAGAAGAATTTCGTTTTTCGAAAATTAATCATACGTAAGATTTGATGGGTCTACTTGTTTACAGATACGATTTGTCCCAGGCCAACATGCGATTTTCATATATATTAAACATCATAAATTCAAGCACGAACAAAATCCCGTGGTGTTTATTTGATACCCCTTGCTTTACACCATCATATTCTCCACTTAATTTATTAAATGAGCTATTTTTTAACTAATTTATTGCGCCTTCTTTACTGCTTCTGTGAGGTTTGCGGTAATCTAGAATCTTTAATACTTTAACTAAATTTAGGACGGCATAAAAACTTTCATTGATAATACACGTCTAGAGAAGGTGTGCTTTTGAAAAACATACACATGACAATAAGACGGACTTCATTTTACCCCAAAAATTGAAGTACTTTTCTAAAGACTCACAGGCATGTCTTTATAGTTCGTCATGATTGGAAGTGTTTAAAATGTGTTTGATAATTAAAATAGGGTTCTGGGACATTTCTTGCAAAAAAATGATAAACAAGTGTTTTACATTGCGCTAGCACATATTCTATCTTTATTGAATAATTCAGCAGGAAAGAAAAATCCTTATTTAGTGGCTAGTGCCGTAATTGACGGACGAAGCACAAAATGTCTAATGTGCAAGAATGCTACAGTAAGAGGAAGCTAATTTCTAATAGTTATACAACTTAATTGAAAGTATCCTACTTGTGACTTCAGATAGTCCAATGTCCGTAGACTAATTAGATATAGAAATGCTCCATAGTCGACAAACAACGGTCACTTCTCCGACCAATATTTAAGCTATCTATCAGGGATATTTAAAAGCAGTATATTTGTATATCTTATGTTACATAATATAACGCGATAATATCAAAAAGCGTGTTATAGCCTATAATATTATATCCTATTTTCTATGGCCATTTAAACTTCCACCAGTATATACAGTAACTACGCTTGCCCTTGTCATAACCGGTTTTCAAGTTCCAGTGAAACCTCGTCGTAAACATCAGGTTGGTAATTGTGGTTCCCTCATCTGAGGTCGCTATGTAGAATGAATGGCGTTAAACTTAACTAGAAGATGTGAGAGGTATTTTATATTTAAAATACTAATCCGTCGTATTTTGTGGAGTCAACGACGTGCAAAAAATGGCATGGACCATTAATATCTGCTTCAACGAATTCCGTCGGGCACTTGGGCTATATACCATAGCCCAAACGCATACACTCGTATGCGCATGACCTCACTTGCGACTAAATAAAAAATAGTGCATTAAGTGGACACAAGGAGATATTTCTATTGTATAATTAACTTGTGAAATGTATTTTTTTTTCACAAATTTAACATGGTAGTTATTTTGGGCAGCCTAACTACTGAAATTAAAATAAAAATCCTGTTTAAATTTGCTTGAATACACTCTGTTTTCAATAACAACATGACCTTGCGCAGTGCAATGCTTAAACATATTTAATTCATTTACATTTCGGAAGGCTGTTTGACAACATCGAACGAGCTGCTGATGAAAGAAAAGACCGTGGAAATTCGAGCGAAGAACATCAATGCTCTGGCTACATTTGAGTACCGTGCAGAATGCGGCGTCATTTGGAACAACTTCCGTTTGCGTCTTGTTGATCTCAACTTTCGCAATCTGGAAGCGGCTGTCTCCCGTATATCTTCAACAATATCTGGAGGCCTTCTTAGTTGTACGGCCAGAGCATCCATGTCACACCTGCCAGCTTATACAAAAGCAGCACTCCGTAGCAGGCCATTACCTAGCTGTGCTTATGCAAATCTGCGTGTCCCTCTCTCCTCTATCGACAAAAAAACGTGTCTAGAAATATAGTTATGGTCGCAAATGCAATCTTGGTTTTTCAATAACTACCAATACACGTTTTCAACCAGTTCATCCCCTTTGACATTTCGACAGAATATGAATCGACGATCAGTCTAATTTATGGAGTTGACCATTGAAGGTTATTTGGATTCAACAGATTATGAGGCTATGCATGATAAAGGATATATATTGTCAAGTTGCTTCTGCATGCAGCGATGTACGCTGATGAGAAGAGGACAAGTACATGTGAGCAATATTTGCGCATAATGAAAGAGAAGTAAGCATTTTGGTAAAGAAGCGTGGCATGTCGCTGAATTGTTACAATTATAAAGTACCAAGTTATGAGCCTAATCAGTAATGTCGCGACTATTAACATAAAAATTATTGTGAACCTGTCAAAACCGAAGGGCAATTATCGCCTTATTGGTTTACTAATGATACTAATAAACGGTTATGAGGTGCTACCACGAAAACCCATAATATCACATAACGGTAGGCCAAAAATGATTAACTTTGACGGAATGTATTGGCAGAGTATTCCTTTAGTTAACATTAAGGATATCGCAGGAATAGGTTCACATACTACGAAAATTACTGAGAATAAGTTTTACAAAAACCAGTGTCAATCGATTTTTCAAAAATGCCCTCGGTCAGATATCTATTTATTTGATAAAATTTGAACAACACATAAGGCAAAGTAGATGCGAAGCGTGCTGGCTTTTTCGGTTGGAAGATTCTGCTAGACAAATTAGTCGTCGATCGCCTCTCGTAACTGCGGCGCATGATAGTGGACCACGAGTAAGAATAAGGGAGAGAAAGTAGCTGAATCACAAAGGCTGCATAACTATTTTTGATCTCAAACAGACAAGGCAAGTCATGAGAGCCGGCATACGTGTACGGATAGCTACCCGATCATCAGCGGCATCATTTACCTCAAGTGCAAACTTGTCTTCCTTCCTGCATTTTGGCTTAGTGCTTTTTACAAAGCTACTTTCTCGAAAGTCTGTATACCGTTCAGAATTTAGAATTATGCAGTACTGAAACGTGTTTTCAGTAGTAGGATGTGAAATCTATAATAGGCATTTGATTTTAAGAAATACGAAGAGAATAAAAAATTGTGTTGCATGGCCACCAAACTTGTTTTCGGCGAATTCCACTAACGCCGTGTTTTCCTTATTTTTTTTTAGAAAACGCTCGAATTCACCATCTGTTTTAATTAATAAAATGCCACTACGTAAGGCAACGTGGGCGCGACACGTGGTGTTCCTACTTCAGCTTGATAGCTTCTGATATGCAAACTCTACGTCGTTTGCAAAGCGAAACTAGGGCACAAGAGAGTAAACCATATGTGACATTGAATGAGATAGAAACTAAAACACATGGTCTACATAAAGATGTCAGTTAAACCTAGACGAGGTCATGCATATATGTACGACAGACGACCTACTGGATCGCAATTTCATACCAAGCAACTGAGGTCAACTGAACTAATTATTTGACCTAGTCTTTATACTCTTTGATTACTCAAGGAAAGACAAGCTACCACAGCCCGAATCTTGCGGGCAATTAAGTTACCAAGATTTGGATACAGATAAGCAGGAATAGACGAAAAACCCCCTCAGCAAACGCCCTATCCATGTCATCTGACTGCAAGCAACTACAATTGCCTCTTCCTTGAACACAGTATTTTCAAAACAAGGCTAAATAATAATCAGCGATCCAATTTTTTTAGATCACATTTACAGTAAAGTACGAGTCATGAGAGAAGTGGATGCGGACCTTCAGTCCGTTTAAGCGAACATATTGCCATTTCCTACGTGTTCTCCCTACTATGAAAACCACAATCACAGATTCAGACGAGTTGAAATATTTCAAGATGTAATTTGACGCAATAAGACGTACTGCGTTTACTGAACTCTGGATGTTAATAAGGATATTCATATGTTTCCTAGAAATAATACACCGAGAGTAAAAACGTCTTAATTAATTTCATTATTTTATAAAATTAATGTGGTTGTGTGCATGACCACTGTGTGTTACCTTGATGACAAAAGAGGTTAGAAGGAAAAAACATGCGCTGTGCAGAAAGAATTTTGCAAATTCACGAAAACATAGCATTCGCCGAATATGAGCAGTAACAAAATAAATGAAGCAATAATAGACGTGTTGTCAGAACTTCTTTTTTAACGGCGACTGGAAGCATAATGCATTGCATGCAACAGGAGGTTCAACATGTAGATCCGCAATGGAGAAAAGCTGTGATAACTTTACAGCTATTATTGATGTTCGCGAACACTTGCTACTTGAAAGGTCACAGAAAGAGCAATTCCTGTTTTAGTTTATTTTGTCCGCGTTTTACGGCAGACCCATCTGAAGACAATCGGGAATTTGAAATGAGCAAAGACAGTCAGGTGTTTTTTAATGGAAATCTTTGCTTTTACGTTTGAAAGCGGAGACGCCTGGGGCCGATGGAATAACAAGAAATTCCTGGTTACAGCATTCAAACGTAGATCGTTACGTAATCTCCAGAGTGCGCTAGCACCTTTGCAATTTAGCTGAAATGGCCAATTTACTTAAAACATCTGCATGATGCCAACTGCTGCACTTTAAGCCACGACGTCGCATCTGCAGTCTTTAAGCATATCCTTCGTCATATTTCCATTAACAAAGGCATATTCTGCGGAATCACACCGGCGCGTTTTGCACGTTGCACTTGTGCGTTAGCAAAATATTACATTTAAAATACTCAGCTTTTGCGTAGTAATAATCCTTCTAGCGTCAACAAAACATAAGCTAGCAAATGAATTTCGCTGAAAAAAGGAACATATTATGACTAATTTTTATCTTCAAAACCAATAAGTAAATTGTGACTTTCATTTGCAAATTAAATTTCCTCCGTCCATTAGGGAGAAAGTGTTGGGCAGGATTATGCAAGGCATTGCTAGATCCGCGGAGCATATTTCACGGTTTCTTTGTCGTTTCAATAAAAAGGGAGCTAAGAGGACACACATGGAGGAGCAAAATGTCTCGTGTCAAAAATATCGATTTTTTGGCAAACGCATGCAATAGTGTGTTTTATAAGTGCTCGTACCCTAATTATTCGTGCATATTTCCGCAACCAAAGAAAGACGAAAATAAGTGGAGAAGGAAGAATTAAAGCACAATATGACTTATGCAATAATTAATCTTATATATTTGTCACGTTAACGGTCTTAGAATTGTTGCGAAGACCTTGGTTATTAGAGGTGATATGTGCGTTGGAAGATCTTCTGACGTAAAATAATCCTAATTTGACAGCATTGGCACATTCGTAACACAAAAGTGCTTAAACTGCTTGGCTGAAATGTGTTCAAGTGCAACTTAAGCTCGAGTATTTAAGTAAGCAAGTTAGAATAACCCTTAAGTGCGGTTGAGCATTGCTTAAATCGCTCTTAATATGTGCAAAATACAAAACGATGCACGCAGGGTAATAAGGCTAGTTTTGTTGTTAATCAGAATCGAAAACACAGACTAGAGCACTACCAAAAATAGAAGAAAGGAATAAAAGCAGTAATTATGTACTTGGAAACTCTATTTGTAGCATTAATTAAAAAAGCTAGACCTCAACCTCTGCTCCAAAAGAGCGAATTTATTCAAGTGGCAATCGTCGGAGGGACGTAGAATTAACTATCTGCCGATAGAAATTGCCTTTCATCAATGTCGTATGATGACAATATTTTTTGGACTTACTGTATTCTTTCATCAGCGGAATTCGTTTTTTTACGCGTGTTTTGTTTACCATGAGAGGACTGTTATTAAGTAGGAAGCCAGAAGTTGCGAATTTGTTTGTTGGCTGATGCTTGCGGGCGTTCTGCAGACTAAATCAGTGTTTTACGCAGCATGATGTTCTTTTGACGGAAATTTGAGAACGGCCAAGCGGTAAGACAACAGATGCGAGATAATGGCATCATGCAGATGTGTTAGAGAAATTAGCGATTTCAGGTCTTTCGAGAAGATGCGAGCGTATTCTGGAGATGACCAGATGTTCTACGTTCGGAAGGTGTAACAAAGAGGTCTTCGTGGAATGTGAATGTTCTTGTAATAAAACATTTACGTGTGTGACATTTAAAACACAATGGGATTTGTGACACATGAGCATGCGACTTTGAAGCAGGTCTATATCTGAGTGATAAATGGGTCGCAATATCAATTATCAAACGCATCACGACATAGGTGTAACCCTCCTTGCGCGGCCCACTTCGTTTGACGTCGGTTACTTAAAGGCCGATTGCTTGGCTGACTCCGGCCTGAATGTTACTGTTCCCCGATGTTATCCTACTCTCGTCGCCACGCGCACATAGAGGCCCCCACAGTGCTGTGAAAGCGGTTCGTAAAACCTGAGAAAACTTAAAATGGCGGTTGACGGCTCAGTCGCAGGGAAGACGGACTTGTTGCACCTGCCTTGGCGTTTGATGTGAAAACACGTACGGAGATAAATTTCGTCACAGACAACCTCAACGACTTATTCATACTAATAAGGTGCATCGCTCAAACAAGTAGACTGTCTAAAAAGCGCTTGTTCAGCAATACTCACGTTTGCCTCACCAAGATACGCGGTGTCCATCAACTAAAACATCACGTCTTGTCATTCGTCATATCAGCTTTCCTGTCACTTTTCTCCTCGTGCATATCAAAAATCAGTCTAAGTTTTATTTAGGAATTGATTTTTCTTTTCTGACATTTTCAAATTTTATATTTTGTGTTGATTTGCGTAATTTGTTTATAGTTCCATCGGGTACAGGCAACTTCTCTGAATGCATTTTTTGAGGTCTTTTCTTCAATTTTACGGTAAAGGTAAAGATTTTTATCCGAAAAACCTGAGTGCTTTAGGGTATTCCTAACTCCTTGTTATCTTTGGAGACTCCGCCGTGAAAACTATTCGAAAGAAATCAAAGACAGTAATGGCCCTTGTGGCCCTTGAGCTAGAAACTTCCAGAGTGTTTCAATTAGACACGTTAATTTGTCCATGTTTTCTTCATTTGCGAATGCGGCTGTAAGACACAATGCATTTAGCTGCTGTATTTAGGGGACTGCGCATTAAAAACTGTGAGTTAACTTTCTTTGCATCTTCACCTAGCGAGATTTTCACTGTTTTTCTCCACTTCTGTGGCGCATAAGATTCTCCAGTCAGTCGCCTCTTGAAAAACACTCTAGCAAAACGTATTCATTTATTTTATTACTCATCATATTCGGCGAATGATATGGGTCCATGTGTACGCAAATACTTTTATCACAGCGAATGTTTATTCTTTATAGGCTATTTTGTCAAACATTGAATCCACAGTGATCATAAACACGGCCTCACTACTTTTTATACCAATAAAATTAATTGCGAGCCTTATAATCTGTAAGGATTACTGCTGGAAAACGTGCGAATATCCCTGCTGACTGACCAGAGATCGTTCATAAAAGCACAGCTCATTGCGCTAAATCACTTCTTCAATTATTTCGATTAATGTGAATCTGTGATTGTGGTTTGCACAGGAAAACACGCAAGTAAAAACAGTTTGTTCATATAAGGGAAGTGGATCTTGCACATTCACTTTTGCATGACTCATTTTTACTGTTAATGAGATCTAAACAATTAGATCGCTGATAATTCTTAGCATTGTACCGAATTGTATGTGTTGGAGTAAGAGACACGTAAAGTAGTTTGTGGCCAAATAATCTGAATGGGGCCATTTCTGCGGGATAGTTCTAGCCTACTACCGCTTATCTCAATCGAACTATTGTCGGTAAATTGCCCGCACGATTTAGACTATGGTGAAATGTTTTTATATTATTATTTGTTTAATATATTAAATACGTATCACAGAAAACAGATCTCATTGCCGACGGACTGGGTGTCGAAATATCAAGCCACTTCACATGCTTTAATGCATAGAAGGACAGTTGAACATATATTGCTATCTAGGACAACATTAACTCGCTACATTTCATGCAGCGGTTTGGAAAAAAAACAGAAAAGAAACGAGCTTTTCAAAAAGGTTGTTTACAATGAAGATTACCTGTCAGACATTTGTGACATTATCCTCGTTAAACAGCACCCTGACTAAGACTTTCAAAGAGGGTCAAGAATGGTAGAACCGACAATGTTGCGTTGTCGATTGAACGGTGATCTTCGTAGACTCCAGGTCGTCAGAGCTGATATTGGATACTACGTGCAAAGTGGATGCCAAGAACCATCGGTTGCGTCTATGGTGCCAAATGGCTGAATGTCTACTAGCGCTGCCCTAACAGTTTGCATTACAATTTACAACAGATGCAGCTGGTCGTGATTTGAAAGAGCGACGAGCAAGATATTTGCGAAGTGTGCAACAATAGCCTTGACGTCCTGACGTTTCGGATATTCTATCGAACTCATTGTCTAGCAAAGTGGATGCGAAGGACAAAGGGAGACGTCTGAGTGCAGTATTTATTGGAGAAAGTAGACAATGATCCGCGTGTGCGCCGCGACATCGTCGTAAACTCAGAATAATCGACATCATCTGCGACTTGCGTATATGATATGCATGACTGGGTTGACATATCCTAGCAACGATATGTGCGCGTCATAATTCAAACAGTTTTTGCTTAAACGTATTCCACTATAATATTTATATTTTCATATTGAGACGTACTCATAATTCCAATTCTTTTCACGTGGAAATCACTCTCTACACATTCGCTTAACTATAACCTACTTGGTATAACATCATATCTACTCCCGCATATCATAAATACAAAGCAAGTTCTCTAACAAATAAATATATTAGAAGACTGCGATAAAAACCTGTTTGCCTTTAAATTATCTATTTGAACTTGATTATCCTCTAACTACTAGAATACCGTACTTGATTTGTGCGCAACCGTAAACACAAAATATGTTATAAAACAAATGCATTCCTTTTGCAAATTTAGATTCAGCAAATCGGTACGCGGTAAAATGTGACCTAATTTTCCATGTTTTTGGAAATTTGCACAAAAGACAATGCTTAAACATAATTGCATTGCTATGTAAGTAATCATATTTCAACGGAAAAAATGGTCATAGAAATAATCGTTGATGTGGCGTAAAAATGATTTTTACTTTACAATAGTGTCACTCGGATGTGGTTTCCAAAATTGCAAAATAAGTTTAACTTTTTTTTCCTTTCTCTGGATGTGACGCATATGGTGAAGTATCCTGTATATAATTTGATCCGTCCACTAGGATTTTCATTTCCAGGTACACGCGGCATTATTGCGTAGACTCATAGGTAAGTGTTTAGTAAATTTGAAAACTGTAGCGGTTTGCTAAAATACTTTAACCTAATGACGACGGTAGTTTAGTCATGCACAAATAATGATCCCGCGCAATGATTGTCTACTTACTAACGTATGTCTCTGCATGCAAAATTTAATTACAATTACAAACTCTTTATCCAAATCAACTTAAAATATAAACCAAACGAAATACGCTGTTTGTAGCTTCGGACTAATAGGCGTCAGTTTAAATTGAAAAGGTAATTAGCTGATTGCAAACGTGTATTGCTAAACTTTGAACATTCAAGATTGCAAGTTTGACCATGTCTATATTTCTAGACAAGTTAACTTGTCTGTAAGGGTTACAAGGGAAGCCAGACTTTTATAAGCACAGCTAGGTAATTGCCTCGTACGCAAGGCCAATTTTGTGTAAATTGGAAGTTTTGGTATGAATTCATTGGCCCAACAACTAAGCGGTTCTTCTGCCCTTGTTGGAAGTGCATTGGATACAGTTGCATCCAAATAGTGAAAGTCAACATCAACAAGACGAAAACGAAATTCGTTCCAAATGACACCGCATTCTGCACGGTACTCAAATGTAGCCAGAGCATTGATGTGGTTCACTCGAATTTCCGCGGCCTTTTCATCCGTTATCGGATCGTCTGATGTCGGCGAGCAGTCTTCCAAATTCTAAGCAAATTGAAAGAGACTAAGCATTGCACTGCCTTCTAAATTCTTAGCAAATTACAAGGTACAAAGCAATGCACCGCATAAAGGTCATGTTGTAATTGAAAATAGAGTAAACTTAAGGAAATGGAAACAAATTATTTAGTTATAATTTTAAGTGTCTAATATACTACGATTTTACTTTCATAGAATATGAAAGAACTTAGTTGTTGAATGCGAATGTAACAATTAATTAAGTAAGCATTCATCAGAAAACATCTCTTTTGGTTCACTAAGGGCAATCCATTTTCACCTAATGGCGAGACAGGTCATAAAAGCCAGTTTACTCGCAATCGCGAGATATAATAATTTTAATAAACCTACCGAAGTCTCTAAAGAATATCTTATATACGGAAAGTAAATTTGACACACGATTGTCATATTAAAACTGGGCTGACTCTTTAACCGATAACAGCCGACGATGACAGGTTTCTCTGACACTTTCAGGCGCATCCTAGTGTAGGTTTTTGGATTATGGTATATTCTCCAAACGTCTGTCGGAATTCGTTGAAGCAAATAATAATGGTCCATGCCATCGTTTTTGCATTTATGTTGTTCTACAACGAACGCTGAATTAATAATTGAAACCAAACAAATGTGGTAAACTCCTTACAAACAATATGTTTTCGACTACTTTTAGAGATTTTAAAAGTCAATTTTTCACCAAAACACTGAGTGTATGTATTTATATGTTTTTTTTTACGAAACGCAACATGTTCAGCAAAATTGTACTGAATGTGCATATTTTCAAAATCATAAATTGTCAAAGACAACAGTTTATAATATAACAGGTTATAGCAACCTCCTAAGTAATCTCTGTAGATGCTGTAAACAACGCATATACTCATTTATTGCTTATCAACCTCCAAAGTAAATATTTCAAATTTTAATTACAGAATTGTCTGACACTTTTCGAATACTAAGCATTTTTTTATCGAATTATTTTAATGGATGTTGGAATATCTGTAGTCACCATTAAGATGCGTTCAGTTAAGTTTTATTAACATTATTGATTACGCTCCTCTTACTGATCATCAATGCATTTCCATTTTAAGCGATAAGGAATATTGTCCTACGTTCGCTCTGACGCCTAGCATATTAAAACCAGTCGATGCTGACGGAGGATTAAGTACTTATCTTAGGCATATCTGATTATTTTTAATGTAGAAAGGTTTAATTATTTTGCATTGGATACACTTATGTTTATCGTTATTTGCAAGCACCACTAAAGAAGCTTATTCAGAAACAATATACATAAACATTCTTTGCAAAAATGACACTGGTTTTCCTTTAGACGAGATTAGAAACGATTAAACTAAATTTTTTTTACGGGTGTAACCAATTGATACGAATTTAAATGGCCAGCTGGATTATTTCATTAAGAACGAATGCGTCATTTACGAAGTAGAAGGGTTGGTTTATATTTATTGCAAAATATATACCCGAAAACTTTTGAATGTAATAAACAATTTATAAAAATGCCCTATTTTGTCGAAATGCAAATACATACGTAGGCATATTTAGCCAAGGTTTCCTAACTTTTGGAGGTAAAATAACGTCCTTCTTCTGTTCCGTTATATGTTTTTAAAATAAGCACTCTCTTCAGCCGACAATGCTTATTTTTTTAAGTTTTTGGTTTCGTCGATAATATAAGGAAATTATTGAAAATTCAAGATTACTGCAAACTACACACAAACACCATTACCTTCAAAGTGTTTGCAGCCGTTGACGGATATAACAGGCCAAAATACAATTACAAGTGTAGACAAAAGTCCCATCGATTTGCATAAGCGTCGTCCCGAAGAATTACACGTTTCTGCCTGTCTCCAGTACACAAAATGTGCCAGGCGGCGCAGCCGCAATTCAGCCAAATTTATTGGAGATTGCAATAAATGTCATTGGCGGTATACGGCTCTCTCTGGTTGCAAGAGACGAAGCATGACTCGCAGACTGCTATAGTACACTGCGATCATTTGAGTGTTATCGTGTCAAGTGTGGGGCTGAATTTCATAGCCTTCGTCGAATGCCTTGTTCATAAAGCCGAGATACAAAGAAAAAGCCGGTTGGCTATCGGCAATCGAAAAGATAAAACAAAGTAGGAACATACGCTGACACATGGCTCCTCACATTCATAACCACCGGAGAACCAACGGGATAACCTCTTAGTTGTACGGCTAAAGCATCCGTGTCACACCTCCCAGCTTATACAAAAGCAGCACTACGTATCAGGCCATTACCTAGCTGTGCTTATGCAAATCTGCGTGTCCCTCTCTCCTCTACCGACGGGAAAATTTGTCTAGAAATATAGAAATGGTCGCAATTGCAATCTTGGTTTTTCAATAACTACCAATACAGATTATCAACCAGTTCATCCCCCTTGATATTTCAACAGAATATTAACCGACGATCAGACTAATTTATGGAGTTTGACATTAAGGGTTATTTGGATTCAACAGATTATGAGCCTTAGCATGTAGCGATGTACGCTGGGGAGAAGAGGACAAGTCCATTTGAGCAATATTTGCGCATGATAAAAGGGAAGTAAGCATTTTGGTAAAGTAGCATGGCATACCTGTGCATTTTCTAAAATTAAAAAGTACCAAGTTATGAGCCTTCCCAGTAATGTCGCGATTATCAACATGAAAAGCAATTGTGGACCTGTCAAAACGGAAGGGAAATTATAGCCTTATTGGTTTACTTATGATAATAATAAACTGTTATTATGTGCTTACACGAAAACCCATAATATCACATAACGGTAAGCCAAAAATGATAAACTTTGATGGAATGTTTTGGCAGAGTATTCCTCGAGCTTACAGTTAGGATATCACAGGAATAGGTTCACACAATACAAAAATTACAATAGATAAGTATGGGTAAAAAGTGTGCCAATTACGACGCACGCATGTCAGGAATGTAGTGCCCCGAGTCATGTATATCATATACGGAAGTCCTAAGTAGTGTCCATTATGTCGCTTATTCGGAGTTCAATACGACGCCACAGCGCACAGCCAGTCCGTTGTCAACCCTTTTCAGCCAAATAAATTATGCGTTCCACTGTTTCCCTTTTTTCCTTCTTAGCCACTTTCCGAGGTATAAATTTCGCTTTGTAATCCGAGACGCTATGCTTACATGCTACGACTGCACACTTCACATTTTTGCTCGCCACTTACGTATACCATGACCACCAGTATATGTTCGGTTTTTGATGACTGCTAAACATTTTCCTGCTAACCGTGCGGACAGCGCTGGTAGACACTCTGTCACCCGGGAGAGCAGACGCAACCCGAAAGTTCTCCGAATTGAGGAAACAACTGTTTTTCCTCTTGATTTTTCGAAATCATCCGCATTTCTTGTGGAATTTTAATGCTGTCCCAAATGTCTATAATATTTCTTGTCGGCCTTTAGCACGTGAGTAATTTAGTATGGCGTGAAAATTCAACATATAGTAACTTAGCAATGTGATCCCTTTTCCAATACGGGTATTCTGTATATAGTTCAGTAATATCGTATTCTATGTTTTAAATTTGCTTGGGTGAAGCAGAACTAGATCAACCTTGCCAGCTGTTGATTTATGAGGGATGATGGGTTTGATTGCATTAGGCAGCAATTCTGGAGTTCCAGAGAAGATACATCAAGTATAAATTCAGTAAATATATCTTAAATATAGTTTAAAAGATTGACGAGTGCCTCATAAAGCAGAACTGACAACTTTACTTATAGGTTGGAACGAATATTTTGGACAACATATAGCGTAAAATGTTTTCTTGTTTACATTCGATGACGCTGTTATCCCCTCAAGAAGCGTTCGATTCTAGCGTTATCAGACGCTGTATAAATGCAAACAGACAAGGACCGCTTTGCATAGGTCATCCAAGGCAAGTTACGGCAGCCCGCATTCGTGTGGTGATGCCCGCCCAATCAACAGGAGTAACATTTTTCTTGTGTTCCAACTAGTCCACCTTCCTGGTCTTAGTTATAGTTTTATTTGCAAAAATAATTTCGCGCGAGTTTCCGCATACTGCAGAATGCAGCAATCTGCAGTGCTAAAGCGTGTTTTCAGTATTATGCTACATGGGCACCAAGGACGTTTTCGCTGTGTTCCACCAAACATGCGTCAATCGAACATTTTAAAAAACCCTCGTTTAAATTTCTGTTTTAAATGATAAAATCCCAAACAGCACATATGACAATGCAGTCGCGAACCGTGGCGGTTATTTCGGGTTGGTACATTCTGCTAGACAAACCAGCCGTTTATTGCTTTTCGTATCTGCGGCACATGGCAGCGGATCACGAGTAAGAAAGAGGGAGAGATGAGCAGAATCACAAAGGAAGTTTAATCAATTTATCATCTCAAATAAACAAAGCCACTTTGCAGACGACATCTGAGGCCAGGCATTAGGGTCGGCATACGTATGGGGATGGCTGCCCAATCAACAGCGGCATCATTTCCTTCAATTGCAAACTTGTCTTCCTTCCTTGATTTTGGCATAGGGCTTTTTACAAAGCGACTTTATCGAAACTTTATAAAACACTCAGAATTAAGAGGAACTGGTGTTAGCATTTGCCTACAGATGGCACCGAGGGGTTTGTTTTCAATACGAATCCGCCGTATTTTGTAGAGTCAACGACGTGCAAAAAAGATTGCATGTACCATTACTATCTGCCTTAACGAATCCCGTCAGGCATTTGGAAGATATGACATAGTTTACACTCCTACACACGTATGCGCATGGAGGTTTCACGCAAACCTTTAACGCTGGGTGTCGTCGTCTATAGATTCAGCCGAGTTTTAATTTGACAATTCAGTTTTATGTTTACTTTCCGTATATCAGGTATTCTTTGGAGAATTTGGTAGCTTTATCAAATTTAGCATAGCTCTTGGCTGCAAATGCAATAGTATGGAAAGCCGTGTATTGGTGACAGCCCACAGAGTCTGCCTCAGACCTAAGTGTTAAATCGTAAGAGTAAATTTTGCTATTCTGTGGTAATAAGGCGCACTTACTTTAGTGCTCCATTTGTATATGTTTGAAGGTTGGACGCTTATATCGCCTGGGATGCGCCTTTGTGGTAAATAAAGAAAATGAATAAAGTCATCCAGCAATATGCACGATTCTTACGAACCTGAGGAGCCTTCAGGAAAGAGATATTGCTCATGAGGTTTATCGCAATAAAACGTTAATAGCAAACTGGCTTTATATTTGATGAGTGGCTTCATGCACAAGAACTTCGAGGTAGGCTTTAAAAGCCAGCTCCGCAGTTTGACGCGACATGTCTCTCATAAGCTCGGTTTACTACAGCATTCTGCGTGTAAAGCTTCGTTTCCTGTAAGCATAGGGCGACAAATTGTGTCAATGACATTCATAGGCGAAACTCCTATACTGTGATGCGCATGAAAGTGTCAGACAAACCAACCATTGGTGACTGTCGTCGTTTAAAAATTCATCCGAGTTTTAACATGACAATCCAGTGTTATGTTTACTTTCCGTATATAATGTATTCTTTGAATTTTTCGGTAGGTTTATAAAAATAAGCACAATCGCTTATTGTTATTACCTTTTTCGTAATGATTTAACAAATTAATTAAATGGACAGAACTAGATTTTTATATTTTATGTAGTTTCTTTTGTTAAATGGCACATGAGCATTCGGAATGTTTTTCCATCTTATACGACTGCAAGTCTGTAATTATTTTGTACACTTGAACTCTTTAAATTATACTAAAACCGAACTTTACGAAATTCATGAATGTATGCCATTTTCGATTAAAACAGGGCCTTTTGCAGTGCAATGCTTAATCACATGTAATTTGCTTAGAATATCAAAGGCTGTCCGCCGACGTCGGAGGAGCCGCCCATGGAAGAAAAGTCCGTGGAACTTCGTGTGAAGCACATAAATGCTTTGGCTACATTTGAGTACCGTGCAAATTGTGGCCTTATTTGGAACAAGTTCCGACTGCTTCTTGTCGATGTCAACTTTTGCGACCTGAAAACGGCTGTCTTCCATGCACTTTCAACAAGAACAGATGCTCTTAGCTGTGGAGCCAATTCATCCATATTTTACCTTTCGATCTACACAAAATTAGCGTTGCGAATCAGGCCATCACCTAGTTGTGTTTATGAAAATCCACGTGCCCTCGTTACCTTTGCTGACAAAATAACATGTCTAGAAATATAGACAAGGTTGTTGATCTTGAATATTCAATACTCTGCAATACACGTTTGCAACCAGTTCATTCATTTTGCTATTTCGTCGCAAACGTATATTGTTACTAACTCTAAAGGTGATTTGGAATGAAAAAAAACTATCGTAGCTAGGTATGATAAACATTTTGTATGTTGAGACCAACCTGGTGAGTAAAACTAAATTTGCGTGATCATTTTTTGTGCATGACGAAAGGGTAGTAAGAATTAAGGCAAATTAGTAAGCCCTACCGCTCAAGTTTTAAAAATTATCAATCCGTTATTTACGAGTCTGCTCAGTAATCGCGCGTTCTTCCACATGAAAAATCCTTCTTGGCGTATCAAAATGGATTATACGCCTAGGAAACGGCTTATGGATAGTTCGCCATATGCGTTACGCATAATGACAGATAAAGGACGTTCAAATGCGTTAGCGATTTTGGGACACACTTAGGATTTGTGTTGAATTTAAGTGGGGGTAAACTAGTTCCGCAACGTGTATCTAAGATATTTATAAGTGGTTTTGATTCGTACCTAGAAAACCCATACCATCCCATACCAATATGCCAAACAAGACGGTGAACGTTGAGTGAATGTGCAGGGCGTGTTTTCCTATCATAAAAGGGGCAAGGTGAGTACGCCTCAATGCCAAATTTAATATCGAGCACGAAGGATGAGTTTTTTTCAAAGTGACAATTGCTAAACAGAAGTCTACGTAAAAAGTGTGCGAATTTTGACGCACGCATGTCAAAATTCAAGTGGCCGGGTTATATCGGCCAGACATTCATATCATATACGTAGGTTGCAAACAATGTCGATAATTTGGAGATAACTAGGACGTTACAGCAAATACCGCTAAACGCAGGCTTTCAATAATTTAATAAGGTGGGGAACTGGGTTTGAATTCCTGAACAAATGATATGCATAATCTTTTTTGATGTAATACCAAGAAAACCTAAGAAGGTTAGCGTCATGAACACCTCTGCCTACTTAGCGTAGATAACTGTTGCAAATCTACATGCAAACTGGTAAGACAGTGCTGATAGTCATTAAGCCACTCGGTACCACAGACGAAACCGATAGTAATGATTATCCACTTTGCCGACAGTATCGAGGGCGATGTCTGAAGACCTGGATGCATTTGCAGATGGTCATTCATTATACATCGCAAACGCTGTCGATCTATACTAATTTGCTTCCCTTTTTAAATATAAGGGCGGGTGCATTTAACAAGGAATATATTTCAAGTCTGACAATTTCTATATTCTCGAGAAGACGTTTATTTAACATTTGCTAATGTTCGTGATTTTTTTTTCAAATTCATCCGGAAGATTATTAGCATTTTAATGGTAAGCTATATTTCAGAAGGTTATTCATCTTCATTCTGCGCATTGATGCCTAGAAGTGACTAGACATTTCGACACCCGGTCCCTCAGAATAGAGGTGGGTTTCCTGTGACACGTATTTCATGCATGGTTGAGTAATGTCACATTCTTGATTTTGTATCTGCATGCTGGAGGTAGAATTAGGGCAAGCTCACTGAATGTTGTATAGGTTTGATTATATGGCTCCTGAATATTCCTAAGCGAGACATCTTGTGTTAAAAACGGTTGCAAAGACACGAAGAGGGAATTCAGGTTTAAAGAGTAGATAAGTTTATCGAATTAAATCTTTCAAACCCGGATATCCGTAAGGAAGTAAGGAGCTGTACCACTTGTGGTTGAGTTCATACGCTACAGGAAGTTCCGTTTCCGAAAATATATCTTGTTTGGCATGGCTTAAACAGAATTCCAACATTCCCACTGATTCTTTATCTACGAGTGGTGTATGGGTTTGATTTTATGATATCTGAATATTTTTATTCGAGACATCTTGCGTTAAATAGGGTTTTTAAGATACGGATAACGACATAACGTTTAAAGAGAAGAAGAATTCATCCAATTTAATCTTCTGCAGTCGGATCGCTATAAGACATTTTAGGAATTAAAGAGCTGTATGAATTAGATTTGATTAGGTTTGCTTGAGAAAGTTTAGTTTTTGGAACTCTATCTTCCGTAAGTTTAGCTATGTTTAACTCTTTTAATCTGAGACTTGCTCTAGGCAAACATTTGTTTTGAAGATATTTTGCAGAATCAGTATCATAAAATGCACTTGTGTTATTCAATGCGTTTTGTCAACTGATTTGTTGCTCCCTTGTTTTATGTCCTGTGCTGGTCTGCTACACCTAATTTACTAATTATAACCTTCAGTTTGTCATTAAAATCTTCTCAATGGAGCTCCAAATATTATATTTATAGGTTAACGCTTTCATCCCTTTATGATTGCCAGAAAAAGCTTAATGGTAATTGCGAGCATAAAACACACTAATGTTTAAAATCCTATATCAGCACCCGATTACCACAATATCTGTTTGGAGTGTTGATTATTCACTTGCTGCTTATCTACAGAAAATATAGTATACTCAGTATAGTATAGTCTGGAAAACATTTGGTTTGCAGATATTTTGCAGATAAAAATCCGGTTTTGCTAAATTCAGCATAGAAAGCAGAACGCATTTTTTAATTAATTTTATTTAGCGGTAGCAATTAACTTTCAGTACGGTATTTTCTGTCCAATAATTGCATGCAAATAATCCTAGAAATTAATCAAACACAATAAGCTATTTTAAGTGCAAACCATTATTCATCGCAGACTTATAATATTTTGATAAGGAGGGCGTTTGGCTCCGCATTGGTGTACTTATGCGTAAATGCTCATTATGTGGTACCAAGTAAACCCAATTCTCTTTCCGTGAAGGAAATGATATGGCAGGCTTTTCTTAAAATATGAGGGTTCGCTGAGTACGTTTCAATGTGAAAATAGGGGACTAAACTAAAGTGAGTTAAACTATACGAAAATTTCTAAAAATAAGCATGGGTAAAATATGTGCACATTACGATACACGCATGTCGAAATTGTAGTGGCCCGGTTATGTCGCCCCGGTATTCTATATCATATACGGAAGGCGCAACTGATGTCGCTTATTCGGAATTCACTATGATGTACAGCGCACTCACTGTCCGTTGTCAACCATTGTCAGCCCAAGAAATTCTGCGTTCATATGTCTCCCTTCTTCCTTCTCAGCCACGTACGCTTATCATGACCACTTGAATCTGTTTGATTTAGATGACTGCTAAAAAATTACCTGCTAAACGTGAGGACAGCGATGTTAGACACTCTGTCACTCGGGAAAGCAGACGAAACACAAAAACTCTCAGCATTAAGCAACGCCTGTTTTCGTTTCTGAAATCATCCGCATTACGTGTGGCAGTTTAATGTTGTCCCTAATTTCTATAATATTGTTTTCGTACTTCTGCGCACGGGTAATATGGTGTAACTTGAAACTTTGGCGTACAGTCCTTTAGCAATGAAATTCGTTTACCAATACAGGTATTTCATATATAATTGGATGAAGTAGATCCAGAACAACCTTCCTAGTTTTTGATTCATTAGAGATGCACATGTTTATTCGTATTAAGCAGCTGTACACCTAGGTGTTCCGGTACGCTACAGTAAATATCGTTTCACAACATCCATCTTAACTGTAGTTGAAAAAAACTCTAGAGTGCATCACAAGGCGGAATTGACAACCTTGCATGTAGGTTAGAACGAATATTCTGCATAATATAATGCGTTTCCTTGCTTATATTCAATAATCCTGGTAACCGCAAAAAACCGTAAGATTCTAGAGTGACCAGACTCTGCATAATCCTTTTGTAAACTCACACAGACAATGGCCGCTTTGCAAAGGAAATCCATGGCAACTTACAACAGCCTGCATTCGTGTGGTGATGACCGCCCAATCAACAGAGGTAACATTTTTCTTGAGTATAACCTTGCCTACCTTCCTGTTCTTAACCATAGTTATATTTGCATATGTAATTTCTCCTACGTCTCTACATACTTCAGAATGCAGCAATCTGCAGTGATTAAGCTCGTTTTCAGTATTATGCAACATGGCCACCAAGCCCGTTTTCGTTGAGTTCCACCAAACCAGTGTCAATTAATCCATTTAAAAAACAATTCGAATTCATCTTAGCTGTCATATTTCTGTTCTTACTAATAAAATGCCAAAAACACTTAAGGCACAGGGGATGCAAGGTTTTTTGGGTTGCTGCATTCTGTTAGACAAATCAGTCGTTGATCTCCTTGCGTACCTGCGGCCCATGACAGTGGACCACGAGTAAAAATAAGGGAGAGATTATCTGAATCACAAAGGCTGTGTAATCTTTTTGTGATCTCAAACAGTCAAGGTCACATTGAATACGACATTCAAGGCAAGTGATGAGGGCCGGCATACGTGTACGGATGGCTACCTGATCATCAGCGTCATCATCTTCTTCAAGTACAAGCCTGTTGCCCCCTCTGGATTGAGGGATAGAGCTTTTTAAATAGCTTATTTCTCGAAAATCTGTACACATTTCCAAATGCAGAATTTTACAGTACTTAAGCGTGTTTTCAGTTGTAAGATGTGACATCTATGATACTTATTACATTTTGCGAAATACAAAGATAATAAAAAATTGTGCTGCATGGCCACCAATTCCGTTTTCGGCAATTGCACCAACGTCGTGTGTGTATTTGTTTTATTTCACAAAACGCTCGAAGTCACCTTTGCCGCCGAATTTCTGTTCCATTTAATAAAATGCCACTAAACTCTTACATTAACGTAGACGCGACACGTGGCGGTCTTACTTCGGCGTCATTGCTTCTGATTGACAAGCCCTCTGTCGTTCGCATAGCATAACTGAGCCCAAGAGAGTGGACCACGAGTGACATTAAGGGGGACATAATCTGAAAAAAACGTGGGCTCCATAAAGCTGTCAGTTAAACCTAGACGAGGTCATGCATATATGTACGACAGACGACCTACTGGATAGCAATTGCATACCTGTCCAGGTCAACCGAAATAGTCCTTTGACCTAGTCTTTATACTCGTTGACTCCTTAAGAAAAGAAAAGCTGTCAAAGCCCCAATCTTAAGGGCAAATTAGCAACCAAGATTTTGACAGAGATAAGCGGGAATAGACAAAAAACCGTAGCAAACAACCTTATTCATGTCATTTAACCACAAGCAACTACAAGTGTCTCTTATTTGAAAACATACTTTTCAAAACAAGGCTTAAGAATTATCAGCGATTTGATTTTTAAGATTACGTTTATAGTAAAGAACGGGTCATGAGAGAAGTGGATGCGGAGCTCCAGTCCGTTTAAGTGAACATATTGCCATTCCCTGCGTGTTTTCTCTCCCAACAAAACCACAATCACAGATTCAGACGATTCGGAAAATTACAAAATGTAAATTAAAGCCATGAGGCCTTCTGAGTTTACTGAGCTCTGGATGTTAATAAGGATATTCATATGTATCCTAGAAATAATCCTGCGGGATTAAAAAAAAGTCTTAATTCATTTTATTATTTTAAAAAATTAAAGAGGTTGTGTGCATGACCACTGTGTGTTACCTGGATGACAAAACAAGTTAGAATGAAAACACATGCGCTGTGCAAAATGAATCTTGCAAATTCATGAAAACGTAGCATTTACCTAATACGAGCACTAACAAAATAAATTTTGCAATAATACGCGTGTTGTCAGAACTTCTTTTTAAGCGGCAAATAGCAGCATAATGCATTGCATGTAAAACGAGGTTCAACATGTAGATCTGAAATGGGGAAAAGCTGCGACAATTTTACAGGTATTATTGATGTTCGCGAAAACATGAAACTTGAAGGGTCACAGAAAATAAATTCCTGGTTTAGTTTATTTTGTCCGGGTGTTACTGCAGAGCCCTCTGAAGGCAATCGGGAATTTGAAATAAGCTGATACAGTCAGGAGATTTGAATGGCAATCGTTGCTTATACGGTTACCTGGGTCCGATAGAATTATAGGAAATCAATGGGTACAACGTTCGAACGTAGATCGTTAGGTCATCTCCAGAGTGCGTTAGCGTTTTTTTAATACAGCTGAAATCGCAACGTTTTCTAACACATTTGCGTGATGGCAACTGCTGCATTTTAAGCCAGTACGTCGCATCTGTGGTGTTTAAGCTTACCGTTCGTCATATTATCATTAACAAAGTCATATTCTTCGGAAGAACATCGATGCGTTCTGAACGTCGCACGTATGCGTCAGCTAAACAATGCATTTAAAATTCGCAGCTTTCTGCTTAGTAGTAATCCTTCCATTGTCAGCAAAACACACGTTATGAAACGAATTTCACTGATAAAAAACACAGTAGGACTAAGTGTTTTGTCTTCAAAAGCAATTAGTCAATTGTGACTTTCGTTTGAAGATTACTTCTCCTCCGTCCATTTGATGCTTGAAACTTGCATAGCGGTATTATTGCGCAGGAGATTTTGAGGCTCTGCTATTTAAAATTACAATCCGTATATATATTTTACGTAAAATGTGTCTTTCTACGACAGTTAGATTCACGTTGTGATATCGTTGCAGGGTAGACGATACATAATATTCCTATCCCGATGAACGGCACATGTTGAAACAGTCGGCACGTACAGCAAAATGTGTTTATGAACATTAATTTAGAATATCGGATGGGAACAATATCATCCAGCAATCGACTGGCAATTGGCTTAAGCTTTTACAATGCAGTTGTATGCTAATATTAACAATAAGGTTTACAGAACGTTGGTAACTGAAGCATGCATTCGTAGGGCTAGTTTAAACAAAAAAAGGAAAATCACAGGACAACAATGTAGGTGAGAGAAGGAATGCAATAATCTATGAATGAACATACCTAGGGTTATGGCGTGTGTTTAGAACATAAAGGTCATTTCTTACAAGAAGGTGCACAGATTTTCATGAAAAGGGTATCATGTTAGAGGGGAAAAAACTAATTGGCGAAATTGTGGCACAAAGGAAAATGAAATAAAATACGTCATTGGATAGGCTACTCCAGTATTGAGGACAAAAATAGGGTCACATTAAGATAATGCATTTGGCTGACTTGTGATTATTTAGTATTATACCATCTTCCTTTAAGCATACTTAGCCATGCGTAAGATCTTTCTTTAGAGATCGGAGATGTCTCTGATTTTTAAGACTGTGGTAAATGCCCATATCAGCAGTATATGCGACTAATGGACAGTTGTTTGGGGCTTTTAGATCATAAGTGGGAAGAGATAAAACTAATAGGATTAAATGAAATAATGGGAACACCACAGCCATTGAGGATGATCGGAAATTGTCGCTTGCCGAGTTGGAGAAATTGGCTGCATTGAGGATTGTTATGTCAACGGTATAGATGAGGATCGCATTTAACTGTCAGTTTTACTGTGCATCATGTCATAGGAGATTTATTTTAAAGGGAGTTTGGATGGTGGGCAACAAAATTAACCGTTAGCTGGCGAGATTGAAAAAAAACACAGAGATTGCCTGGACTTGTGCCGAAAGTCCTATCGAGTGCTATTGTACGACGACCGAAACGAGAGCAGTAATAAAATGACGAAAAAAATGTACACAACACAAAATAACAAATTATGAGGTAAGTTGTGAGTTTTTTTGAAGTTACTGTTGTCGGCAGTGTAATTTCTGCAACGGCCTGCAAATGTTTGCCAAGATAAAACGCCATATGAACGATGCACATTCTACCGTTGATAAAGTAATTTCCGAGCCAAGAGGTGACCTCGTGTGGAGAGACGCACGCAGATTTTTTGATAAGGGGAGGATTGTGCTGGACGATATTTAATGTGAATGAGTAATTAAGAAAAGCTGTATATGTATGAATGGCGATCGTTATCACGTTCTTTTAGTACACAGTGGACCACATGACAGACATAACTAACCGTGCTACGGATGGTTGTATATGCAAATTATAAGCAGGTGGAAGCAATCTGACAGAGAACAGCCTTGCAATGACCTGCACAACTCTATCAGCAAGCTTAATGATTGCCGCTATCAGACAACGGATGAACGTTTTGATAGGAGTGTTGGATAATTCTTAAGACTTGTAATGATGTTTAATGTACAGCAAGAATCAGGCTACTTAGACTCTATGTGCACACGATATTATCTCCATCTGAGTATAGGTAAGTGTTTCGGCGAACTTTGAGTGATCTATACTGACCAACCTGTGAAAAGGGCAGGCTGATTTCCTTACAGTTAGATCATTATGAATTAGTTGTGTAGATTAAATGTTAGAGAGGATGTGTTGGGCACGATTATGCAAGGCCTTGCTTGATCCGCGGATCAAATTTCAGGGTTTCTTTGTCGTTGGAATAAAAAGGAAGTTAAGGGGACACAATTGGATTAGCAAACTGTATCGTGTCAAAAATATCGATTTTTCGGAAAACACATGCAATAATGAATTTTATAGGTGCTCGCAGCCTTTATATTCGTGCATATTTCAGCAACTGATGAAAAAGGAATATAAGGGGAGAGGGAAAATTTAAAAGACAATCTGACACATGCAATAAGTAGTCTCTTAATGTTGCCACGGTAACGGCCTTAGGATCGTTGCGAAGACCTTGGTTATTAGAGGTGATATATGCGCAACTTGGACGATGAAGCAAATTTACAGGCAAACTTATACCGACTTAGAAATGGTCAGGCCACAGGCTTCTCCCATTTAATGTTACCAAATGCAACATTCTGAGGATTGACAGAACCAGCTCGGCGCACTGCCAGACGTTCTATCTAAATCACACACCGCGGCCGCTGGTAGAGGTTCAGAAATACCTAGGGGTGTGGATAACATCTTCACTAAAGCCATCATTCAACTGCTTGAAAGCAGCGAAATCCGCAATGTCCAGCTTATATCCCATTAAGCGGGCATTTGCCAAGTTCAACGAAGAGTGTTTTCGCAAGGTCTTCGGGATGTTTGTGCGCCCACAGTTAAAATTTGCCATTTAGACCATTCATCGCGTCCTTTAAATACAGAGTGGACCATAAGAAGGACATAACCAACCATACTACGATACGACATATGAGAAGGGATCAACGAAAACTCTGTATCGCTTAATGCAATTTGCAGAAGATGCTCAAGAAACAGATTTCCCATCCCGTTATTGAAAGTTAGTGGTGACCTAGAACTAAGTGAATACGGAGTCATGCAGAGCATCTTTCACAATTTTGTGAGTCCATCTTCACGCAGGAGATCGCATTTCTTCCTCCCGACCGCGACATAATGGATGGGTCATCGATTGTGCATGTCCCTTTTGCAGAAATTATTGTTCGTAAAGAATGGCTGACGCTGAGTGAGTGTAAATCGCCTGGGCCGGATGACATACCGCCTAAATTGTTAAAGGATCTTGCTGGAGAACTGTCTAAACCACCCTCTAAGCTATCCCAAGCTTCGTTCGAAGCAGGCTATTTGTCCGTCGATTGGAAATCTTCACGGATCACGACAATTTACAAAGGCGGCAGCCTTACCACAATTTGCTGCAAAAATATTGAAAAGGTAATTAAGCGAGAATTAATGCGTTTCCTAGAAGAGCATAATTTTCTATGCGATGTCCAGCACGGGTCTCGTAGAGACAGCTCATGCGTGACAAACCTACTTTATTGTTTAGATCGCTGGACTAGGGCAATTGATGGCGGCAATGCAGTGCACGCAGTCTACGTCGACTTTAAAAAAGCATTCGACAGTGTATCACATCAGCCTCCCCTGTAAAAATTAAGTCGAGCAAACATTAGGGGTAATCACCTGAGGTGGATTCAAAGCTTCTTGATCGGTCGCTCTCAAATCGGCTACGTCGGTGACAGGCAGTCGACAGAGGTAGCGGTTCAGGGCGAAGTTCTTCAATTATCCATCCATGCCCCTGCACTATTCATTATATACCTCAACGACTTCGTCAATAAACTGACTTCTGATTCTGTCATGTTCGCTGATAATGTTAGAGTTTGGACCGTCATCCGAACTAAAGTTGACAAAAAGCGCTTGCAGGCAGACATCACCCGACTCGGGAAATGGATACAGGACTGGCTTTTTGCCGTTTAAATTGACTAAGTACAGTGTTTTGCGATTCGGCAGGATCAGATCTCTGAGCCCGAGTGTTTACCACCTAAATGGCAGACCACTGCAGGAGGAAGACGTCCAGAAACGCTTAAGTTTGTGGGTAACGGCTTCTCTAAAACCGTCGCTCCACTGGTGCAGTGTTGCCAAGTTGAGATACCAGTCCTTTATCTTGAAAAGAGAGCTTTCTCTACCCTCGATGAGGACTGCTGCGTTAATGTCTTTCGGACATTTGGATGGCCACAGCTTGAGCTCGCTATTTAGGCGTGGAAACCTTGGGCCTCTATAATTCTTAACATTCTTGAGAATGTTCAACGGCGCGCAACGAAACTCGTAAGTGGACGGGATGCACTTATGAAGCATGCCTATCCGATTTCGGTCATTGTCCACTGAGTTACCGACGGCCAAGAGGCGACCTTATACAAACATACCGTGTAGTGCGCGGCCAGGACTGCTGTTTCCTATTTGCTGAATTATGTGGGCTAGCAGACACAATCTAATCTGATCTAATCTAATTAAACTACGTGTGATTGGCGCCAGGCTGGACATCCGGAAGTTCTTCTTTTCAAACAGAGTGTTCGAGGGTTGGAATGCTCTGTCTGAAGATGTCGTCATGTATACCTCCGTCGAGGCTTTTAAGCTCAAGTTGGACCAGTGTACCACGAAAACTCATAATGTCACCTGATCGACATCGCCATAGCATTTCGTGCGAACAGTTTGTTAATTTAAATATATTACTTTCCGCATTTCGGTAGCATTTGTTTTGTATTATTGTCCCACGTCAGTTGAATGTGGATGTTGTCATAAAACCCGTCTCTCTCAGAAACTGAGATAGCACAAATTATCCATAGACAGACTACTGTACAGCATATTAAGGAACAGTAGTATTTTTAACACTTGAAACAATTCGTTCATCTGTGTGGTTTCGAAAAATTCGTCAATCTAAAAAACAATAAGTAGCTGTTTGATGCCTCCATTTTCAAATATTTGATATAATTCGCTTCCAGCACCAAGTATTGAATGGAAAAAATCATTGCACTTGTAAATAGACCGGGGCCTAGTAAACCGTGACTCAAGCAGCCCTCGGCGCACGCGGTTGTCACCTCTTGCGAGAATTTCGGCCACGTCGAATTGAATTGTGTGGCCGTATCTCGTCGAATTAGCCGCATCTTGAGAGCTGGCGTCATGTCTACTCACGGTGTGGCCATTCTCATTCGAAGCTGTCCTCAATAGTTGATCTTATTTTTTTTCCTGGTCATACCGCTCATGCGGTTTTGGTTACCACCTTTCCATAAATCTAACGCAAGTCAGTTTGAAATCGTTTTGCTTTACAGGCAAAATGCTTGGGTGATGTGGGCTTGAAAATCGTTTGTTTATGCAGGTCACCATTTCCGAAATTTGGAAGTACAATCGAAATGTCCGAATCGGTCGCATCGGCCAGTATCAGCTACTCATACGCGACAACATGTACTTGGACAGTCTGGCGTCCACCTTCTTTTTTAGCGCGCAGCAAGATTTTTGGCATGACTTTCATTGGACAAGGTTTTTGTTAGTTTGACAGTACTTCAATTGAAAAACTAATACGTCAAGCGAGGTTAGGCAAAATGCGATGTTGCACCTTAAGTTACTATATAGAAAGGCATGTATTGTTGATAACCAACATAGGCAGTCGCGGATTTAGCGGTTGAATAAGAAGTCGGCTGGTTGGGGATACATGCAAACATTTTCTTTTTTCTCTTCATAAAGTCTTTCTTTTTGACACTGCTCCATTTGCTAATGCTCGAAGGTTGGACGCTTATAAGGCAATAACAAGCCTGGTATGCACCTTAGTAGTAGCTTAAGAAAACCGAAAACTGCTCCAGTATTATGCACTACTGTTGAGAACCTCCGAAGTCGTGAAAAAAGAGATTTTGCTCAAAAGTGTTATCCTGGAAAAACGACGTAGCAAACTGGTTTTTTGATTTATCTGAGGCTTCGTGCCCAAAATCATCGAGAAGGGCTCTAAAAGCCAGCCCCACATTTTGAAAAGATATAACTATCATGCCCGCGGCCTACTACAACATTCTGCGAGTCAGGCTTCGTATCGTGTAAGCAGAGAGCGACTTATTCTACCAACGACATTCACTGCAATCACCAATTAATTTGGCTTAATTGTGTCAGCGGCGCCTGGCGTAATTCGTGTACCATAAACACAAGCAGAACAGTGTTATTCCTCGAGGACGACATCTTCGCAAGTCAATGGGACTCTTCCCGACACTGCTAGTTGTCTTTTTGCTTGTAATATCCGCCTACGGCTGCAGACACTCTGAGGGTTATGTTTTGCCACTTTTTACTGTCTCTGTGCAGTTCGTAATAATTTATTATCTTTAATAATTCCCCTCAATTTAAGATGGCAAAAAAGTCTCGATTAATCACGTTCGTCTGAAGAAGGTGCTCATTAGAAAAACATACAGACAAATATATTATGGTCTCTAATTTACCCCCCAATTAGAAGGTCTTTCCTAACGAATCACAAACATATTCTTGTATTTTTCCAAGATAGGGCGTTTTTAAAAAGAATTTGATAATTCCAAAAATTATACAGGGATTTTTTACAAATAGCGTAAGCAAATGTTCATTTTTTGTACACATCTATTCGTTCTTGATAAATTAATATAGCGGGAAATGCAAAGTCGTATTAAGTGGCCAATTCCGTAACCACAAGATTTGTTTGAAAGTCTTTTGTATTGTTTTAGTGCCGACCAATGACGTGTTTGCAGTAGAGATTGCAAATGACGCTCACCACATGAGTGTGTGCAATGCAAAATACTCAGAGCATTCTACAATTGTAATAATCAGGTACACCTAAGATTATTACTAAATTCATAGTCAACATCGATCGGTATAATATGCTAGGCGTCATGACGGACGTAGAGGAAAATTTATAATCGCTAACAATGGAAACGCAGTGATGATACATTTAGAGCAAGCTAATGTCTAGTGTTCATAAGTCTTAATTGAAATATCTTCATATGCACCAAAGTCCGATAGAGTACTCGGGAAAAGGAATGCTTGGTAATCGGAAGTATCAGTCACTTATTCAATCAAACATTTGTAGCATATACTATGGAGATTAAAAAGCAATATATTTATGTATGTGTACGCTACAACATGTAATGGGATGATTGCAAAAGTGTGTTTAGCCTGTGATATTATGTAGTGATTTATTTGACAATGTAGACTTGTACAAATATACACATTCAGTACGAATATCGTTTTAGATATTGTATTGCGTAAAAAAATATCTGAACCCTTACTACATCGTTTTCCATTAACAAATAGACTATTAAAACCTTTAAAAATGGACGAACAAAATACACTTTGCTAATTTTTGCCACACTTGGTCCATCTCAGTCCACCAGTTAGACTTTGCAACCACTCATGCAATTTCTGCCAATCTTATCTCTAGATATCGACAACAGTGAACTCTATTTCAATATCTAGAAGGAAATACAAATATTTGTTCACCATCTGGTTATTTCCCTGCATACCTCATCGTGACCGTCATGCTGACCGCGGTGGTTTCATTGTCTGAGTTCGCTGTATAGAGTGGCCAGTCTTAGCGTTAACCTGAAGATGGCACTAGAGTGTTTATTTTTAAAACTGCAGGGCCAATGAAATGGAAAAACGATGGCATGGACCACTATTATCTACTTCAACGAATTCCTTCAGGCATTTGGAGTATATACCACAGTCCAAACTCCTACACTCCTACACTCAGACAAACCTTTCATCGTTGGCTGTCATCGGTTGGATATTCAGCCGAGTATTAACATGACAATTAAGTGTCAAGTTTACTTTCCGTATATCAGATATTCTTCGGAGAATTCGGTAGATTTATAAAAATTAGAACAGCTATTGACTGTGAGTGCATTAACTATTATGATCTATTTCGCACATAGGTGAAGACAGATTGCAATTGGTGGACAAAACGAGATTTTTGTATTGCCTATGTGTTTTGTTAAATGTCAAATCCGCATTGGAAAATTAAGAGTTTTTTTCCTTTTCCAAGAATAAAAAACGGTAGCTAATTTGGTCACTTTAACTTTGGAAATTATAAAAAATATTGTTTTCCCATTTCCTTGAATTAACTCCATTTTCTATCACAACATGGCCTTCTGCAATGCAATTCTTAATCAAATGTCATTTTCATAGCATTTGGAAGGCTGTTCGCTGACATCCGACGAACCGGCCATGGAAGAAAAGGCCGTGGAAATTCGAGTAAAGCACCTCAGTTATCAGGCTACCTTTGAGTACCGTTCAGACTGCGGCGTCAGTTGAAACAACTTTCGTTTGCGTCTTTTTGATGGCAACATTCTCGATCTGGAAGCGGCTGTCTCCCATATATCTTCAACAAGAACAGGAGAACGTCTGAATTGTACTGCCAGTATATCCCTATTACACATTCCGGCTTACACAAAATCAGCAATCCGTAGCAGGCCACTACCTAGCTGTGTTTATGCCAATTTGCTTGACCTCGTCACTCATACAGACAGTTTAACTTGTCTAGAAACATAGACATGCGTGCAAATGCAATACTGTTTGATCAATACGAATAAACGTTTGCAGCCACTGCATCGGTTTTGTTACTTCGACAAATACACGCATGCTTGAATAAACAAACAGTGTGTTTCATTGAGTTTACATTAAATTGTGATTTGTTTTTACTAGATTATGAGGCTAGGCATGATAAGGGTGATATAATTGCAAGTAGCTTCTGCACGCAGATACGTACGCTGTTAAGGAAATATTAAGTGTACGTGATCATTATCTGTGTACGACTAAGCAGAAGTAAGCCTTGTGGCATAGTTGTAAGGCATGCCACTCAAGTTTCTAAAATTATCAATAGCCGATAACTTACGGGATACTTTTTCATATCACTTATAGCTACAAACAGATAAAGGAAGTTCAGATGCGTTCGCGAGTTTGGAGACAATTTAAGAGTTGCGTTAAGTTTAAGTGGAGGAAATGATGTCGAGTATTCGGGGTTGAGCTCGACATGGCAGCACATATGCGGTTCCTTGTCAGCCCTTGTCAGCCCAATGAATACTGCGTTCCAAC
This sequence comes from Spirometra erinaceieuropaei, assembly GCA_902702965.1. Lineage (NCBI taxonomy): Eukaryota > Metazoa > Platyhelminthes > Cestoda > Diphyllobothriidea > Diphyllobothriidae > Spirometra > Spirometra erinaceieuropaei. The sequence goes on along the minus strand of CACRXP010000705.1, from coordinate 295,170 downwards.
GTCCGCCTTCTTCCTTCTCAGCCACTTTTTGAAATGATGACTTCGACTTGAAATCCTAAACGCAAGGCCGCCAAAGCTACTATTGCACACTTCGCATCTTTTTTGTACGCAGCTTACGCAGATTATGACCACCTGTATATGCTCGTCGTAGATGACTGTTGCAAACCTCCTTGAAAACTGTTAGGACAGTGCTTGTAACACATTCAGCCACTCGACACCACAGACGCAACCGATCTTTCTGAGCATCCACCTTGCATATCGTATCCAAGGCGAGCTATGGCGAACTGGATGCATACGCCGATGGCCGTTCAATCCACAATGTCGATCCTTACAAGGTTGCCTATCTTCCAAGACTTAGTCCGGGGGTTTCTTAACAAGGTTGTTGTCTTAAAAATCTAACATGTACCCTTTTCTCTAGGAGAAATAAAATAAACACTTGCATAGCTCCTGTTTATTTCGAAATCGTCCGCATGACTTGCCAAAGAACTGTACGACTTCAGGTTGATGACCTTCGCTGGAGAAAGTTCGGTTTCCGTAAATCTATCCTATGTAAGTCTTTATGGGTCTTTCGGTTTACCCTCGTGATTTGCCCCTTTAAAACATTTCGTTTGCGTATAATTTAAAGATTATATAATCGAACAAGATCAATGTCCGTTGGTTTTTATTTGACCTCCCTGATCCTCACGATCATAGTTGGCCTTTGGATAAATCAATACGTTTTTTCAACTGATTTATCGCCCCCTTGTGTTCAGTCATGCACTGGTTTGTTAAACATATGTCACTAAGTATAATATTAGGTTTCTCATTCCACCCTTCCCACATCGACTGAAAAAAATAATTTATTTGTCAAACCTTCCACCTCTCAAGGATTTTCAATGTAAGCTTACTATTATTTATGAAAATAAAACACCGTAGAGTGTTTCATCAGCTGAGTAGAATTGACCACATATCTTACATTTTAGAACGACTATTCTGCACAACATAGAACATACTCTACTTTGTTGCATCCATGCGAGGATATTGGTATCCGCGACAATCGTTAGATTCTAGCGCGCTCTGATTCTGCGTAATCCTTTTGTGACCGTTTTGCATACGACATCCAATGCATGTTATGCCGGCCTGCATACGTGAGGTGATGGCTGCTAATCCAACAGCGGTATCATTAAACTAAAGTATAAAAATGCCCCCCTTCATATATGTTGCCATAATGCTTTTTGCAAAGCTAATTTCCCGAAAGACTTATCATCCTTCAGAGGGCACTAATCTGCGCTAATACAGGGTGTTTCCAGTTGTATGATTTGACTCCTTAATTACGCGTTTAATTTTGCGAAACACAATATTATGTTACATGGCTACGAAACCCGTTTTCGCTGAGTTCTACGAAAGCCGTGTGTCCATTGAATCTTCTATCCAATGCGCTCGAATTTACCTTCGCAGTTAGATTTCTGTTCAAATTAATAAAATCCCAGCAAACACTATAGGCAACGTAGACGCCACAGGTATTGGCTTTACTTCGGCTTGATAGCTTCTGATAGACAAACCCTCCGTCGTTCGTATAGCGAATGTAGGGCAAAATAAAGTGGATCACGAGTGACACTAAGGGAGAGAGAATCTGAAGTTCAGAGGCTCCATACAGCAGTCAGTTAAGCCTTGACGAGGTCACCCAGGTCACACTTACCAAACGAGGCGATATATCAGCGCAGTTACGCTTTCAAACAGAGCACGCACTGGAGTGCAATTTCCTACCGTGGGCTGTTATGGACTACTACAATAGTTTTATGAACTAGTATTTATATTGTCAGCGGACAATTTAGCGATTAATATTTAGAGTAAGATAAGCAGGACTAGACTAGAAACTCCTCGCAGAAAAACCCCCATCCATTTCATTTGACCACAAGCTACTACAAGTTTATGTTCTTTCAACACATCAGATTCGTAACAAGGTTTAAGAAAGATCAGCGATGCTATTGTTCAGATCTTATTTGCAGTAAAATATGAGCCAGAAGAGAAGTGAATGCGCAAGCTCCTCTCCGCCAAAGTGACCTTATTGCTATTTCCTGCGTGTTCTCTCTCCGATCGAAAGCACAATCACAGATTCAGACGAGTCAAACTATTTGTAGAGGAGATTTAACGCCATAAGCCGTACTGGTTTAAAATAAATCTGGTCAATCAACAAGGATATTCTATCAAATTTCCTGCGGGATTATAACCCTTTGAAAAAGGGAGAGAGAAGCTGAATCATTAAGACTGCCAGTTAAGCCTAGACGAGGTCATGCATGCCACTTTTACCAAAGGAGGCGATATGTGGTACGATATAGATTCAAACTAGTCAACATGTGCACAGCTACGCTTTCCAACAGACGACCCCATTGAGTGCACTTTCGTAGTGTGGGCTGTTTCGGTCAATTGAAGAAGTCTTTTGACCTAGTCTTTATACTGTCAGAATTCTCAAGCAAATATAAACTACCATAGTCTTAATCTTTCGGGAAATTTTGGGGGCCAATATTTATAATGATAATTGTTTTGAATGATCTCTGGGCAGTCAGAATGTTTATACATAAGTTTACTGGACATAATCCTGTGGGATTAAAGCCGTCTAAATTAGTTTTGTTGCTGTATATAATATATATATATATATATATATATATAATAAGACCATGCGGATGACCGGCCTAGGTCATTCTGATGACGAAAGAGCACAGAAATATGATACATGAGCTGTGGAAGTCGTATTTCCAAATTTACGAACCCATAGCGTTTGCCGAACATGAGGAGTAACAAAATAAATGATACAATGAAATACAGGTTGTTAAAACTTTTTTTCAAGTGTTGACTGGCAGCATAACCCGTTGTATGTAACAGGAGGTTTTACAGATACAGTGACGGAAACCAGGAACAAAATCGCAGGTCTGATTGATACACATGGAAACTTGCTAGTTGATTGGTCATAGAGAGTAAAATCATTATCTGTGATTATTTTCGCACGCATTTTACTGCGCTGTCCTCTGAAGATAATCGGGATTTTGAATAGGCTTATACAGTCAAGATGTTTGAAAGAAAGATCGTTGCCTTGATGGTCGAGAAGCGGCAATGAGTTCTCATTTAAATAAACCTACACAAGTTTTCTGGAACTGACGGAATAATAAGAAATACATGTTAGAATAATAAAAACTGCACAACATATTTAAATAACAATATCGAAAACCAAATTCGCTTATTTTAAATTACGCAAGGCTACGACGTATCAATAAAATGAACTCTCTAAAAAATTACGTTATATGCGCGAGATGAAAAATAACAGGAATGCTGACTTGGCGTATGGGTAGCCCTGATGCGCGACCTTGTGAACGTTGAGTAGGCTGTCGAGGCATCAGTGATTATCGCAGTAGAGCAGGTTTTAGTTGCCTAACACAATAAATTTTTAAACAGTCTAGTTGTTTAAACGATGCATCACATCATTATGAATAGGTCGTGGATGGTGCCTGGGACAACATTTATTTGTTTCGCATTACAAGTCAAGGCAGGTGCAAGAAGCCGGCCGTCCACCGACTGAACTGTCAAGCGACATGTTAATTTGTCTACGGTTTTACGAACATCATCCAAGGCACAAAGGGGACCGTTACCTATCTGCGCGTCCGACCAGGGCAGGAGCAAATCGAGTTACAGTAACATGCCGGCCGCATGCAGTCACGCAAAAGGCACTTTAGTGATGCGCGTCAAACGAAGTATGCCACGCATGGCGGGCTACTCCTATGACTTTCCTGACAGTGAAGATGGGCACAAGAAGTGGCTAATTGAAACGTCAGACCTCTTATACACCCCTGCCCGGTGAACGCCTACTTTTTGTGGTGTGTCACGTGCATGTCCACTACTAGAGATATAGCGTCAAAAATGTTGGTTAAAAAACAGCGAATCCAATTTTTTCCTGTCGGCGTTTACACATCCCATGCTTTTTATGATGTAATTGATATACAATAATATGACCTATTTATCACAATAGTTAGATGTTTGTTTCAAATTTGTCATACTCATCTCCTGAATCGCATTTTGTTTAGAATGTCACAAACTTAAATGCTTCATTATTTGAAGATTCACATTCCATAAAGTGAGCTTGGTTACAACTTTCGAACGCAGATTGTCAGTTTATATGCAGACTACTCCGGCATCTTTTTGAAGGAGCTGAAATCGCTAAATTTTCCAGCACATCTACGTGATGCCAACGGCTGCATTGTATGTCAGTATGTCGCATATGTGGTCATTCCGCTTAGACGCTCTCATATTTCCCTCAACAAAGCATATACTGAGGAACAACGAAGGTGCGGTTGGCAGCTCGCACGTGAGCGTCAGCCAAACATTACATTTGCAATTTCTATCGTTTTTCTGCAATACCAGTCCTTCCATTTCCATCAAAACGCACGTTGAGAAACACATTTCGCCGACTGAGAAACAATTTTTGCCGATTACATAATATAGTAGGACTGACAATATTTTGCCGATTGAGAAACAAATTTCGTTGATTAAATAACGTAGTAGTACTGACAGTATTTGCCGAAAAATCGATTTTTACTCATGATGAAACATTTCGTAACTCTATGTGTGTCTTATCCGGCCCTCGTTTAACAAATTCAGCTTGAATGTTTCTCTACTCAAAAAATCATACTGATATAAATGTAAGGAGATCGTTCTCATTGTTCACATTTAGGTCAGAATAAATCACATAAAATTCGCCGAAACACTTACTTATTCTTAGATGTAGACATCAACCTGTGCGCATGCAGTCTACGATTAATCCTCCTCCCGCAATTCACAACCCAGTCAAAATTGCATTACTGTGTTTATTTCCTAATTCTTCGTAGCTTTGCGTAATTTAATGTAAACACATCTTGCTTCTGACATTGTCAAATGCTATATTTTGTGCAGCTTATTATGTTCTATCATGAATTGCTTATTATTCGGCCGGGTCCAGTAGACTTTTTTGATCTATGTAACTGAGGATTCGTCATCGAGATTCGACCATCAAAACAAAGATTTCCTTTTGAATATCCTGACTTTATTAGGTCATTTTAAAATCCTGATTATCTTCAGGAGACAAGAAAGTAAAATCCGTGCGAAAAAATCACAGATAGTGATTTAACTTTATGTGGCCAGTCAACTAGCAAGCTCCCGTGTGTATTAATCAGACATGTGAATCTGTTCCTGTTTTCCTTCACTGCGCATGTACCTGTAAAACCTCCTGTTACATACAATGTGCTATGCTGCCGGTCGACACTTGAAAGAAGTTCTAAGAACCCGTATATAATTGCATCATTTATTTTATAAGTCCTCATATTCGGCGAACGCAATGGGTTCGTAAATTTGCAAATACGTTTTCCACAGCCCACGTGTTTTATTTCTGAGCTCTTTTGTCACCAAATTGGCCTACGCTGGTTTTCCGCCTGGCCTCATTATATATATATATATATATATATAACAACAAAGTTAAGTTAGGCGGTTCTAATCCCGCAGGATTATTTCCAGTTGACCGACCAAAGATCACTCAAACCAACAAGACAACTGGCGTTTAATTACCTTTCCAAATATTTTGGCTGGTCGGAATTTGTGATAGTGATTTGGATAGGAGGGAGAACACGCATGCAATGGCAATATGTTTACTCAGACGGAGTGGAGCTTGCGCATTCAATTCGCGCAAGACTCGTTCTTTACTGTAAGCCAGATTTAAACTATCGGATCGCTGATCTTTATTAAGCCTTGTTCCGAATCTTATGCGTTGAGTGAAGGGACACTTGTAGTAGCTTTTGTTCGTATGGCATGCATGACGCCGTTTCTGCGTTGTGTTTCTAGTCTACGTCTGCTTATCTCACTGCAAATATTGGTCCCTAAATTACTCGCAAGATTGAGACTACGGTAGCATATCTTTGCTTAAGAAGTTAGATACTGTAAGGACTAGGTCAAAAACTATTATAGTTGACCTGGAGAGCCCACGGTACGAAACTGCACTGCAGTAGGTCGTCTGTTGGAAGGCGAAACTGTGCACATGTTGACTTTTTTGAAACTTTATCGTGCCACATATGACATGCATGACCTAGTCTAGGCTTACCTTCTGTCTCCTATAGTGTCACTCGTGATGCGCGGTCTTTTGCCCTAGTTTTGCTTCGAGAACGACGAATAGTTTGTCTATCAAGGCGAAATAAATCCACCGCGTGTGGCATCAACGCTGCCCTATGCGTTAAGAGACATTTTGTTAATTAAAACAGAAATCTGGCTCTGAAAGTGAATTCGAGCAGGATTATTTCTAGAAATCCTATGAATATCCTACTTGACTGCCCAGAGTCTATTCGGTTCAGCATGGCTCATTGCGTCAAATCACATCTCGAATTATTTCGACTCGTCTGAATCTGTGATTGTGGTTTTGATATGAGAGAGAACACACATGGAATGGCAATATGTTCACTTATGCGGACTGAAGCATCGTGTTCACTTCTCTCATGAGCCTTTGTGTACTGAAAACTCGATCTAAACAATCGGATCGCAGATCATTCTTAAGCCTTGTTCGGAATATTATGTGTACCAATTAGAGACACTTGTAGCTGATTGTGGTCAAATGACATGGATATAATGCTTGCTGCGGGGGTTTTCCGTTTACTCCTGTTTATCTGCATCCAAATATTGGTTGCTATTTTGCCCGCAAGATTGGGGCTTTGGTAGCTTGTCTTTTCTCGAGGAATGAGTACAAAGACTGGGTTAAAGGACTATTTTGGTTGACCTGGACAGCGTACGCTACGAAATTACGATCAAGAACGTCGTGTGTCGTAAAATATATCACCACCTTTGCTAACAGTGACATGCATGACCTCGTCTAGGTTTAACTGGCAGGTTTATGGAGCCCATGCGTTTCAGATTATGTCCCCCTTAATGTACCTCGTGGTCCACTCTCATGTGCTACAGTTTTGCTATGTAAACGACAGAGGGCTTGTCAATCAGAAGCTATGACGCCGAAGTAAGACCGCCACGTGTCGCGTCTACGTTGATGTAAGAGTTTGGTGGCATTAAATTTAATAAAATCGAAATTTAGCGCTGAATGTGAATTCGAGCGTTTTGTGAAAAAATACTTTTGGACACACGGTGTTGGTGGAATTGGCCGAAAACGGGTTTGGTGGCGTTGCGGCACAATTTTTTATTATCTTTGCATTTCGCAAAATGTAATTAGTATCATAGATGTCACATCCTACAACTGAAAACACGCTTAAGTACTGTATAATTCTGCATTTGGAAATGTGTACAGACTTTCGAGAAAGTAGCATTGTAAAAAGCTCTTTGCCTCAATGCAGAGGGGACACAGGTTTTTACTTGAAGAAGATGATGCCACTGATGATCAGGTAGCCATCCGTGCACGTATGCCGGCCCTCATCTCTTGCCTTGGATGTCGTATGCAATGTGACCTTGTATGTTTAAGATCACAAAACGATTATACAGTCTTTTTGGTTCAGATAATCTCTGCCTTATTCTTAGTCGTGGTCCACTGTCATGTGCCGCAGGTACGCAAGGCGATCGACGACCAGTTTGTCTAACAGAGTGTAGTAACCCTAAGAAAAGTTCGCATCCACTGTGCCTTAAGTCTTTTTGGCATTTTATTAGTAAGATCAGAAATCCGACAGCTTAAGTGAATTCGAGGGTTTTTCTTAAAAGTTTCAATTGACACTGTTTTGGTGGAACTCAACGAAAACGGGCTTAATGGCCATGTAGCATAATACTGAAAACAAGCTTAGTCACTGCAGATGGCTGAATTCTGAAGTATGAAGAGACTTGCGAGAAATTACCAATGCAAATATAACTATGGTTAAGAATAGGAAGGTAGGCAAGGTTGTGCTCAAGAAAAATGTTGCCGCTGTTGATTGGGTGGTCATCACCACACGAATGCGGGCTTATGTAAGTAGCCTTGGATTTCCTTTGCAAAGCGGCCCTTGTCTGTGTGCGTTTACAAAAGGATTATGCAGAGTCTGATCACTCTAGGATCTACCTGTTTTTGCGGATACCAGGACTCTTGAATATAAGAAAGGAAACTCATTATATTATGCAGAATATTCGTTCTAACCTACATGCAAGGTTGTCAATTCCGCCTTGTGATGCACTCTAGAGTTTTTTCAACTGTAGGTAATGTAGATGTAGTGAAACGATATTTACTGTAGCGTACCGGAACACCCAGTTGTACAACTGCATAATACGAACAAACCTGGGCATCTCTAATGAATCAACAACTAGGAAGGTTGTTCTGGATCTACTTCATCCAATTATATTTGAAATACCTGTATTGGAAAACAGATCTCATTGCTGAAGTACTGTATGCCATAGTTTCAAGTTACATCATATTACCCGTGCGCAGAAGTACGAAAACTTTATTATTGAAATTTGGGACAGCATTAAACTGCCACACGTAATGCGGATGATTTCAGAAACGAAAACAGGCGTTGCCTAAATGCTGAGAGTTTTCGTGTGTCGTCTGCTCTCCCGAGTAACAGAGCGTCTAACAGCGCTGTCCTCACTTTTAGCAGGTTTTTTTGTTGTAAAAAGCACTAATCCAAAATACAGGAAGGAAGACAAGTTTGCACTTGAAGGACATGCTGCCGATGTTTATTAAGCAGCCATCACCATATGTATACCGACCCTCGTCCCTGGCCTCGGATGTCGTCTGCAAAGCGGATTTGTTTTTTGAGATCAAAAAATGATTAAACTTCCTTTGTGATTCAGCTGATCTCCCCATTTTTTCTTACTCGTGGTCCGCTATCATGTGCCGCAGTTACGAAAAGCAATCGACGTCTGTTTTGTCTAGCAGAAAGTACCAACCCGAACAAACCGCCATAGTTCGCAACTGCATTGCCTTATGTGCTGTTGGGATTTTATCAATTAAAACAGAAATCTGACGGAGGGTTTTTTGAAGGTTCAAATAACGCTTGTTTGTTAAAACTCGGCGAAAACGGACTTGGTGGCCATGTAGAATAATACTGAAAACACACTTTAGCACTGCAGATTGCTGCATTCTGAAGTATGCATAGACTTGCCGGAAATTACTTTTGCAAATATAATTATGACTAAGACCTGGAAGGTAGGCAAGCTGGTAGTCAAGATAAATGTTAGCGCTGTTGATTGGGCGGGCATCACCACACGAATGCAGGCTGTCGTACGTTGCCTTGGATTTCCTTTGTAAAGCGGTCGTTCTATTTTTGCCTTTATGCAGAGTCTGTTAAAGCTGGAATCGAACGATTTTCGGCGGATAACAGTGTTATCGAATGTAAACAAGAAAACATGTTATATTATATTTTGTCCAAAATATTCGCTCAAACCTATAAGTAAAGTTGTCAATTCTGCCTTAATGGGCACTCCAAAATCTTTTAAATCGTACGTATGAAAGATGTACTAACCCTACTTGATGTTTTTTATCTGAAACTGCAGAATTACTGCTGCCTTATGCAATCAAATCCATCATCCCTCATAAATCAACAGCTAGCAAGGTTGATCTAGTTCTGCTTCACCCAAGCAAATTTAAAACATAGAAGAAGATATTACTCAACTATATACGGAATACCTGTATTGGAAAACGGATCTCATTGCTGAGGTACTTTATGCCGAATTTTCACGCCATACCAAAATACTCATGTGCTAAAGGATGATAAGAAATATTATAAACATTTGGGACAACATTTAAATGTCAAAAGTAGTGCGGATGATTTCGAAAAATCAGGAGGAAAAACATTTGTTTCCTAAATTCGGAGAACTTTCGTGTTTCGTCTGCTCTCCCAAGTGACAGAGTATCTAACAGCGCTGTCCTCACGTTTAGCAGGTAATTTTTTAGCAGTCATCTAAACCAAACAGATACAACTGGTCATGATATGCGTACGTGGCGCGCAAAAATGTGAAGTGTGCAGTTTTTGCATGTCGGCATAGCGTCTCGGATTTCCAAGCGAAGTTTATATCTCGGAAAGTGGCTGAGAAGGAAGAAGGGAGACATAGGAACGCAGAATTTATTGGGCTGACAAGGGTTGACAACGGAACGCGAGTGCGCTGTGACGTCGTATTGAACTCCGAATAAGCAACATAATGGACACTATTTGCAACTTCCGTATATGATATACATGACTCGGACGACATAACGGGGCCACTACATTTCTGACATGCGTGCGTCGTAATTGGCACACTTTTACCCTTACTTATCTTCAGTAATTTTCGTATTATGTGAACCTATTCCTGTGATATCCTTACTGTTAACTCAAGGAATACTCTCTCAATAAATTTCATCAAAGTTTATCAATTTTGCCCTACCGTTATGTGATATAATGGGTTTTCGTGGTAGCGCATCAGAACCGTTTTTAGTATCTTTATTTAACCAATACGGCGATAACTGTCATTCCGTTTTGACAGGTGCACAATAATTTTTCATGTTGATAGTAGCGACAGTACTGGGCTGGCTCATAACTTGCTACTTTATAATTTAAGAAAATGCAGCGGTATGCCATGCTACTTTACCAAAATGATTAGTTGAGCAAATATTGCTCACATGGACTTGTCCTCTTCCCACTAGCGTACATCGCTGCATGCAGAAGCTACTTGACAATATATATACTTTATCATGCATAGCCTCATAATCTGTTTAATCCAAATAACTTTCAATGTTAAACTCCATAAATTAGACTGATCGTCGATTCATATTCTCTGGAAATATCAAAGGGGATGAACTGGTTGAAAACGTGTATTGGTAGTTATAGAAAAACCAAGATTGCAATTGCGACCAGGTCTATATTTCTAGACAAGTTTTTCCGTCGATAGAGGAGACGGGGGCACGCAGATTTGCATAAGCACAGCTAGGTGATGGCCTGCTACGGAGTGCTGCTTTTGTATAAGCTGGCAGGTGTGACATGGATGCTTTGGCGGTACAACTAAGAGGGCCTCCAGTTATTGTTGAAGATATACGGGAGACAGCCGCTTCCAGATTGCGAAAGTTGATATCAACAAGACGCAAACGGAAGTTGTTCCAAATCAGGCCGCATTCTTCACGGTACTCAAATGTAGCCAGAGCATAGATGTGCTTTACTTGAATATCCACGGTCATTTCTTTCATGAGCGGCTCGTAGGATGTCGGCGAACATCCTTCCAAATTCTAAGCAAATTACATATCGTTAATAATTGCACTCCACAAGCCCATGTTGTAAATGAAAATGTAATTTATTCAAGCAAATTGAAAAAGCATTTTTTGTTATTATTTCAGTAGTTCAGGTACCCAATATAACTACCGTTTTGTATTGGTGGTAAAGTAAAAAAAATAAATTTTCCAATGCGGATGTAGCATTTCACTTAATAAGTATACAATAAAAAAATCTACTTTTGTCCGCTAAATGCACTATTTTTTACGTAATTGTGAGAAAGGTCATAAAAGCTATTTCACTCGCACACAAGAGCTATGCTTATTTTTGTAATCCTACCGAATTCTCCAAGGAATACCTGATATACCGAAAGTAAACTTGACACTCAATCGTTATGTTAATACTAGGCTGAATATTTAACCGAGGACAGCGGGTGATGAAAGGTTTGTCTGACACTTTCATGCGCATACGAGTGTAGGAATTTGGACTATGGTATATAGCCCAAGTGCCCGACGGAATTCGTTGAAGCAGATAGTAATGGTCCATGCCATCTTTTTTGCACGTCGTTGACTCTACAAAATACGACGGACTTTTATTTTAAATATAAAATACATCTCACATCTTCAGGTTAATTTTAACGCCAATCATTCTGCCTAACGATCTTAGATGAGGAAACCACACTGACCAGGCTGATTTTTACGAGGAGGTTTCACTAGAATTGGAAAACCGGGTATGACAAGGGTAATTGTAGTTACTGTATATACTAGTAGAAGTTTAAACGGTTATAAAAAAACGTTCTATTTTGCAACATAAGATATACAAATATACTGCTTTTAAATATCCCTAATATATAGTTTTAAGTTTGGTCGGATAAGTGACCGTTGTTTGTCGATAACGGAGCATTTCTTTATCCAATTAGTCTATCGGACATTGGACTATCTGAAGTCACACAAAGGATACTTTTAATTAAGTTATATAACTATTAGAAATTAGCTTCCTCTTACTGTAGCATTCTTGCCCATTGGACATTTTGTGCTACGTCCGTCAATAACAGCTTTGGCCACTTCATACGGCTTTGCCTTTCAAGCTGAATTATTCTATAAGGATGGAATATGTGCTTGCGCAATGTAAAACACTTGTTTAATATTTTTTGCAAGACATATCCCAGAACCCTATTTTACTTATCGAACACATTATAAAAACTTCCAATCATGACGAACTATAAAGACATGTTTGTGAGTCTTTAGAAAAGGACTACAATGGTTGGGGCAAAATGAAGTCCATCTTATTGTCGTGTGTATGTTTTTCAAACGCACATCTTCTTTAGAAGTTTATGATAAATTTGACGTTTTTATGCTATCCATAATTGACTGAAACTATTGAAGATTGTAGATTAACGCAAACTTTACAATAGATGTAGAGAATGGCACAACAATACCCTCAGAATGTCTGCAGCCGTTGACGCATATCACAGGCCAAATAAAAAATACCAATGTCGACAACAGTCCCATCAATCCCGTCAATCCTGGAGAATAATAGTTGTTCACTTATGTTTATAGTGCATGGATTACGACAAGCGGCGCTGCCAAAGTTAAGCCAAATTAATTGGACGTTGTAAAAATGTAACTGACAGAATAATTCGTCCCCTTCTTGCTGAAAACAAAGCCTGACACGCAGAATGCTGTAGTAGGTCGCGCTTATGAGATACAGGTCGTGCCAAAATATAGAGCCGGCCTTCAGAGCCTTCCTCAAACATATTGCGAACGAAGCCTAGAATCAAATATAAAGGCAGTTTACTATCGACGGTTCTTTAAGATAAACCTGATAAGCCTTATTTCTGCTTTCACGGCTTCCACGTTCGAAAACGGTTGTGCATAATGCTGGATGTCTTAATCAGTTTTCTGAAACTACTACCAAGGCGCATGTCATTGCCTTCTAAGCGCTCAACAATCCACCATTTAAAATTGTGCACTGGTAGGAAGAGCGTCTTTATTAACACAAAATAGCAGTATGCAATCTTGCACTCTTGAAAACGCGACTTATAATTTAACCGCTATATCAGTGGCCGACTATGTCGACTGTCACTAAAACACGTCTTTCTATGTACGGACTTGGGGTGCGACATCGCATTTTGCCTTAAATTGCATAGCGTGCTTGAGTTCCAATAAAAGTAATGTCAAACTAATTATAAAAAAAATAGTTTCATACGTCACGTCAGAAATCTTGGTGCAGGCTTTGAACGAAACCGAACGCCAGCCTGTCCAATTATCTTTTGCCACCTATGTGTAGCTGATAATGCTCCATGTGTCATAATAGCCCTTCTTGATCGTACTGCCACTTGTCGGAAATTGTACTCTGCATAGACGAACATTTTCTGTACCTTCAGGATCGTCTCGGGGTAGTCAATCCCACTTAAAAATACAATTGTTGTTGTATTCACTGTAAATCGAGTTGGTGTTTTCCTTGTATAGCAGGACGATGTCAACATCATTTGTATTAGTTGCATGATATGGTGGTACCCCAAATATCAAAAATGTTATGATCAGGTAAATAATCAGCTCAATTTTTGACTAGTAATTGTGGACACCAGTCAAACGTATTGGTTAGATTTAAGTAAAAGATTTTTATCAGGATAGCTTTTAAATGATGAGATGCTTAACCACCTTAGAGGCAACTGACGTCATCTTAGGGTGTTTAAGCATCAACTAAGGACTTTGTTAGCGCATTTCTTGGCCACTTAAGTGTACAAGCGTTTTATGTCTAGTACAGCAGGGTTACAAAAAGGGCATGCTTCTCTTTCGTACATATGTGTTTTTTGTCTTAACGTAAGTAAGCCAACTAATTTTATAGGGACATGTATCATCAACGTCTGCGTATTATCCGCAGAGCGCTTGCTTAGGGATATAAATCATCATAAAAACCGTTGGTCAGAAACCGACCAGGGTCGTTTTGAGAAACCTAGTTTAAACTTACTATTTCGTAACTATAAATCTCTGCATGCCTAAGAAGTCAGGCAGTATGGTTTACATTCTAAGAATTATTTGGCTAATTTAAAAACATACTAATGGATAATTAATGATTGTTCAAGTATAATATTTGTCTAATAGCATTGTAGATTACACAATAATCCTCTATGAAATCTGCCTTATATGTTATGCTAATTGGCATGCAAGCATGATCTTACAATTTTTTTTGATTATCAAATATTGTGCATGCCTACACTTTTTTGAAATTTTTATTTGTCCGCATGTTTAAAATGAGTGCACATGTGCCTATAATCGTCGCGGCAAAATAAATGTTTTCTCTCTTTTATAAATATCGTCACCGAGTCTGCGTATTCTTACGTAATCATTTCATGCGCGATGCTTGGTACCTTATACTTTAGGTGAAAGTTTAAAGAAAATGGTGTTCGAAGTCATGTCGTATTTTGTTCAATTAATTTTAATTCGAACACTTAGCATGCACAGTCTTACTAAAATGTCTTCATTCACGAACAATTATCGAATATCGCTGTCGTCCACATAAGTGCACACAACTGTTGAATAGTCGTCTTAGACTGACGAACTTGCCAAGTTTACCGTATAATTATTTTTCTTTTTCTCAGATTACTACGGACTCTTTCGCAAGAAAATGCTAAGAAGTAAGTATTTTGGACATTTAATGTTGTTAAACGGGCTTAGTTATTAAACAGAAAGCGAGTTATAATAAAACGGTTATCAGGGAAATGTGTTGCTGACAGCCCATTTTTAAATTCATATGGTATTCTGATCAATCTTTTAAAGTATAACGCTATGTTCGGAAATACCTGGCTACAATCACCGAACCGGTTTAACATAGTAAAAAACAAGGCACACTTGAAACGCAGTTTAAGTTTACCTAAAACAACCAAATTACAGTGAAAATAATGAGTGGAATAAGGATAGAAATGCATATTTTAATTCGTCAGTCTGTTTGTTGGAATCAATTACTAAGTAGCAGTAGCAGAATATTATGTGTAGAAGTATTCGTTTAAAAAAAGCAGACACAAGCATGCCTATCCAAAACGCATAGTGTTGTACATCAACTGTAAGGTTTTCTTTGTTTCAGAACACTACAACCCCCAAACGTTATATCGGATAAAGTAATTCGGAGGTGCTTTTAGCAACAGCGTACGCTTCAAAACAGGGTTTGAATTTTGCAAAACCTTTGCGAAGTACTGGCTGTTTATGGAGCATTTATGATAGTGCATGATATCCTGACAAATGCAAAGTGCATTGTCAAATATTCTGCTTCATAAACGTGTTGAACAAAATTGCTTTTTAAACGATTGTTGATTGTTTGCTTCATATTGGTTTTTTTCGGATCTGTAGACGCGTCCTTAATAAACAAATGATGACACCAATTATAAGGGATCAGCTATTTGCCCTACAGAATTTCCAATTTTGAGGTTATAAGGAATAAAACAATAGCACATGAAAAGAAGGCTTACTCAGTTGCGTTCATAATCTTAATTTCTTGTATGGGACGGGGAGGGTTAAGGAAATAATACATAACAGATATTTACATGTAGCCGAATACATGTACGTTATCTCTATCTTTTATTTACAATTGAAAAAAGACGATTGTACTATTTATTTTGTTAATTTCGCATACAGCAGATGATACAAGCAGAACATAGTCATAAGTTTGCGCGCAGTTAGGACCGGTAAGTGAAATTTAAATGCAGGATTTAATTAGCCTCAAATACGGTCTAATGTTTGCAGCTGACGTCAAGAAAAAACTTTCGCTCCATTATGACACATAAATGTTCGTGGGCAGGTTAAATTCACTGCACACACATTCAGACCCAGCAGCGATGCATTTTAAATTTACAAAAAATGCTAGCAATTCCAAACATTATAAAAAGCTGGTTTGGGTGGCAAGTGCTGGTCGTTTTTGAGTTATACTTCCCGGCTTTCTTGAATAGCAATATAAGCAATACTTCTACGCAAGGATACTGCAACACGTTATGTCATGAACCAAATGTTGTCATGCGAAATTCCGACTTAGTTTAACGTTTTGCCATTTTCTAGTTGCATACTCGCTTAAAACTGTACATGTAAGAAACATAAACTACATTCCAACTAATGGTACTTGGGTAAAAAGGCAAACTGTTCTTTTCATAGGGGATGATTTAATTTAAGGACGTTGTATGTAGGTCATACGGATTGTTTCAGCTGAATTTTCTATAATTTTCAGTCCTTATTGACAGGTGGTACATGTTGTGGAGATGAAGCTCCGTGTGTCCAGTGCAGTGGCACTCGCTATACCTCCGAGTAAAAAAAAAACTAGAAGTTTCGTAGTTCCGGTTTATTTAAACAATCCTCACGCAATGGACAACATTTCGAGCCACAAAAACGCACTTACCCGCGTAAGCTCACTAAAAACCCGTAATGCAAGCGTCCCAACCATGCCAATTGACCATAAGCTACTACATGCGTATCTTCTTTCAACGCATAATATTCCGGACAAGACTTAAGCAAGATCCGCAAAATAACTGCTAAGATCTCGTTTACAGAACAGAAAGAGTTACTAGAGAAGTGTATACGCAAGCTTCATTCGGTTTAAGTGAACATATGGCTTTTACATGCGCGATCTCTTTCCTATCAAACACATAATCATAAATACAGAAGCGTCGAAATAATTGAAATGGTGATATATCGCAATGCAGCTTGCTGGTTTGAAAAAATTTTGTTCAGTCAACAAGAATATTTGGAAGTTTTCCGGCAATATTCCGTCGTGGTTTTAAACGTCCGAGTTAACGTTTTAGTTATATAAAAAAGAATTAGACCGACTATATGTCTACCGAGGGTCACTCAGTTGATAAATGAGCTTAAAAAGTAGAATCGTTTACGGTGGGATACGCGTTTGACAATTCAAGATCCCATTCCGTCATTTGGTAAAATATCACGGTAAAAAAATTTGTAAAAGTTATCTTCCTCAATGAAAAGTCTAAAAGCCAAGGTATTCAATCTCCAATTGCTTAAAACTGAAAGAAATCACAACCGCGTGGTCAGGTGTGGTGTTACCTTCAATATATTTGTCTTTTTACACATTTAATAACGTGTCAAGACCGGCGATACAGGATTTTGCTATGCAGATGAACGGCATATGTTGAAACCCACGGCGCGTATTGCAAAAGGCATTCAAGGAAATTATCTGGAAATTCGACCTGCAATTTGCTTAACCCTTTAACGGTGCAGTTGCATGATACGACTGAAAATAAGGTTGGCAAAAGATGTGAGCATTCGTACGGTTAGATGTCATATAAATATCAGCTAAAGCAAAAAAGCAAAAGCTACTGGACAATAAGGAAGATGACAAGAAGAATGAAGGAGTGTACAAATCACCACACCTAGGGTTGAGGCGTATGTTTAGAACGTAAACGCCATATTTCGTAAAGAGGTTCACTGATTTCCATGAAAAGGGTCTTAGTTGCGAGGGAAAATAAACGACTTCGTGTAATAGTTAAACGAATGTAACTGGCAGTGGATACATCATTTACGAAGGCCATTTTCAAGATGATGGTGAACGGCAAAATCATCAGGTTATCTTATTAATAGAAAGTCGTTCGTGGCTTTTTACACAAACAGTAAGAAAACATACGAATAAAAATATATTTTGAAGCCTTGAAGAACACCACAGTCATTGAAAATGACCAACAATTTTTACTTGCAGCGTTAGAACAATTGGCTGTATGGAGTAAAGTAATGCCATATGAAATTTCTGATAAAGGGAGTTTGGAAGGCGGGGAACAAACTAAATAAATGAAAGTGAGCACTGCGTTTACCTGGATTTATGCCGAAACTCCTACCCTACGTTAATGTACAACAACGAATATGCAAGCATTATTGCAATAATAAATAAAAAGTAAACTTCACAAAATAAAAGATTATGAGTTATGGTGTTAGTTCCTCGGAATTAGTCCTTGTCGGCAGTGTAATTTCTGCAACGTCTTGCAAATACATGCCAAGAAAAATCTCCGTATGACATAATCCACAGTTTACTGACACATGATTGTGTTTCCGCTTGCGTTTCCGTTGCCAAAGTAATTTCTGATCCAAGATGTGATCATGACTCCAGAGACGCAGGCGAAATCGTTGGTAGGGGCAGTATGGCGTTGCATTATATAAATGGCGGATGAGAAATTAATAAAATCTGTATATGCATGCACCGCAATCTGTATCACGTTCTCTTAGTGCAGAGTGGACAACAATAGCGATGTCATCCACGGTACTACGGTTTTCTTAATATAAAAATGATAAGAGGTTGGAAGCCAACTGGCAGGGAACAGCTTTGTAATACATGACACAACTCGTTCGGCAAGCTTGATGATTGCCAGGCAGCAGACAACGGATAAAAGATTTCAGAATTCTTGAAATTAAGAATGATGCGTAATGCATAACAAGGATCAGGTTTCTTAGACTCAATGCACACATTACGGTAACTCCATCTCAGAATAAATACATGTTTCGGCGAACTGTGAGTGATGCATATACACCTAACTGTAACAAAAGGAAGCGGATTTGCTTATAGCTAGATGAATATCAATTATATGATCCGAGAAAGACTTATGAAGAAACTGTTGGACGCGATCTCGCAAAGCAGTTATTAACCCACGGATCATAGTAAAGCGTTTCTTTGCCATTGCGACAAAATTGTATTAAAGAAATGTGCATCCTGAGTAGAACATGGTTTTTTTTTCGACAACAACAGGTATTAATGTAATTTGATAGGCATGCATACCCGAATTATTCGCTGCTATTTCAGCAAGAGAAAGAAAAGGAGAATAAGAGGCGAACGACAAAATTGAAGGCTGAATAACCAATGGGTTATGCAGTCTATTTGTATTACGATGGTAATCCTGTTTATTCTCTCTCGAAGGTCTTGCTTGTTTGATGTAATATACGTCTTTTAGGATCTTGCGGCGTAGAAAATCTGAGCTTGACAGTATAAGCACATTTATAAGACAAAAATCGCCTAGATTGCTTCGTCAAAATGTGTTCAAATGCAACTTCAACGCAATTATTTTACTAAAAAAGCTAAATGAAGCCCACATGTGTGAGTAGACGTTGGTTTAGTCGGTTTATCGTATATTGACAGAAATATGATAAAGCACAAGCGAAATGACCACATATACGATATTTTGGCATAAAGTGCCGCAAATGGGTTTATAAAAACTTTGTTAAAGAATTTAAAGATTTTAGTCCCTTCAAAAACATGCTAACGTACTCTGCAGATGACATGAAGATCTACGTTCGACAAGTGTAACCAATCCCAGTTCCTCGAATGTGAATCTCCCAATAGTAAATAAGTGTGTTTGTGGCATTAATAGCACACATGAATTCGTGAGATGGGCATGAAACATTGAAGCAGGCCTACACAGTGCAACAAGTAGGTCGAATAATTATATGCAAACTATATCATGACAGAAGTGGGATGTTTATGCGTCGACTGGCAGAAATGCATGTTCAGTTTTTAAACGATATTTATAACGGTGTGCCTATAATGGTGAAAATGCGCGTGGCATACAACAATAAAAGTAGGCATTAACCGTTAGGGGCGTGTAAGAGGTCCGACGTTTAAAGTAGTTACTTCGTGTACCTATTTGCAGAGTTAGGGATATCATAGGCGCAACCCTCCATGCGTGGCTCAATTCGCTTAAAGCCCGTTTCTCGAAGGCTTTTTGTGCGGCTGCGGCCGACCCGCATGTTACTGTTAACCAATTCGCTCCTACCTTCGATCGCGATTGTGCCGTGAACGAAACGCGCAAATCCTGAGACAAATTAACATGACGGTTGACAGGTGAGTCGGTAGACAAATGTACGGAAATATATGTCGTCACATATACCATCGACGATCTATTCATACGGATATGATGTATCGGTCATACAAGCAGACTGCCTAAAATTCGCTTATGGTGGTCATTTAAAATCTACTGTTCATCAATAATCACGATTGCCTCGCCAAGCTACGCAATTTCCTCCCAGTCGCGCATCAAGGCTACCCCCACGACAAATCAACATTCTTGTCATTTTTGACCTCGCGCATATCACAAGTATATGTTACTAATACTTCGTAGACTACAGCGATCAAAAATAAACAAATTGGTGTTCTGATATTGTCAATTTTTAGATATTGTGCAGTCTTATATTTTGTGTCATGCATTTGTATTTATTCCGTCCGGGGAAGGAGGCTTCTCTAGGTTTATTTAACTGAGGACCTGTCTTGGCATTTGACTAAAAAGCAACAATTTACGCCCCAATCTCCTAACGGTATTGGCCCATTTCAAATTACTGATTGTCTTCAACGAACTGCGCAGTAAAAAACCATGTGAAAAAATCTAAGAAAGTAATTGTACTTTCGTAGCCGTTCCACTAGCAAGTTCCCGAGGTTATCAATTAGACTTTTCTTCTGTTTTCTTCCAATACGGATGTACTTGTAAAACCTCCTGGGACATTGTTGGCTGTGCGGCGGCTGGCACTACGTGAGTGAATGTCCCTATCGTATAAGGAAGTGCTATAAATTTTCCGTGTTGGTTATAAAGCTTCATATTGCAGAGCAGGGCATACTAGTGCAAGAAAGAATTGACATGTCGTTTGAGAAGACGATTCGCAAGTACTCAAATGCGAACAGCGGAAATACTTTACAGTGAATATTAACGAGAAGCCGACCAAATTGCAAGTAGACGCAGCTTCTGTTCTGACCATAATCAGCATGCGCACATGGGAGGACATCGGTTCTCCAGAACCGAGACCATCAGAGATCATAGCATGCGCGTCGAACGAGATACGTGTGAAATTTAAAGGCGTTTCCAGGCGACTGTCAGTTTTCGAAACACGACTTGTCTCGCAGATGTTAATGTGTCGAAGACCTGTAACAGTCTGCTCGAAAATAAGACGATGTCCGAACTGGGATTGTGAAACAATCCTTTCGACGCAGTTTGCAGTGCGGTGCACAACACTACTGAGGAGGTCCTGAAGAATAACTATTTGGAGCGCAAGGAGAACGCGGCCGTTAGGTGCACGAATATGAAGATAAGTTTGAAAGTGAAACCGGGGAAAAGCCAGTCTTCAAACACAGCCGACACGTCCCGTTTGCGGTACAGTCGTCCGTATAAGCTGAACTAGAATGACACAAGAAAAGGGCAAAATATATCTTACCAATTATTTAGCTTGGACTGCTGCAGTCGTGGCCCAGAAAATCACAAGCCGCAAAATGTCTCAAATTTGACAATGTGCGAAAACTGCAGTGCTGATTATTATAATTGTGCTAGGCTAGGACCTATTAGTAAAATAAGCACGTTAATAAAAGTTTGCACTGGGCGTGATATGCGAGAGGTGTAAAATCGCATAAACGTTAATTTGGCGTCTAGATAGTCCTGATGCGCGACTTAATGGCAGATTTTAATTGCCCATCACATGCAATTTTTACACAGTATGCATGTTCGAACGATGCATCATATCAGTATGAATAGGTCGTCGATGGTGCCTCTGACGGCAGTTAGTTGCAAATAACTGTTTTCACATTATAAGTCAAGGCAAATGCGAGAAGACCGGCTGCTCACCGACCGCGCTGTGAACTGCCATGTTAATTTTTCTCAGGTTTTACGAACCTTATTCAAGGAAAAATTGGTGCCCTTAACTATGCACTGCACTTTATGCCATTGTGTCGCATCTGTGGTCTTACCGCTTAGACGTTCGCAACAAAAGCACATACTGCGGAAAACACCGATGCAGTCTGCACCTCGTCCGTAAGCATCCGCTACCGAACAAAATCACAATTGCTGGCTACATGCATAGCACCAGCCCTTTCATGTTAAACAAAACACGCGTTATTAAACGAATTCCGCTGATCAACTAACATAGTAGGATGGAAAAATGTCGTCATCCAAAGAGATTGATGAATGGTAATTTCCATTGGCAGATAGTTACTCAACTGTCCTTTTGTCCATTTTTATGAGCAAATGCGCATATTCTGTCAACATTACATAATTTTACGTCACAAGATCTTCCAAGGCATATATCACATCTAATAAGTAAGGTCTTCATGCCAATTATAAGAGTCTAATTATTGCATGTGTCAAAATGCTTTTTAATTCTTACTTCTCCCCTTAATTCCCTTTCTCTTCTATTGCTGAAATATGCAGAAATATTTAGGGTACGACCACGTACAAATCACAGTATTGCATGAAGTTGCTTAAAAATCGATATTTTGGTTACGGTGACCAATTTTGCCGCTCAATTTGTGTCCCCTCAGCTTCCTTGTTTTGGCAAAGACAAAGAAACCCTGGAATATGGTCCGCGGATTAACCAATGCCGTGCAGGATCGTGTCAACACTTTTTCCTTAAGTTTCTCTCTACTCAAATAATTCATAATGCTCCAACTGTAAGGAAATCGGCCTCATGTTTTCACAGGTTGGTCAGTATAAAGCACTCAAAGTTCGCCGAAACACTTACTTGTTCTCAGATGTGGTTAACGATATGTGCACATGGAGTATAATTATCCTGATTCTTGCTGTGCATTAAGCATTACTTCTAGTCTTAAGAATTCTTCAACACTCCTATCAAATCTTTTATCCATTGTCTGCTGGCGGCAATCCTCAGGCTTGCTGAATGAGTTGTGGTCGTCATTGCAAGGCTGTTCTCTGTCAGTTTGCTTCCAACTGCCTATGATTTGCATATTATACTATCCGTAGTACGGTTGTCATTCATGTGGTCAACTCTGTACTAAGAGAACGTGATGAGGATAGCAGGTTATACATACAGATATTTCCTTAATTACGCATCCAACTTTAATATCGGCCAGCACCATCCTCTCCTTACAAAAGAATCTGCGTGCGTCTCTCCAGTCGTGGTCAACTGTTGACTCGGAAATTACTTTGGCAACGGTAGACCGTGCATCGTGTCATATGGAGTTTTATCTTGGCAACCATTTGCTGGTGGTTGCAGAAATTACAATGCTGAGAACAACTACTTCAGAAGAGCTCACATCTTAACTCATAATTTGTTTTTTTGTAAAGTTTACATTTTGTTCTTCATTTTAAATCTACTGTCGTTTTCTTTGTGGCACAACAGCTTAGGATAGAACTTTCGGCACAAGTCACGGCAATTACTGTGTTTTTTTTCATCTCGTCAGCTTACTGTTTAGCTTCTTGCCCACCATCAGAAGTCCCTTTAACATAAATCGTTTATGACATGATCCACAGTCTGGTGACAGTTAAATGAAGTCCTACTATATATCCGTGACATTATATTACTCAAGGCAGTCAGTCTCTATAACCAGGCAAGCAAAAATTTCGGATCATTTTCAATGGTTGTGGTGTTCCCATTATTTCATTTTATCCCATTAGCCTTATCTCTTCCCATTGGTGATCTAAAATCCGCAAACAACTGTGTATTAGTTGCCTGTCCTGGTGATATGACCGTTCGTCACCGTCTCTCTAAGCCTTACTGTTAATATTATCATACATGTGCATTGTAAAAGATTAATCCAATTGCTAGGCGATTGTTGGATGATGTTATTCACCCCCGATATTCTAAACTAATGTTCATCAATTCGTTTTGCTGTACGTGTCGTCTGTTTTGACATACACCGTTCATCGGCATAGAAGCATTATCTATCGCCGTGGACGTAAAATATGTATGCCGACTGTAATTTAAAATAGGGAAACCTTAAAAGCTCCTGCACAATAATGCCTCTATGCAAGTTACAAGCGTCAAATGGACGGAGGAGAATAAATCTGCAAACGAAAGTCACAATTTACTAATTGCTTGTAAAGACAAAACTTGGTCCTAATATGTTACTTGGTCAGCGAAATTCATTTGTTTACGTATGTTGTGTTGACGATGGAAGGATTATTACTACGCAGAAAGCTGAGAATTTCAAATTAATGTGTGGCTGACGCATAAGTGCAACGTGCAAAATGCACTAGTGTCCTTCCGCAGAATATGCCTTTGTTGATGGAAGTATGACTAAGGATATGCTTAAGGAGCACGGATGCGACGCCGTGGCTTAAAGTGCAGCAGTTGACATCATGCAGTTCTGTTAGAAAATTGGTGATTTCAACTAAATTCCAAATGTGTTAACGCCCTCTGGAGATGGACTAACGGTCTACGTTCAAAAGTTGTAACAATAAATTTCTTATAATGCCATCGGACTCAGGTGACGTCTCTAGTTTTTATCACTTAAGGACTCGCTGTCGCTTTTCAATCGTAAAAGCCACAATTTACATTCGCAAATCCTGACTGTCTTAGCAAATTTCACATTCCTGATTGTCTTCAGAGGACTCAGCCGTAAAAACCGGACGAAATAAACTAAACCAGGAATTGATCTTTCTGTGAGTTTTCAAATTTCAAGTTTTGGCGCCTATCAACTATACAGCTGACTTTGTCACTGTTTTTCCCTATTGCGGATCTACATGTAGAACATCGTGTTACAAGCAATGCATTATGCTGCCAGTCGCCGCTTGAAAACAAGTTCTGACAACCTCCATATCAGTGCATCATTTATTATGTT
Source organism: Spirometra erinaceieuropaei (assembly GCA_902702965.1). Classification (NCBI taxonomy): domain Eukaryota; kingdom Metazoa; phylum Platyhelminthes; class Cestoda; order Diphyllobothriidea; family Diphyllobothriidae; genus Spirometra; species Spirometra erinaceieuropaei. Next base: position 270,502 of record CACRXP010000705.1, on the reverse strand, counting down.
ACTGCTTATATTAGGCGAATGCTATGGATTCGGGAATTTGTAAAAAAATTATTTGCACAGCGCATGTTTATTCTTTCTAACCTCATTTGTCATCAACGTGACCCACAGTGGTCATGCACACGCCCTCATTAATTGTATAAAATATCAAAATTAATTTATGCGTTTTTTATCGCGCAGGATTATTTCTAGAAAACCTATGAATATCCTACTTGACTGCCCAGAGTCTATTCGGTCCAGCATGGCTCATTGCGTCAAATCACACACAGGGAATGGCAATATGCTCACTTATGCGGACTGAAGCATCGTGTTCACTTCTCTCATGAATCTTTGTGTACTGTAAACTCGATCTAAACAATCGGATCGCTGATCATTCTTAAGCCTTGTTCGGAATATTATGTGTACCAATTAGAGACACTTGTAGCTGCTTGTGGTCAAATGACATGGATATAATGCTTGCTGCGGGGGTTTTCCGTCTACTCCTGTTTATCTGTATCCAAATATTGGTTGCTATTTTGCCCGCAAGATTGGGGCTTTGGTAGCTTGTCTTTTCTCGAGGAATGAGTACAAAGACTGGGTTAAAGGACTATTTTGGTTGACCTGGACAGCGTACGCTACGAAATTACGATCAAGAACGTCGTGTGTCGTAAAATATATCACCACCTTTGCTAACAGTGACATGCATGACCTCGTCTAGGTTTAACTGACAGCCTTATGGGGCCTCTGTGTTTAAGATTATGTCTCCCCTTATGTCACTCGTGCTCCACTCTCTTGTGCCTCAGTTTCGCTATGCGAACTACAGAGGGTTTGTCCATAAGAATCTAGAAAGTCGAAATAAAACCACCAAGTGAAGCATCCAGGCTGACTTAAGTGTTGGATAGTATTATATTATTTGCAACAGAAATCGGGCTGCAAATGTGAATTCGAGAATTTTGAGAAAAAAATGAATCGGCACACGACGTTGGTGGATCTAGGCGAAAACGCATTTGGTGGCCGTGCAGCACAATTTTTATTGTCTTTGTATTTGCCAAACGTAAGTGCGTATTGTAGATGCCACAAAATACAATTGAGAACAAGCATAAGTACTGCAGATCGCTGCATTCGGAGCTAGCATATGTTTCCGGGAAATTAGCTTTGTAAAAAACACTATGGCAAAATCCAGGAAGGGAGACAAGTTTGTACTTGAGGGAAATGATGCTGCTGTTGATCGAGCAGCCATCCGTATACGTATGCCGACCCTCATGACTTGCCTTGGATGTCGTATGCAAACTGGCCTTGTTTGTTTTACATCAGAAATGATTATACAGCTTTTGTGATTCAGCTACTCTCTCACATATTCTTACTCGTAGTCAACCATCATGTGCCACAGTTGCGCAAGGCGAACGACGGCTGCTTTGTCTAGCAAAATGTAGCAACCCGAAAAAAACCACTTCGGTTTGTATCTACATTGTCTTATGTGTTGTTGGCATTTTCTTAAGTAAAACAGAGATCTGACGGAGAAGATGGAATCGGGGGTTTTTGTAAAAGCTTCCAGTGACATTGGTTTGGTGGAACTTATAGAAAACGGGCTTCGTGGCCATGTAGCATAATACTGAAAACACTCTATAGCACTGCATTCTAAAGTATGCATAGACTTGCGGAAAATTAAGTTTGCAAATATAACTATGGCCAAGACCAGGAAGGTAGACAATTTTTTTCTCAAGAAAAATGTCCCCGCCGTTGATTGAGCGTTCATCACCACACGAATGCAGGCTGTCATAACTTGCCTTGCAAAGCGGTCATTGCCTGTTTCAGTTCACAGTAGGATAATACATAATTTGATTAGAATGTTATGTTTTTCGAGGATACCAGGTTCTCTAATTAAGGGAATAAAACAGATTATCCTATAAGGTGTGCAGAATATTTGTTCCAACCCTTAAGAAAAGTCACTTCAGTCTTATGAAGAACTATCCGGCCTTTTCAACTGTACGTAAGATAGATATACGGAGACGGTACTTCTTGTTGCGTACCTGAAACCTCTAGTCGCACAGCTGTTTAATGCAATCAAACCTATACACCTCTCATGAATCAACAGCTAGTGATTGTGTTCTTGTTCTAATTCAGCCATACAAATTTACAACATAGATTACGATGTAACTCAACTTTTTACGAAATACCTGTCTTGAAAAACGGATCTCATTGCTGAGGGAATGTATGCCGAAATTTTGAGCCACACCAAACTACCCATGCGTAGGAGGACGATAAAAAATATTATGCAATTTCGCGGAAGCATAAAAATGTTCATGTCATGCTGATGATTTCTAACAATCCGGAACAAAAACAATTGTTTCTTAAATGCCTGGTACAAAGGGGTTTCTTCGGTCCTGTCGAGTGATAGAATGCCTACTAGTGCTGTCAGCACAGTTATCAGGTTGATTTGCCAAAATCGTCTATGCCGCGCAGATAAAGTTCGTCATGATATGCGTAAGTGGGACACAATTAAATGCAAATTGTGCATTTGAAGCCATGCTGGCATGTCGTTTCGGATTTCGAATCGAAGTTACCATATTGCAAGGTACCTGAGTTGGAAGAAGGGAGATGGAGGAGCGCAGTATTTATTGGGCAGGCAAGGCTTGGCAAGGAATCGCGTATGCGCTGTGACGTCGTAGTGAATTCCGAATAATCGACATCGTCTTACAGTTCCGTATATTATATGGATAACTTTGGCGACATAATCGGGCCATTAATGTGTTGAAAAGCTTCCGCTGTAATTCGCAAAGTCTTTATCATATACTTTTTTTAGTAATTGTCGCATTTTGTATGCCCATTTTACAGTTATCCTTTCATTACTTGGTAAAAATTGGGAAATGGCACCCAAAGAATTCCGTTACCCATGCGAATATGCCAGAGGACCGTATGAGTGTTCGTCCACAGGCCGATGAAAAGAATACTATTTACAGGCAGCCGAAAAACTTTAAAAGCATACAATCCTAGACAGACGGTGTCATCAGGTAAGCAATTTCACAAAATGGCAACTCTCTTCGGGGTCAAGTGCGGCGATGTTTTCAATCCCGTCCTCCGTGTTTATTGAATGTGCAGTTTTGAAAGCGGGTATATGAAGACATAGGGTCATGAACAGTACAACGCAGAACGTTTCTAACTGCATTCCGCTTTTAATCCCCTAATTAAAAAAAATTAAGCAGAAAATACGAGCTGGATCGACTTCAAATTATCTGCCTCCTCAAGTAAATCCGACACCGCGCACATTCTTGTTCCCATATAGTGATGGTATTAAACATAATCTTTTGAAAAGCCATTTCTGAAAAAAACCTCTTAGCATTATTTTTATTTATCCACGCAACCGAAGGTCCCACCCGTAAAACCCCCTAATACCGCCTATCCCGTAAGACAGGCTGCTTTGTTTAGGCAGATTTCTTTGAGGGCTATCTCCCAATTGTTATCCATTTTTTAAATTGAAGAAAGCTCATCGGGCATCTTTATCTCAAGGATAGCTCTACCAACACTTTCATCAACGGATATCATTTTTAGCCCACCGTTATGTGATATTATGGGTTTTCTTGGCAGCCCATCAAAACCACGTATTAATATCATTGGTAAACCAATACGGCAATAAGTGCTCTTCACTTACCATTAACATAACTCCGAAGTCTGTCACGAAATCGCAAAAATAACTGAATGACATTTATCTGTCTGCAAATGTAACAGATGTGGTAAATTATGCAGTAAGCCGTGTGCTTGGGGTCTATTCCGGTTTGACAGGTCCATGGTGATAGACGCGGCATTACTAAGAAGGCTCATGAATTGGTCCTTGATAATTTTTAAAAAAAATCAGCTGTATACCTTACTATTTAACCACAATGCTTACTTCCCTTAAATCATGCGCAAATATTCCTCCCGTTGACTTTTTATCTTCTCACCAGCGTATATCGCTGCATGCAGAAGCTACTTGAAATTATAGAAACTTTAGCATGCATAGCCTCATTATCTGTTGAATCCAAATAACCCTCAATTTTAAATTTCATAAAGTTGCCTGATCGTCGATTCAGACTTATATTTTTCTGTCGAAATATCAATGGGGATGAACTGGTTGCAAACGTGTATTGGTATGTGCTAAAAAACCAAGAATGTAATTGAGACCATGTCTATATTTCTAGACAAGTTTTTCTGTCTGTATAAGAGACGGAGGGACGCAGATTTGCATACGCACAGCTAGGTAATGGCCTACTACGAAGTGCTGCTATTGTGTAAGCTGGAAGGTGTGATATGGATGCTTTGGCCGTACAACTAAGAGGTCCTCCAGTTATCAACAAGACGCATTAAAAATGGTCATGGCATGCAGATGATTTCGAAAAATCCGGAGTCAAAACAAGCAGTTACTAAATGTTCAGGACTATCGGGTTTCGTCGGTGCTGCCGAGTGGCAGAATGCCTACTAGCGCTGTCCTCACAGTTTGCAGGGAGTTGCAACAGTCATCTACGCCGAGCAGATTCACGTGGTAATGATATGCGTATGTAACGCACAGGAGAATGCAAAGTGCGCAAATCTAGCCACGGCCACATAGCTTTTCGTATTTCCAATCGTAGTAATCATCTCGCAAAGTGGCTGAGAATTAAGAAAGTGACGTAGAAACGCATAATTTATTGGGCTGACAAAGGTTGACAACGGACCGCTCGTGTGCTGTAACGTCGTAGTGAACTCCGAATAAGCGACATCATTTTCGACTTCCGTATATGTTTAGATGACCGGGGCGACATAACCGGGCCACTAAAATATTGACAAGAGTCCGTCGTAATTGGCACACTTTTTACCTACACTTATTTTTAGTAATTTTCGCATTGCGTAAACCCAGTCCTGTGCTGTACTTATCATTTTACGTTGAAGAGTACTCTTCGTGCACTTTTATCTCAAGTTTTGCTCTGCCAGAACATGCCATCAATGCACATTATTTTTGCCCTACCGTTATTCGATATTATGGGTTTTCTTAGTAGCACAACAAGACCAATTATTAGTATCATTAATATACCAATAGGGCTATAAGTGTCCTCAACTTACCATTAACACAATTCTTAATTTTTTCCCGAAATCGCAAACGAATTTGAACGACATTTATATGTCCGTATATGTAACGGATCTGGTTAAGTATTCAGTGGACCGTGAGCTAGGCGTCTATTTTGTTTTGCCAGGTCCACAAGGATCTTCCATGTTGATAGACGTGGCGTAAGTGTGTAGGCTCATAACGTAGTGATTAATGATTTGAGAAACCTGAACGGTATGCCTTACTACTTTACCAAAATGCTTACTTCCCTTCAGTCATCCGCAAATATTTCTCGCGTTGACTTGTTTCATTCACACCAGCGAACATTGCTGAATGCAGAAGCTACTTGCAAATATATACCTTTATCATGCGAAGCATCATAATCTGTTGAATCCAAATAACCGTCAATGTTAAACTCCATATGTTAGACTGATCGTCGGTTCCGACTTATATGTTTCTACCAAAATATCAAGGGTAGGAACTGGTTGCAAACGCACATTGATAGGTGTTAAAAAAGCAAAACTGTAATTGAGACCATATCTATATTTCTAGACAAGTTATTCTGTCTGTATAGGTAAAGGGAGCACGCAGATTCGCATAAGCACAGCTAGGTAATGGCCTACTACGGAGTGCTGCTTTTGTATAAGCTGGAAGGTGTAATATGGATGCTTTGGCCGTACAATTATGAGGTCCTCCAGTTATTGTTGAGACAGCCGCTTCTAGGTTGTGAAATTCGACATCAACAAGACGCAAACGGAAGTTGTTCCAAATGACGCCGCATTCTGCACGGTACTCAAATGTAGCCAGAGCATTGATGTGCTTCACTCGAATTTCCACGGCCTTTTCTTCTATGAGCGGCTCGGCGGATGTCGTCGAACAGCCTCCCAAATTCTAAACAAATTCCACGTGTTTAAGCAATGCGCTGCCCAATGTCATGTTGTAATTGACAATGAAGTTTATTCAAGCAAATCGGAAAAGTATTTTTAGTTTTAATATCGGGAGTTCAGCTGCAAAATAATTGCCGTTTTGTATTTGTGTAAAAGGAAAAATAATAAACTATCTTATGCGGATGTGACACTTCACTTAATAATTATACAATAGATAAACCGTCTTTTGTCCACAAAATGCAATACGTTTTCACCCAGTTGCAAAGGAGGTCATAAATGTTAACGAACACGCAGTCATGAGCTATGCTATTTTTTATAAACCCACCGAATTCTCCAAAAAATAACTGATATACTGAAAGTAAACTTGACACGCAACTGTCATATTAAAACTTGGCGGAATATTTAACCGAAGACAGTCAGCGATGAAAAATCTGTCTGACACTTTCATGCGCATACGAGTGTAGGAGTTTTGACTATGATGTATAGCCCAAATGCCTGACGGAATTCGTTGGAGCAGGTGATAATGGTCCATGCCGTATTTTTTGCATGTCATTGACTCTACAAAAAACGGCGTATTTGTATTTTAAAAAGAAACCCCACGGTGTCATTCGCAGGTTAACATTAATCCTGGTCAATGTACTTAGCGAACTCAGTTGAGGAAACCACAGTGACCGGCATTATGCTCACGACGAGGTTTCACTAGGACTGAAAAACGGGGTATGACAACGGCAAGTGTAGTTAGTGTGTATACTTGTACATGCTTAAATGGTCATAAAAACCGTACTGATTACTGCTGGCTATAAGGCACTTTTGTATTTATACCATTATGTTATGTGACGTAAGCATATACAACTAAACTGCATTTCAATTTCCATACTATATATTTAAAATATTGACCCGTAACCCTCTTATTCTATCGGACATTGAAATACCTGAGGTCACAATTAAAATAGATTCAATGCTAATTTATCAACATTACACATTCGCTTCATCTTACTGTAGCATCATTTCGTCTGCATTTTCAGCATGAGACTATTATAATTTGTGTGCTACGTCCGTCCAGGCGCCAAGCATACTATACCAGTTGACGGTGACAGGGTATGGCAAGGGCAAGTGTAGTTAGTGTGCATAATTGTAGAAGTTTAAATGGTCACAGAAAACAGTATATAATATTGCAGGCTATAACAATTTTCGTAATCATACCGTTACATGCTGTTACATAAGGATATACCAATAGACCGCTTTTAAATTTACTTACTATATTTTTCAATTTTGATCGCAGAAGTGACTGATATTTGTCGATTACCATGCATTCCCTTACACAGTAATTATATCGGACCTAGGACTGTCTGAAGTCACAGTTAAAAGTAATTTGAATTACGTTTTATCAATATTAGAAATTAGCTTCCTCTTACTGTGGCATCATTGCATCTGGATTTTTAGCATGAGTCTATTATAATTGTTGTGCTACGTCCATCCGGAGGCCTAGCATATTATACCAGTCGATGGTGACCAATGATTTACTCCTGCTCATAATTGTACCTAATGAACTCAAATGTAGAAAGCTGCGAATATTTTGATTTGGATGCATATATGCACTTAGTGGTATTTGCAATGTCTACTGCAGAAACTTATTCCGAAAACAAGACAAACAAATCTCCTTCGCAAAAATGACAGTCGTCGGCAAAGAAACAGCATCAGTCACGTTTAAACGAAACTTGTGGTTACGGAACTGGCCACTTAATACGGCGTTCCATTTTCTGCTTAATTAGTTTATAAAGAAAGAAACTGTTTTTGCGCACAGTGGAACATTTGTTTACGTTTTTGCAAACAGGCCACTAAAACCTTTTAGTATTATCAAATGCTTTATAAAAATTCGTAATCCTGGCCAACTATAAAAACATGGTTGTGATTCTTTAAAAAAAGTCTTCTAATTGGGGAGTAAAATGAAGTCCGCATTATGTTTGTCTGTATGTTTTTCAAATAAACACTTTTTTCAGACGTATACGATCAATTTTAATTGTTTTTGCCTAATAAAATGGAGGGAAATCATTGAAGATTCTAGCTTACGTCAAAATTTACAGAAGCAGTAAAAAATAGCACGCCATTACCCTCAGAGTGTCTGCAGCCGTTGGCGCATATTACAAGCAAAAATAGAACTATCAGTGTCGACAAGAGTCCCATCGATTTGCAAAAAGCGTCGTTCCAGAAGAATATCATTTTCTGCTGTAGTTTATAGTACTGGAGATGTGCCAGGCGGCGCCGCCAACATTAAGCCAAATTAATTGGTCATTGCAATAAATGTCTTTGGCAGCTGAAGCCGCCCACAGCTTGAAGGATACGACGGCTGGCACGCAGAATGTAGTAGGCTGCGCTTATGAGAGACATATCGTGTCAAAATGTGGACTTGGCTTTTAGGGCCTCCTCAAACATATTGTGATTGAAGCGTAGAATCAAAGAAAATACCAGTTTGCCATCGACGTTTTTAAAGATAAACCTGATAAGCAATATACCTTCTCTCACGAGTTCTCAGGTTCTTAAAGGTCATGCATAATGCTGGAACGCTTTTTTTGGGTTTTTTTTACCTACTACCAAGGTGCATAGCAGGCAATGTGTTACCTTATAAGATCTCAACCTTTAAAAATTTACAAATGGAGCAGTCTAAGGACGAGCGTCTTTATTAACACAATTTAGCAAAATGTTTGCTTGCAGCCGTAAGCATCCGACCCATAATTTAACCGTCAAATCACTGGCAACCTATGTGGGATGACACCAATACACACCATTTTTTACTTACACTTGAGGTGTGACATTGCATGTCGCCTTACCTTGCATGGCGTCCTAGAGTTCCAATATAAGTATTGACACATTAATAATAACCAACTATTTCCATTAAAAGACATGTCAAAACTCTTGGTGCACGCTAAAAACGAATCCGAACGCCAGTCTGTCCAAATGCCTATTACCGCCCATGGGTAGCTGATAATGGCCGATGCGTCAAAATCGCCCACTTGTCGGTAATGGTAATTTGCCTAAACAAACTTTTTCTGTTCCTACCTGCCCTTATGCGGGGCAGTCATTCCGATCTAAAAATATAGTTTCTGTTGTAAAAATCCCAGGAAATCTGCTTGGAGCATTTAGCGTTCATAGTAAGACGATTGCAACTTCATTTGCATTCGTTGTATCGAATGGTAGTAACCGTAATGGCAAAAATGATATGACAAGGAAAACAACCACATCAATTTTTAATTAGTAAGTGAAAACACCTGGCGAACTCGTTTGTTCAATGTAGTAAGCATCCACCTCCGCAACGGATAGCACATGTGGAACTAACAAAAAGGCACACTTACTAATATATCATGATATTGTCCACAAATCACCTCATGCCTTCAAAATAGCCATGCTTGCGTTTAAAATGCGCACTCGTTGTTCTATGCACGGAAACTAATTTATGTGCAGCTGCGTTGCACATCCGATCACAACTGCAAATACCTATTGTTACATCTTGTAAGTTTAAATTGTCATCGGTTGAAATATAATGACGAGTTTTGGGGAAAAGAATTTATCCGTGACCTTGACTAAAGCGTTTTCACAAACGTCAGAGAGAGCCTAAGACACTGCTGAAACAACGGTAAAACAAGAACTACGCTTATCTTTACCGTTTAATCAAGGCAAATATGCTAGCAGTTTTTTTCGACTTACGACTGCATACCGCCCAACTGAGGTGTAAAAAATTGATCAAAGGCCCCTTAAATTATCCATTAAGATGAATGTCCATTAGCGGCTGCGCAGTACGCATTTCTGTGCAAACCTGTTACATTTATGTTATACTTAAATAACTGCAGAGTTTCGAATGATGACATCTGATCAAACTGCAAGTATTTGCGTGAATAAATTTTCAGATCACAGCAAAACATTTAAACGCTTCGCTTATTTGTCGGCGTTTCCTAGGTCCGGCAGTAGTTCGTCATCCTAGATAAAGCAACACGACAGAGGCGGTAAAGGATTAATAAAATCCCATCCTCTCCAGAACCTTTAAATGACATCAGGCCGCTTTTACTCTGTAAAAACTTGAATGATTACACAGATAAACGATTGCTTCTGATGCTTGAGAGGTAATCATCCTTACATGCACTGCAGTGTTTATGCTGTTAAAACAGGACTGCTATGATATTTGAGTAGTTTGAATTTGACATTGGTAATGGAGCAATTATTCCCATCAACACGATAGCCATGCAATACTTGTTGTAACACCGTCACACGAGATAGTCGAAAACATTACCCCATTGAAAGGACACGGTACGATAAATAAGGCACGACATTATTTAAAAAACCCGTTTATACCATTTCTTTTAAGTTAAAAACTTAAAATGAGGTCGTTTTTAAGGAAAGCCATTAGGAATATTTGCCGCTTTTAATTGTATATGAATAGTGCAAACCGCAGTATAAATGCGTAGTATACGCTTTCTAACCACGCAATTTTTCCGCTGTTGAACAGAAAACACTTGAAAGTGGACAGCTTACTGTGAATAAATAATTTGATTTCTTATGCAGGCTAATCAACAAAACAATGAAACCGCGGCAATCTTTTCTACTATATAAGTTCTTATTCAATTATGCTTAGCATTTCATGAAATTGTCACTAACTGCAACTGTGTCTGATTATGATTATACCACTCACAGCAATTGAGTAGAGGTTTGTCTTTACTACGTTTCCGATGGCAGACAACGGTATGCCACTGACAAATCGTTATATTAGCAATCATATTTCAAAGGCATTTACATGTTGTCGGCTTGTCATAGATATTCTGAAACTGCTTATGGATGTGAAGGCGTTTGCCTGGCTTTTTCAATGGTAAAAATGTACTTTTCTGCGACGGCGTTATTACTCGGCGACCCGATTTTTTAATAGCAGGATAAATTAAAACATTCTAAATGGAGTTAAATCATTAGAAAAGACTACATAAAACGCTTTTTGAATCTTGACCGCCCGAGTTCGAGCCCCGGTTATTTCACACTTCGGAGCTGGGCATGACTGGTTTAGGATGGCTAGCAAGTCAGAAATGGCCATTCGAATCTCTGTTGTCTTTGTCGGCCATATCATTCTGCCTATATCATGCGCCGATGTGCGGATGGCGGCTGGGCTAGGGGTTTAGTACTAAGGCACAATGGAACGAGTGAGTTCCGTAAGAACGATCGACGAGCACCCCCTGTTATTGCATATCCCCGATCGAAACCGGCAGGATAACGGACTTGTGGCACAGTGTTTAGAGGCTTGTACTTCTAAATAACAGATCACTAGTCCGATCCCCGGGTGTTTTACACCTTAAGGTTTGGTATGACTGGTTGATAACAGCTATAAAACCGGAAATGTAAATTCCAGTCTCCCTTGTCGTTATCGGTAATGCCATTCTGCATTCTTAACTGTCTATTCACCGCACGGAGATGACGCAGGCGCCCCCCCCCCCCAATACCAGTGCTTAATAATGAATAGTCACGGTGAAATTACTACAGTTGATTAATTGACTGCTAGCTCGCATGCAGTTAAAGCAGATTGAGTCGAGAACTGTTTGTCAAGGTTGCTCTGCTCACAGTCAGTTAACTGGTGGCACATATTATATGCTTAAACATTGTTACGCGTGGGAAAGGAGCGCCGACAACCGATGTTTTTGTGAAAACGAGTAACGGTGCGCAATATTTCCCCGTTTTACCCTATTTTATCCTAGCGTCTAGCCCGTCCGTGTCTTGTTTATCGATCTATGGCCGCAGGATGTCCCCCTTGTGTGGTATCAAACGCTCTCATATAACAATAGTCGCCCCGTAGTTTCACTATGACATTTAGTGAAACATTTGTGTGGATGCAGTTTTTCTCGCCCTATCTCCCTCACCATAATCCCTTTGTATTACCTTGAATAACGCGTTAACCCAGCGTACCTTAGCTGCCTGGCATTTTTGACATGGCAACCGGTCTATCGGTTTCATTGCTCGACTCCTGTTGGTTGCCTGCGGTCTGTGTGCACCTCCAACCCCAGATATTGCGAGATAGCGGTCGACAGCTTCCGAAACGTTGATCTAAAGTACGTCACAAGACAGAGCTTCGGGAGGTAAAGGATTTAGGCGTGTCCAAAACGATTCTCCGTTTTATCGTCTTTGCCTTGTATTAGTAAATTTCTTTGCATTCTGATGATTCTAACCAAAAAAATGAACTGAAGGCAAACCGACATTTTGTTAAAATAAATGTTTTATAAGAAAGCAATCTTTCGCCAATGCACCAAATTAACCAAATGAAAATGGGACTTTTGCGCTCGCCAATTTATTATCGATAACTGTTCATTTGTTGTTGAGGTTGTTCGCACCGTTTGCCTCGTACAGGCGACTAGCTCTCACTAATGTCAATTGGCACTCGATTCTAACGGAAAGCTCTGCAAAACTCAGTTCTGACTGTCGGCAATGTAATGGTCTGCTTCCGCGAAACCGGCCTTATTGTCTTTCTGCTTTTCCATCCTCCTTACAATCGTTGTTAATTAGGTTCTTAGACCGCGGACAATTTATGCATTAGATTTAAGACATCCGTTTGGGGTGCACAGACTCTGCCTCACACTAAGATTACGACACGGGAGGTCGGTCTGGTATATACTAGATTCTACCTGCAAATTGTACATACTACTATCTGCTCGATGATAACTGAGAGATCAAAAAACAGCGCGGGAGTGTTGGAACATTCCAAAAACCATAATTACTCTCGAAATTCATAAGCATTGTGTTGCAAACTATATCGTGAGCTGTGTTCCTGTCCTCGCCAAAATGCATCAACTTTTCATGCATATTTTATTATTCCTTGACGTAAGTTCCAAGTTAAAGTGCCTGATCAGTGAAATTGCTGAAACGTTCTGCTTGTGTGCATGTTATGGACGGCTAGCTTTATACCTGGTGTTGCACCACCAATTGACACGTGATTAAATTGCAACGATTTACGACTCGAAATTCAGCCACCATAAAATCCTTTTCCCAAGTGCATTGCTCCATAAAGAAGAAGGAGTAGTAAGGAATATGCAACAACATGGCTACTGCATCCATTAAATGCAGCAGTCTTTTGTTGTCTCTGTCGATAGGCTCGATCAGAAGTTTAAAACGCCAGACGGATAAAGTAAACGTTTAGCGATCGTGTCCACTTCTTTTTAATTTTCCTCTGCATTGAACAGTAAGTATGTAAGCCAGATTTGTTAGGCAAGCACATGATATGGGCATTGACATACCAAGTAGACCCTGATTATTATGTGTGCGGATGACGCAAAACACAATGATAAAAGCTACAGCTAATAGCTAGACGAGGGAAAATAACACGAGCATTATAACCCATAGGTAGTGCTAAAAATTGCTGTGTGTGGTGGTTCTTGTGGGGGCAGCGATATTACGATTTCTTTAGCTAGCAGGTCAAATAATTGCAAAGGGCGTCTAAAAACATTTATAAATTCTGCTTATTGTTGCAACTGAGACTACGCTAAAAGAAAAGCAAACAAACCCAGCATTGAGCAACGTAAAATGTCATCATGGAAAAAAAGGCATGCTTTGAATGGAATAATGCAGACGAATAATGCAATTCATGTTGTAGTTCGACAACTTCCATCAAAGCATCGTTGTATCCTCTCGTACACGGAAAGCCTAATATCGTAGTCGCGGTAAAGAAGAATGTGGCGGTTTAAATCAAACTGCGCGCACTGAGGACAAAGCAATACATATATTTTGTAGTCTACTAGTAATTCCAGTAAAACGCAGATTGATTAAATACTTGCCTTTTAATCAGCGAAGGGACGTATCTTGTTCACGTAGAATGAACACAGCCATTGTAATCATATAAGTCTACGCATCTAATTAAATAACGATATTTGCATGTATCGACATCATCAAATTGCAAACTCCATGTAGTAAGTGAACCCATGCGTGCATTTGTATTTTACGCAAAATGTCAATTAAAAGCATCATGCATTTGCATTTAAGTATATCTCAAGACCTGTCCGAATTTGTTTTCAATAAGGTGTTCATGAATATTTAACATCAAAGAACGAGGTGATAACGCTAGGCTAAATAACGAATGTCATTCACCTCTACATTTGGAATTCTATCGAAAATCTGGAACGATGTTTCCAAAATTTTTTTCTGTTAAATAGACAGATAATTAAATATCATTAGGTATCATAAAAAAGCGGTTTACTCAGAGATTCTTATTCATCTATGATAATGACCAATTGCATTTCTGCACTTGTATGGTAAAATTTTATTGAACACAATATAAAAAATACTCGGGAAGCATATTTGTAAGCCGCACGCTCATATCCGCGTCAACTGTTTGCTCACCATGTGTGAAATCCGCCATATCTTAACCAGTGGACTGAAAGTTACGCGCGCTTTTGCAGTTGAGTTTATGGTAAGTTTTCCTCAAAAGCACATTCAACACCCCACCCAAACCAAATCATTGCTGTAGAAAAATTCCACGCGATTCAATATTGTTACATATAAACAAGCAATGACTACAAAATTGCAATATGATCGGTTGTCAATTCGCTCATATGATTATCCTTGCCATGAACGTTTTTCGACGCCATGCGTAATTTAACTTTTGGAATTCAAAAATACATGGCCCTTACTTAATACGATTTTAATCCAGTTACGCAGTGCAAACTCATAAAAAATCCGCCTAACATGAATCAACGTGACATCTTGTGGTAGTCAGCTTGGCGGCAGGTAACATTTAGTCGTTCGAAGCCAAAGCAAAAAGACAATAAATATATAAGCAGTCAACTGACTGTTTCTTTTTTCATACTATAAGAAACTGCTTACTTGCATATATAATTAATGCAATTCTAGTTCAGCTACTGCTTTTTTGAAAGCAGTGATGCCTATGAGAATGCGGTTAACGCTGAATGCCCGATTTAAGTTGACACGTGCACTTTACGTACGAGCTAGATTTTTGTAAGTCGGCAGATGTTGATTTTGTAAGATACAGGCTTCTGATTTGGTAAGAGGACGCGACTCACTTAGGTGGAATGCCCAGCAGAATCTTAGATGGCAGTCGACATATGCATAAATGCCAGCTTCAAAAATATAGTAACGCACACAATGTCACCTTGACTTGATCCTATTTGCGAAAAGTTCAAGAGAGCGAGGAATTAAAACGATATTTTGCCTGAACACAGCCAAAGTATCGTGGACATAATATCATAAGAACTCTGTGGAAATAACGTATACTATCTAGGTATGTAGTTAATTTTCGTAATGCGTTTTGTCGATAGTCGAAAAAAGTGAACGGCTAAACCAACTTTTTGCGTGTAAGACATAACAGTTTGAAATGCCGAAGGATATGCAGCAGGACAAACATACTTACTTTATTCTTCCAAATCAAAAGCACCTTTGAGAATTTCATTAAACGTTACGTGCAGCGGGACACTGCCTGCTTCGTTGGTCTGCGGGACGCATGCCAATATGCCACGAAACGACCAATATGCATGGCGTTGGTGATTTCTTCGCTACAGAAATGAAAGTTGTTTTATGTCATCGATGGCAAATGCATAAATTAGCAAACCCAGCCAAACTGTGAACAATCCGACGTATTTTGATGTTGCGGTAGGTGGAAGCATCATGTGTCAGGAGCTATTGGTGAAAAGGATTTTAACACGAAACTTTGGACCAGTGGTGCGCACAAAACTACATGGTCTACTAATGTTTGTCTGTCAAGGCTTCAGGCATCCCTGACGGTTGCGCATTTAACTATGCCGTGCGAGCAACGTAAAAGGACATAAAAGAAATGACTGCATATTTTGAAAGGATTAATTCCTACGAAAAATGCACTATATTTCGTAGTGCGACAAAACATATCAAAGAACTGTTGAATACTCAAGTAAAGGAAATGCCTATTATCCTATTGGCGGTAAAGGACAATTTGGAATCTACTCAAAATACGTGCACAATGGACAAAGGAATAAACACAAATATTAAAGTAGAATAACATTACCGACAAAGACAAGGGAGACTGGAATGGCCATTTCTGGCTTGTATCATGTATCATGCGCTGCTGTGCGGCTGCTGGTTGGGCTCGAGAGAGAGCTCTTAAGGCACAACGGAACGAGTGAGTTCCGTATGAACGATCGGTGAGCGTCCCCTACCACTAAATATTAAAGTTCTAATAATATCAATAAAACACACATTAAATAACTAAATAATTTTTAGAAAGAGAAGAGACGTAGCTTGTTCCACCAAAGTAAAAGCAGCCATCGTAACCATATAAGATTACGGAACTAAAAATATAGAAAATTGCTGACAAAAGTGAACAGGAGAGCTCTAGGCAACAGTTCAGAAGAAGAATATGCGATCACTGAAACAAGACATTTATTTGACTGACGATTCGGATTCTCACTGGAATCCTTTTCAGAGACATTCGCAGCTGAATGTGATGGTGGCACCAGGAGTGCAGTATTTCTAGCACGTGGCTGCCGTGGGACCGTATATGCACTGCAAATAGCAGTTCTCGCAATCACCGCTGGGATCGTAATTGATGCGGTGTTTGCTTATCAGTCCGAGTCCAAGTCGTTAAATGCCGCGATTTCGTGATCCGTGCTTGATGTTGGTGTGACGATTGTTCGGAAAACTCTCTCACCTTCACCGTGATAATTGTTCGGCCGAGCCCTCACCACGTTACTGAAACGCAGTACGGAATAGGGTACCGGAAGTTAATTGTGCTTGTTGATGGATTACGGCCTGAGAACCATGTATTCGAGCAGATCGCGTTTCACGTAGTTGTCGCCGCTTGCGAGGATTTCGGCCTCTTGAAATATGAAAACATGGCCGGGTCCCGTCGAGTGTACCGCCACCTGAGAGTTAATGTCTCCCCGCCTCACTGCTGCTGCTTGCTTGGCAATTTGCGTACGGATTAATCTTCCATAGTTTCTTTGTCCGCAACTATACCGGATCTAGTAAACGAATCAATTTCTAGCTACAGTCTAAATGGTTGTGGTTTTTTAATATCAAAGTTGCATTCTTTATGCGGAAAAACAGTTCATAAAAACTCTGTGGAAATAACGTATATTATCTAGGTATATAGTTAATTTTCGTAATGCGTTTTGTCGATAGTCGAAAACAGTGAACTGCTAAACCAACTTTTTGCGTGTAAGACATAACAGTTTGAAATGCCGAAGGATATGCAGCAGGACAAACATACTTACTTTATTCTTCCAAATCAAAAGCACCTTTGAGAATTTCATTAAACGTGTCGTGCAGCGGGACACTGCCTGCTTCGTTGGTCTGCGGGACGCATGCCAATATGCCACGAAACGACCAATATGCATGGCGTTGGTGATTTCTTCGCTACAGAAATGAAAGTTGTTTTATGCATTGACGTCAAATACACAAACTCGTAAACTTTGCCGAATTGGAAAAGATTTGACGTCATTCGATTTTGCAGTAGGTGGAAAGCAGCATGTGGCAAGATGTATTAATAAAAAAACATTTTCAGACGGAACAAAAGACCACTGGTATGCACAAAAATGTATGGTTGACTGAAGTTTGGCTGTCAAGCCTTCAGGCATTCCTGACGGTTGCGCATTTACTTATAATGGGTGGGAAAAATTCTGCGTTCCCTAATCTTATAGTGAGAAGAGCAATCACTCGTAGACCCATTGACTAATTGACAAAACCAAGGCAAGCACATCTTATTGATCTTAAGCTTAAAATGGAAACTTAGGAGGTTTGTGCCGGAGCACAGTCGACTTTCAATATGTTCTAGCAAGTGACATAACACCCAGTGCCAACCCCAGTATACATCCTACTTCACACATACCTGACAATTACCCGAATTTAGTCGAGAACGGATCTGCTTACCAACCAGCAGGGTAATCGGCCTTATATGAGTCTTAGAATTAACGTCGACGTCAACTGCACCTGTGAGAAATTACGTCCAGTATTTCTAGCACGTGGCTGCAGTGGGAACGTATGTGCACTACAATTAACCGTTCTCGCAATCAGCGCTAGGGTCGTAATTGATGCGCTGGTGGCTTGTCAGTCCGAGTCCGTGACGTTAATTGCGAGCGATTTCGTCATCCGTACTGGATGCTGGTGCGACGATTGCTCGGCGAACTGGCTCACTCTCACCGTAATAATTGCTCGCCCGCGCCCTCTTCACGTGACTAATTATCCTGCCCAGGGAAAATCGCAGTACGGTAAAGAGTACCGGGAGTTCATTGTGCTTGTTGATGGATTGCGGGCCCGAGAACCATGACTCAAGCAGCTCGCTGTTCACGAGGTTGTCACCGCTTGCGAGGATTTTGGCCTCTTGAAATATGAAAATATAGCCGGGTCCCGTCGAGTGTGCCGCCGCCTGAGTGTTAACGTCTCCCAGGCCTCACTGCTGCTGCTTGCTCGGCAATTAGCGTACGGATATATCTTCCATAGTTTCATTGTCCGCAACTATACCGGATCCAGTAAACGACTCAATTTTTTGCTACAGTCTAAATGGTTGTGGTTTTTAAATATCAAAGTTGCATTCTTTATGCAGAATAACAGTTCATTAAATATCTAACCCAAATAGTTTTGTTTAAAGGAACTATTTTGTGCACTGTTGCATGTGTGCGTGTTGCTGTCCTATCTCGACAAGAGGGGATGGTTAAACACGCAAGGTATATAATGAAAATCTACAACATGTGCGCTTTCACTCCAGAGGGCTAATACAGCCACATGAGTCTATTGATTAAAAAGCTCGAGCATTGCTTGGCAATTTCAACATTCATCCTTGTACGCTGTGCCCACAAATGTAAAGTTAGTTCACCAGCATGTGAAAGCGCAGAGTTCTGTATACAAACGTAGGAGAAACTAATCGGAATCAATCACGTCAACATTCAAACCTTACATGTGTGACACCAGTGGCTTACTAAAAATAAACAAATGAATTGATCTACGTTGGTAGCACACAATCTGTGTGCATATCCCCTAGACAGACAGAGCTCTTGAAGAAGGAGACATGATCGTCGGGACAAGAGCTTCATTAGCCTGACATTTCGCATTCCTACTCGAATCTATCATCAGAGACTAAAAAAGAAACGGGTGGTTCCTGCACAAGGGGCTGCGGTACTTAAAGGATGCAGTAGCCATGCTACCGCATACATATGAACATTCACGGCTCACCCATTCACCCGGGATCGTCGCACCTTGTGTGATCATTTCTTGATGACCGACATTCGAGTCGATAATTGCTGCAATGTTATCACGTGCATTGGATATTGGCGTGATGAATGCTCGACCATCTGACGGCCTGACCTCGGTGTTGGAAAAAATGTTCACCTTTGCCTTCCCCGCATGGCCTTTTACTCCGCCTAGGCGAAAATTTAGCACGCAGTATGGAGTGGGAAGATCGTTTCACTTGTTGATCGACTGGGGGCCAGTAAACCATGATTCCAGTAGCTCCCGGCTCACGTGTTTTTCACCTCTTGCGAGAATTTCGGCCTCATCGAATACGAATGTGGGGCCGGATCTCGTCGAATGAGCCTCAACCTAAGAGCTTCCATCATTTCTGAGCACCGCTGCCGCGTTTTCGGCCATTCTCGTTCTGAGCTGTCTTCCGGTTTCTCCGACGTAGTTGCTTTGTCCGCAACTGCAGCCAATCCGATAAACGACTCCAGACGTTTCTGGCCGTGGCTGTGGGTCTTTCGGTTTCATGGCCAGACGCCTGATGGTTGCCTCCGGTCTGTGTGCCACTCCAACCCCAAGTGGTGCGAGAAGGCGGCCGACAGCTTCCGAAACGTTCTTGACATACGGAAGTGCCCGCTAAGGATGGTTTCCGTGCGGTTAGGCCTTTTGTCCCTTTTGCGTATGCACCGGTCGACGAAGTTGCGCGGGTAGCCATTGACTTTGAAGACCCGTCGGAGGTATTGTAGCTCGAAAATATTTTCTTCCCGCTCACTGCAGTGTGTTTCAACACGCCGATGGAGCCTTCGTACAGAACTGCGTTTGTGGCTGATTGGGTGGTTACTGTTAAAGGTCAGTACTTGCATCGTATTTATTGCTTTCCTGAACAATTTGGTATTTAATTCCCCACAATCTTTGCGGCACACGAGGATATTCAGGAAGGCCAGCTGGTTGTTCTCTTCCTCCTCCATCGTAAATGCAATGTCTAGGAAGACGGCGTTGAGCTGTTTTTGGAATGTCAACACCTGATCCTGTTCGATGACGACGAAAGGTGTCATCGACATACCGGGCCCAGAATTTCGGTCTGTGTTGTTGGAAGACCAGCGATTCTAACCTTTGCAGGACCGCCTTGGCAATGAATCCCGAAATCGGCGAACCCATTCGTGTGTCCTTTACATGTTCGTAAACTGTCCCGTCAAACGAGATGTACGTCCTGGGATAGAGCTTCAGTTTCTCCGTTTCATCGTAGTTGCTTTGCAGTAGCAGGTTAATTGTCTCGATCGCCAGGTCCTGGGGAATAGAAGTAAAAAAGGATGTAACATCAAAAAATACCATGACCCCATTTGGATGGATGCGTACCCCTTTGAGTTTCTCCAGGAATTGTGCTGACGAAGAGACTGTGGTGTCTGACTCAGCGGTCAGGAACTTAAGACGCTGGAACAACCACTTAGACAGTCCGTACGTTGGAATCCCTGTGAGCGACACGATGGGTTGGAGACCAGCGCCGTCTTTGTTTACCTTGTGACAGAGGCTTATCTAAACTGTAAATTGCACGTGAGAATCGTTAATTATACTATCATTTGTGCGCATACGTCCGGGTCTTTGAGGACACGAATTATTAGAAGAAGAAAATTGGCTCTCCGGAACGGGTTTATTTAGCTGCTGACGTTTCAAAGAGCTGGGTCCAATCTGACACGAATCATATTTTTACAACATTTCTTAAGAATCTGCTCAAAATTAGCTTTTCACATACGAATTTTTGTAATCCTTACCCGAAATTTTTATTTTCATTGGATGTCAAGTTACGAGATCGTTTTTTGCAACTACTTTCTAATCAGTGCTTAGATTTTCTGCCGAATAACTCAGTTTGCCGTTGCTTGTGATTTGGGAAGCTACCTGTCGTCCGCCGTCGTATTTCGACTAGTAGTGACCCTATTCGATCAGTGATTATTCAGATTCTCCATTTTATAGTTAGCTACTTCGAAGAACCTCTCGAGGAGGACAACGATGACTGACAGGGGAATTATTCGTGATAATTAAATGATACCTGCGTACGAGCTAAATGGAAACAAACGCACCGATGGAATTGTTATGTCCCATTCAATTGGGATGGAGTACTCTTCGACTACAATAAACTAACAAAAAATAGAGAAATGTCCTACGGGGAAATTTCATCATTAGAAGTGTTTATTGCACAATTGAAGCAATTACAGTAGTTGTTAAAAACCGTGATGCAACCATGGGAATTAGAGTGACACGCAGTGTCGTCCGTCCTTATGACCTACAGGTCACGCGAAATACTCCAAAATGTCAAACTCGATGAATAAACAAAAAGCAAGTTCACTAAGGTCATCATCGTGCCCGCGGACAAGTCGCGTTCCACCGTCGTGTTCCACCTTCAAAAGGTAAAAACGGCCTTGGCCCGGTTCCATTTCCTGTCCAAGTTGCATAGGTAGGGCCCACCTTTCCGGCCTACCGTATCGCTTATAGGGACTCCAAAGTGTACACTGGCGGAATGGTTTATTCCGCATCTCAATGTTTTCACCAATGACTTGGACAACACGACCTGCTCGTCTACAAATTTCCCGGTGAAATTGACGAGGTTAGTCTTTTAACAAATGAGGCGTTAGAATCTTGGGACATCACACCCTCCTAATTTTCGTCCACAGGATTTGACAATCTAGCCCACGAGCTACGCCTATAAAGCAAATTCAATTAAGCGGAGAATTGCTCTTAGAAATGACAAAATCCGTCAAAACCTGAAATTCTATATCAGGACGTACTTTACCTTGAGGAAAAAATATTCCACTGGCCGAAGCGAATACCAATTTTGGGGTTCATCCCCGACATCGTCCTAAAACTTGTAAACTCGATGATCATCCAACACCACAAGTAGAGATTCTGGGTAGGCATGTGACCCATCTGATAGGCCAACTAAAAATAAATTACACAGAATCTGCGAAACCATGCCACAAGCCCTGACATAAGCTATCTGCATCCAATTCAAATGTCGTCAGTAATGCCGACGTTGTTTCTGGACGCGCTGATTTTATACAAACCGCAGTCAATTTACCCAATTTAACAGACAAAAATATCCGCTCGTCCCAATGCTTGTGGCGCTCTTCAAGGTTTCATCTTCTCTTTTTTGCTTTTACACCTGCAATTTGAAATCTTTTAATGATTGTCTACTTGGCAAATATGCGGACGATGAGGTTATTGATCATTTCTCATTTCTAGTCTGTGAAGCATGTCATTCACAATGTATTGCAATAGCCAATAGTATGTACAGCGAGTAACCGATTTCATGAAATGTTGGTAACAATTATAAAAAGCGTTTTCGATTACAAAGGGTTACTTAGATGGGGTTGTATTATCGGTTTACCGCCGCATAATCGTTTGGTATTTTGGACTCAGTGGGATGTCGGCTTTCAAATGTACTTCTTTTCAATCTCCTGTAGGGACCGTACTTTGTGAAAAATGGCTACTTATGCAGCACGCATTTTACACATTGATTTTCGATGACCTTGTAAATTCAAATTTATTTTTCTACAAACATGAACAACAATATTCTTTCTTTTAATCGGTTGATAGAGCTGCACGTCATCTTTGTATTGCATACCTGAAGAAGGATTATAATTTGGATTCAAAAATTTACTTCTTATTCCTGATTAATGTGAACCGTGATCAGCCGTTGATTTAGCGACTATTTATTTCAGTTTACATGCTGCATGCGTTCCGCGTTTGGTGGATGAAGGACACCGACATTTAACGGTCAATCATTCGGTAAATTTTGTGGAACCGTGTTAGTAAGAAGCACACGAACTCACTTGAAGCCTACTGTAGTATTCTGAAGAAAAAATTGCGTGAGCACGGTCCGATCCGTGGAAGGAACATCTGGGCCCATGTAGACGAAGCCCAGTACCGCCTCTAGTGTGGCGTGAAGGCAGGTAATTTGCTTCAGGCATGGGAATTGTTCTTGAGGCATATTGCGGACGCTTATCCGATTCGTGACCGTACTTGTTTAGCTGAAGATGAAGCGCAGCTGACTCAGAGGTAAGCATCGGTACTGTTGACATAGTCCAAAATGTTAGGTAAATACAGGAGCATTGATTGCCGCCCCGGTGCAGTGCCTAAAGGATGGACAAACCCGAAGGAAACCCGTAGCCGAGTGAACACATTGAAAGCCGATAGAAATGTCAGGCCTTTTTCATGTCAATAGAGAAATCATTTCTATTTTAACTGCTGGCGTCCTTTCCTATGCTAAGTAGGTGGTCCACCAACGTGGCTAAAACCGGACAAAGCGATTCCGCCCCAGTGCGGGACTGGAAGAAGGGGTAGACTGGATAGGAGAAACCGCAAACTACCCCCGCAAATGATTGCTAGCGGAATGAATTGCAGCCGGTCCTGATCGCAAGGACGGAAAGTAAACACTCCGGGTCTGACTGACGTATGAGACGCCTTGCTGCTTTAGTCTGAACCCAAGAGATAGTAAGTGCGCGATGCGGCAGGTGAAGTGCGCCCAGTTCAAATCCAACAGTGTTGACGCGTGGGGGGAGTGGGGTCGTAGTGCCCTAAACTGGAAGTGCAGGCAGCGATCGCTAACTGGCCACGGCGGTGTTAGCCAGGCGTCCCAGTTTTCACCCAAAACCCTGAGACCAAATACAATCCCGCTGTTCCTTAAGGGGGGAGGAGTGGATGGCAACACTCAGTCAGTACGACGGATGCAGTGAATGGAACATCGGTAGACACACCATCTGCGCGCCGGTTGTCCTTTCGTAAGCGATCATGCCGGACTCAGCAAGAGGTTGGGATTAAAAAGACCCAAGTCGCAGGCAAGCCGACAAAAGGTAGACCCGCACCAAACCGCCTAGGATGGTAATGAGAAATATGATGAATCCTCATCCGCCAAGGATAAATCGTTCGGCTTCTACTAAGGATTTACTTTTTGGGGGTGTAATGCAATGAATCTATATAGGCATTTGTGCAGCACGTCGTTCTCGGGGCGGTTTAAGTGAACAAGAAAGTCACCCTGACAGGGCTTCTGCGAGTGCACTCCCGGACATAATGGGAACGTAATCACAGCTACTGAGATCGAGCCAGTAGGTACAATTGTGGAATCCGTAGGCAGGGTTACGAACTACCATCCTGCCGGAAACCGGACTGAAATTGCAGGCTCGTCTACAAAAGCACAAACTGGCAACTCGGAGACTGAGCTCAGTCTCACAGATTGCGGCTTACATCGGGGAAACTGGTCGCAGTTTTGATCAGCCCTCGTAGGCAGGAGCACCCCAAGGACAGAAAGTCTCACACTTGAAGTTTGGTACTCAGATGCCAACTCCATCAACAGGCATCTACACATTCATCCGGCCTATAAAGTCCTACGTCACTACATACGCCGAGGCGAAGACAGGACAGTCATACGACGCCTAACACTACCAAAATTTCGCTATAGTCATCAGGCTCTTCACACGAAGGCCAGTCACAATCCATTTTTTGATCGTTCTTGTCGTACATATGCAAATGCGGTTAACACATGTTGCTACACATTTGGTCGAGTATTTATCGTGATTCATTCAATTTCATGTACTGCATTTATTGGTTAATTGTCTTAAATCAGGAATTACTCGAAAGATTCACACATCAAATTTTAAATTCGCACAACTTTTATTCTGCAATGCGTCATTTTGTAAATTAGAAAGCAAAAAATACACAAATGCCTTGTTGGATTTAACGACCCTTGACATAGTTTGAACTATGATAAGTTAGCATTTCAGATATAATCATTTGGCTTTATATGGTATCACGGTATTTTAAGAGCCTTGTACTCCAAGCAAATGACCTACTCGGCGTTGCCAGTCACAAAAGTGTTTAGCTGTAAGTGGGCTTTGGATCGTCGATGGGCAAAAAGACGCAGGCAAGCTGAATGACTTATCTCAACTAGGTCTCGGATAAAAGCAGATCGATAGGCAATAGCCCAGGCCTAGTAGTTGGAATCACGAGGCATTATCTGTGAAAGGGCGTACGCAGGCACACTGTGTGCCAGAACGACTAATCTTTATTAACTATTCTTTCGTAAAGGTCAGGAATCACACGACGATGAAGTATTATGGGTTGCATTTGCAGTGATAAAATGACGTAGCGGGTACCGGGCTTTCTTAAAGTGAAGTCAGGCATGCTCTCAAGACTTGAAATAGGAGACCCGATCGTCGGGACAAGAGCTTTATGAGCCTGACGTTTCGGATTCCTACTCTACTCCACTCCTACTTCCCAATCCATACCCCGTGCTACAACATCGCCTAGGCGGAGTAACAAGTCAAGCGGGGAGCGCAGAGGTGAACACTTTTCCCAACACCGGGGTCGGTGCGTCAGATGGTCGAGCAATCATCACGCCAACATCCAACGCACGAGATGAAATAGCAACAATTATCGACTCGAATGTCGGTCATCAAGCATTGATCACACCAAGTGCCACGATCCCTAATAAAGGAGAAAGAGAAGTGAATGTTCATAGGTATGCGGTAGCATGGCTACTGCATCCTATAAATACCGCATCCCCTTGTGCAACAATCGTCCGTTTCTGTTTTTATTGTCTCTGATGATGGATTCGAGTAGGAATCTGAAACGTACGGCTAATAAAGTTCTTGCCCCGGAGATACTGTCTGCTTCTTCAAGACTACTTCCTGGGACTCGTATGTTTGCTTTTATTGGCAATGCTCTCAAGTTCCCATTATATTGGCGTTAATGGGTATTGGGAACCGATCAGTTAGAGTCATGGTTTCTAGGAATGGTAATGTATTGTCAGAAACACTGAGTAAAATGTTGCTAAATTCTGAAATCACTGGATTGCCAACAGCAGATTTTAGCATTGTAAAATTTCGAAGTAGCAAAGCTAAAGGCTGTCTGTGACACATTGACAAACATCCCAGGGGCAGATTTCACATCACATACCGCCGACTAAATGTGATTAGTGGTGTGTCTGCATTTATAAACAAACCGTTTTATAAATATTGATTCAAATTGTAATTCACCATTTGTACTCTTCGTCTGTCTTGGTGTTGACGTTTAATGCAATCGTCAGTGCGTATCATTAAAGAGTGACTCATGTCTCCTGTCGTAGACACAGTAAATGCACACAGTCGTACGTAATATGCACTCACACATTCAACACCACCCAGTTCCACCAATTCAGTGTACAGAAATATATATCGATCTGTTCTAAATTAAGCTCCGTCATTCAACGTTTCTCTTGGCATCGGCCTGCGTTAAAGAGAGGGCAGTAATTTAACGTTTTTTTGGCATCGCATCGCCGATGCTGTACCCGTCAGCCCGCATCTGTCCCTCACCCATCTGGCATGGTGGAGTAGAACTCTCACATACCTGATTTATTCCTCTAATGTCGCAATGGCCATTGACATTTCGTCGGCATTATCGATATAATTGCGAAATATGTCAAATTGGGCCCAGCAGAACGGAATTAATACGTATCCGCGCATTCAGAAGTAGACGTATGTGATCAGATAATTACCGCATTGCACCTTTGCACATATGCACAATGTGTATATGCAATTGCGGTTAACCAAATGCGGTCGCCAATTTTTATGGCCAGACCTGGTACTCAGAATTCACGCGAACAGTGTGCGCACTCAAATGTTGTCCCCAATTCCAACGCGGCAGGAAAGGAGAACACGACCGGTCACAGAAAATTGTATTGGAAAATTGCTGGTCATTTATAACTGGAAAGTAACACGTATTTATGACACCGTACTGCGGTTCGCCTGCATTCGGTCCAATACCCTTGGGGAAGAAAATTGTAGACGAACTGATCGATAATTCGAATATACGGAACGATCAGGCGCGAGGGCGGGCCAGCCAGTGGAGAGGCGATATGGCTTTACTGAGTGCGCGGTAGAGGAACATGTATGTGGGCTCAAGTGATTGGTTGACTCTTGTTTTTTTGGAGCGTAGGAAATCCCACTAAAGTTATGTAATAGGAAAACTGTGTTCTACAAATTTGCATAAGATATATGTTTAAGTTCAGGGTCTGCATAGTTGCATTGTAGAGATTGACAACATGGATGTTTCAAATAGTGAAACGGACATTCGTTTCAGATTTAAAGGCATAATATATTGTTCGTTATCAATCAAACAAATTATCATCGGCTAAATCTATGTTCATAGTACGAATGCCAGTAAATTCATTAATATTTCCATTGTACAAACACTCATTATTTTCCCAACAAATTTATGCAGCAATGACCTGGGTCCCCCAACAGATAGTGATGTACAGAAAAAAGTTAGGATAATAATTATGCCAAAAAACGCAGGTGAAACATTTTTCACATTAGCAAAAGCCAGTTAATATTTTCTTATTTGGTAGCAAATGTCTATTAAGTGCCTTCTTAAAGCTAGCCAGAGTTCAAAATAAGCAAAGGCGTTTTTCGGCTGTTCATTAACCTACAAAGCTACCGGTCTACTTAGTCTTCTTTCTCACAAGTCATTGTTATATTATATATTAATCGACATTATGCTTGCCAGTTCGAACATCATGTGGCAAAGTATAATTTTGTGATGTACGTTCATTTAAACTAATCAAACTGAGTAAAATGCATGTTCATCTTTTTCGCATTCCACCGAAATTAGAACTGAGTGCAACATGCAACGCTGTCGCTACTGTTTGCCCCATCAATTTAAGACATTTCTATACGTCGGCAAATGACTAGTTGAATACGCTTTTTTCTTCACAGGAATGTTACTCAAGTACCGTAACAATGCTTTTTTGGTAAACTATGAGACATCACGCACCCCTATAAAGCAAACAGTTGTGCTAATACTCTGATATTCGCATTTTCGTGAATTGTGTGAAACGATTTACTCAAACCTCTGAGTTGATCAATTAGAACTCAGTGTACCCACACAGGCCAACATGCTGCCTTGGTTTCTAACCTTCTATCGTCGTAGGTCGCACATCTCATACGACGCACATGCACATATAAGTACACGGAGAATTCGCCCGCACCCGCACAGTTTGCATTTGCACCCACAGTAAGTTGCAGCCGTAGACTACCATGCAAATATTACCTCAGTTTGACTCATTAGTAAATATACCTCCTTGCCTTTCTTCCTGATTAATTTGATTTTAGCGAGCATGTTCATCGCCAGTATCATTCCTGCCCTTTTTGTGTGTGTGCTGGGTAGGTTTAATGATAAAATAATGATTTAATGTTTAATGTGGTTTGTGATCTCTGATTAAGGTCAACAAAAAACGTTTGCAATACTTCCCTGAAATCAAAGAGTTTTTTTCTTACAGGCACCGATGATTCCGTTTTGACTTTAGCGCCGAAATCAACCACCTTTTTTCCTTTTATTGATATAAGGAAGCCGCAAGTAAGCTGTACATTCTTTTGGATTTTTACGCTGATAATTATCTTAGTGTGGACTATGACACTTTATTATATTGCAGTCGGTCTTGCGTGAGAAGCTGGAAATTCAAAAGGGATCTGCCTCCACGCCCTGTGAAAAAGGTGAGACATGTTATCAGTAATTAAGAGGTGAGCACATTACTTCTAATGATCCGACCTCTTAAGATATTTGGACTATTTATTTATGTTTCCCTAAAAGTAACCGTTTCAACAGGCCATAGCTATAAATTCGCAGTTTATACCATGCGTTCGTATATTTTTTTAAATTTCTTAGTTTGCCCGACTGCTTCCCTTTGGTTTTGTAGAGACAGAGATCATGCGATTTTCACCATTTTCCCATATCCCGACTTTTTTCTTTTACTGTGATTAAGGTCAACAATACGCGAATATAATGACTCTCTAATCTGGATTACATTGTTTTCATCGCAGGCCGCTATGTGGTCGTTTATCAGTTAGCGCCGAACACAGCCTTTGCGTTGCCTTTCCTTGGCATACCGAGACCGCAAGTAAGCCGCGCATTCTTTCGAATTTGTTCGATGATAATTATATTACTACGCAATGTGACACTTTATTATAATGCTGTCGGTCTTCCACGGGAATGTGGCACTTCGAGAGGGATCTACCTCTAAACCCTGGGGGGAGCCATGCTATCAGTCGTTAACAGGTGATCACCTTTCTTCTAATGCTTCGCCTTCCCAAGATATGTAAATCATTTATTTATGTTCCCCTAAATATAAACTTTTAGATAGACTATTTCTTCAATGCAGCCGTTTATGTTTTGCGTTTGTTTATTGTTTTATTTATTTTGTTCTCAATATGATTTCCTTTGACGCTTTACAGACAGAGAGTACGTATTTTTCGGTGGATCTCATAATGGTGGGAAGGGAATCATCGTCGCCTATCCCGCCGATGAAACTAAATCGCCGTCAGCAATAATTGTCCAGACAAAAGGCGATACTTCATCTGGTAGACATCCAAGTTTTTCACTTAACCATTATTTATGTCATTGGGAAATATGTTGTTCTATGTTCACATTTATGCAACCGAACGCACGTGATATATTTTGTGTTTAGGACGTTCTGTGAGCTATTTGTGATGGCGGAGTAATCTAGTTAAGCATGTTGGAAACTGTCTGTCTTCCAAAATAATAAATAAGTTTGATAGCCATTCATTATGTATGCATTATATTCACCTACCTTAAACTTGGCCCTCTACACTGAGAAGTTGACTTTCAATGTTGAGTCAGAAATGTATGAACGTTGGTGTTGTAGGTAGTTGAGAAGCGAATTGTAGAAATGTTAAAACGGCAGCCTATAATAGTGTCCAGTTTTCAGTCAAAATGTTACACCAACTTTTAACATCTATTATGGATAAACGTAAAAAAGTTGTTTTAGAACAGCTGGTACAGCGTGGCCTACTGCGCCTTTATGTTAATTTCTCTGAAAAGGGTAACCACTGCTCGGGGCGCTGTCTAATATTGCATGAGCTGACCATAATTTATTAAGTATCATTTGGAATACGTATTGTTCGAATGTGCATTGTGGAGCTCAAAAAAACATGTTTTTGGCACAGACCCGTCGATCCCAGTAGGCGTTGGCGTGACTGAAAGGATTGAACTGGATGCGACAGTTTCGGCACCGGCACTTATTTGGTATGCTGACAAAGTGCAGGTATATAAAATAAGTTAGGATAGGAAGATTATATTGTAGTCCTCAGGTTATATTTGGCTTCCAAAAAACATTTTCTTACGTCCAAACTTCTACTTGATTACTACTTGAGAACACAAACATTAGTGAAAATGTAGAGTTCCTGCTTGGTGATTTTCCGCCTACGAATCGATACTTCTACCTGGCCCCATATCGTAAGTTAGGCCCGCTGTCACCTATGAAATATGTTTTTTGCACTAAAGTGCAGTTGTAATTTTCTGTTTTGAATTGCATGAACCATTTGACTTAATCTTATAGGCCAACATCATTTGACACTGTTAATCACAGCAAACAAAAATGTAAACGGCAGTCTAATGACCACTGCAAAAATTGTAGCTATTTACTTCATATTTGAAGTAAATGTTTAAATAGAACTCGATAACGGATATACAAAACAAGGTACAACTTCAGAGCATCGTGGACAACTGCCGACAACATCATCAATTTTACATTCTTTGAGTTTTAAACTGATTGTCACATCAAAATTTTAAAATTGAGGAAAACAATTATTATTCCCTAATTTGTTATACTTAAGCTAACAGGAAATGTATTTCTTTGGTTGCGATGTTAACACTGCGTGCGTTCCAATTTAACATCAAATCTAACAAATAATGTTTGTTCGAATAACCGACAGTGCACAAGGACACTAAGGAACTGTCTTTTCTTGTTCTCACCGGACAACTTGGACGAAAAAAGATGGAGTACAAACTTGTGTTTTCCAGTTCCTACTGCCCGGTAATTAGACTGGTTCCAGGTGATGCTCCGGATTGGTTCCCCACAACAATTCGTGTTGCCTTCAGCGGGGTGCTCCATCTAAAACCTTGGAAACTCTTAATATGCCTCTTGTCAGCAATCATGACAACGGCAATGCCTTGAAAATGCATTTTGCATATCCCCTGTCTGTGTTTTGATATATTTATGTATACACTAACGGTACATATGCGCTGGTTTTGTTACTTCGCATTAGTAATTAACGTAGAGCTGCTTTGCAAGCTTTCAGGGAAACAGAACATATGCATCACCATGTATTGCCCGTACAGCAAGTAGGGAGGTGGCAAATGAGTTTTCTTACTCATCTACTTGCTTCACACAATCTTACCTGTAGACGGCAAAAGGGACACAGTACACGTTTAATAAATGAAGGAACGCCGTGCCTGCAAGACTACATATAATTAAAGAAAGCAAGTCTTTCCGCAAAAGCACTTGGAATATCCTATTGTTTACATTCAAAATATTCTGGCTGCTCTATTATATGGTGTGATTAGATGAATTATCCATGTCTACTATTGACCGTATGGGGTGGTCTGATTTGTGAATCTTTGGCAAAACATAAAGCCTCGCGAATATTGCGAACTGACTGGCAGAATGGTTTAGGGCGACTTAGCACAGCGTAGCCACACCTAATACAGGGGTCAATGATTACGCAGTAAATATAAGTCCCGATGGTAAAAGGATCCCATTCTTAGTGGCTGCCTCTTCTTTCACTAGCTGTTCTGTCAAGGAAACGATAGAAAGTCTGTGTAGCGAGATATTGCGGTGGGTTTTTTCGATTGCGATTACGGTCGGAACATCGAAGAAATTGCGGTTTCGCTACACTGTAAATGTTTCGCTTACATTTGAACGTCCATTTTACCACCAGATCGACGGTCTAGTGATGAAATCACTATTCGTAACTCTACTGGCCGATGTTGCCAAGGGAAAACTAGAGAAAGACCAGCTCTGTCCACATACAAATGACCCTTATTTTAGAGTTGTGAAAAGAAAAGATGGAGAGTGAATGTTGCCTTCGATAACTGCTCGTCATGCCAGTGAATTTATGTGGGACGGGGTACAGTGCGTGAAAAAAATCGATAAAAGCTAGTTCCAAAAGCATACGAGAGTACCTCCCCGCATGCCGGAAAAGATGAATGTAGGAGAAAAGACAACGCCATTCTTGCGCATGCAATGGATTTAGGGCATGGTGTGGACTCCGCGGAAGCATTTCGAGTGATTTATAAGGTCGCATCGAGGTACCCTAGATACTGCGCCAGCGCCTGTTAGCAACAGCAGAGGCGGCCGTCAACATGTTAAGAAACCGACCCTTTGCGCCCAGAAGAACAACATTCAGGCTACGCGATTAACGTGGTTTACTAACCACATGCAAATTTCTGCGTCCTTACGCTCTGTCTAGCCTGAATTTTAAGAAACTAACTCTTATCGATTGTTTACTCCTGTACGCCGTCCCACGTAACTGCACTGGCCTAAGGAGAAGTTATCGAAAGCAACGTTCGCTCGCTATCCTTTCTTCTGACCGTTTATTTTTATGTTAAATTTGCTGATGCTATTTTGGCAACAGCGGATTAGAAGCCTGATTTGGACACCCTCCTGCATATGGTGAACCAGCGTCACCCAGCGTTGATCTATACTTTGGCAAACAGAGACCGGAGAGGGCCACCTATTTCTGGACGTCTTAATTAATCTAATTTCGAATGGAATAATTCATAAACGTGTAGTTCGTAAGTAAAAGGCATGGTTAGGAAAATGTGCAAATTTCCACACTCGTGTAACTCGTAG
This sequence comes from Spirometra erinaceieuropaei, assembly GCA_902702965.1. Classification (NCBI taxonomy): domain Eukaryota; kingdom Metazoa; phylum Platyhelminthes; class Cestoda; order Diphyllobothriidea; family Diphyllobothriidae; genus Spirometra; species Spirometra erinaceieuropaei. The sequence continues at coordinate 237,735 of CACRXP010000705.1, read as the reverse complement.
TCAGAAATATGGCTCGGTCCACTGTCATACCGATTGTGCAAGAGGAATATGCACTCTGTATAGGCTTGATAATGTACTCGCCAATATATAAACCTGCGAGAAAATGGAATATCTGCAAGGTTAACCAACAAATGCATGGAGGAACGCCTTCAAAAATCATGCATGCGGAGACTGAGAACAACGAGTTATTTCTCACACTGTGTCTCCACGGGATCGCCATACGATCTTCTACACCAAGGCATAAATGCCAGTATCCCTCGTACGTACACAACCGCTAAGATAAAACTGGTGTTCCCTAACACTCCGCGTCTCGCCTTAAAGGCAGGAATATACCACTTTTTCAGATCTCTTTAATGCGTCTATACGCATTCAATTGCTCCTGAGGTGTCTAAAAAGGCAATCATGCATGCATCTCTCAAGCATTCTCCTTCGGAGAAATACTATGGGCAAATAGCGTAAAACGTTCTAGCCCTCTTGTTTGCCGTCAAGTAATTCTGCAGTCTGTTTTACGTTCGTAACTTCACTTTGTTGACGGAATATGCGATTTTCTTTTCACATAACGCTTGCACCTTGTAGGCTGAAATTACTAAGCGCTAAGACAATGACTGATCAGGCTCCAAATTATTCGGCAATTAGAAAATAATTTCTAAAACGTAATTATACTCCCTCTTCAAGTATGAAGTATGGAGATTACGTGATTCTCTATCAGACGAATGAAAGGAAGTATACTTTAGTTCGTGGTTTCCCTAAAATATATTTGAATCTGCAAGACAATCGAAATTCAATGGAAAAATGCATGCTACATAAGTAGTCATATCTTACCGAAAACGCGTGCTTTAGGAAATTGGAAAGCAGTGTATTCAAAAGCCGACATCCTGCCCGGATCGAAATATTATCGGATTATACTGATGGGTCATCCTTATTAAAACCGCGCCTAAGTAATCGTTTCTGCTCGAAAACGCATTTATAATTTCAGTCAACATTTCATGACATCGGTCACTCAGTGTACGCCTCCTTGCCCACGCTGCCCTCCTGTCCGCCTCACACTCCTTGTCGATACGCTGATAGGACGCGCAGTCTTCTCATAAGCCACGCGAGTGCTCCAGACCAATCAACGCTGTTCCCCCTCTGATTGGCTGACGGACGCGGAGACAGCGAAGGACGCACACACGCGCTGGGTCTCAGCACCTCGAAGGCGGACACAGACAACAACTGGCTTGGTGCGAGCTCGCAGCGACTGCCTACAGAGCCTTTGGGTGCGCGCTTCCAAAACTGTAAAAGTTGTCCAACACGTATCTGTTTTTGTATCTGATGATGGGTTCTAGCAGGAATCCAAAACGCCAGGCTAATAAAGATTTTGCCCTAGAAATCATGTCTTCTTTTTCTTCTTCTTCTTCTTCTTCTTCTTCTTCTTCTTCTTCTTCTTCTTCTTTTTCTTCTTCTTCAAAAACCAGCTGTGCACCGTGTCAGAGCGGAGTGACGGCATTGTTTATTAGTTGAATAGTGGACCGCGCCATGGCTGCGTGCAAGCAACACATGTCAAGAGGGGAACTATAGTATAATATGGCGAGACGAATGGGGACAGATGTAATCAACGGAAAACGCTCTGCTCTCTATGCATTGCACAAAATCCATAAGTTCAGCGATCTCAATAGCTAATCGCCGTCGAAGACTCTAAACGGAGAATTAACGCAGATACTTCACACACATTCAGAAATTCTCTTTAATGGGACGAAATCAGCCAAAGAGACATTGGGAATAAAATCCTGATGTAGAATTAACGCTCAACTTGTCCGAGTCAATGAGAGGGAGTCGGTTGTGTCGATGGAACTCCATCCCTTAACAGTGATTTTCGCCGCATAAGTGGCATAACATTACAGAAGGTTGACACACATAATGACTAGAGTCCGCGATATCAGTCCAATACTTAATAACCGTTCGACGAAAACTGCTTTGCTGCTGCCACAGTTTTAATTTCCCGATTAGGCCTTAAATACCTGGATCGTTTAAGACCTAAGCCTACTCGAAAATGTTCACATGCTTACAAGAAAACTACCTAAAGAACAGATGGTACTACCCTAATCATTCCATGAGATCCCTTCGTTATATGTGACATAAGATAAGTATTTATGAAGGCTCCTTGTATTCGTCGATGATTGCGTCTTTTAAAATTTGAATAGATTCTGTCAGCCCTGACGTCGCAGCTGACTTTCCCGCAAAAAATAATTATGAAGCAGACGCCGGGCTTTACTGCTAGATAGCACAATGAAAACAAACCCCCCAGTGACAGTCATGCGGAAAATCTGACCAATGACTGTTATATGGAATATTGTGCTAAATTTTGCTGCTGCTATCAGCGCAGTTGACACATACATTAAAATTCATATGAAAGTATTGGGCTTTTGGTATTCGACTATCTCTCTCTCCCATTAGCGAGTACAACAGTTATGCTGACAATGCTCATTATATTAATATGATCATGAAAATCCACGTGTACCGATTTGAATTCACGTCTTGGTAGGTTACACAGCGACATGCTGAATGACAAAGATGATTTGACGTAAACGGAAGCCATCATGAATTTCGCACACTGATGCTTACACATTGCAAAAATGTCTCGATCGGGATATGTTTGAATGCGGGTCTGTTGGATCGACTATTACGCATTTTCTGCGAACAGCTTGCAGTCACACAGTTAATGGCGGTGATATTCTAATTGCCTATGTGGCAATTGCATAAGACAGCTGAGCGGGTGTAGCATTTGCAATACGATGCCAAAAATTTAAATGACGGCCCTCAATTTGACGCAGGTCCATAGATATTTTTACACACTAAATGGGTGAAACTGGGTGGTAGTGACTGCGTGAGCACATATTACGTGAGGCTGTGTGCACGTACTACGTCTTCGACACAATGCATGAATCACACCTTAACGATACGCAAAAACGATTGCGTTCACATTCAACTGCACTAACATAAGGGGATCAGCTTGTAACAACTTGAATACATATATTGCATTTATACGCTGTGCAGTCACTGGTTGATTAAGGGCGGTTGAAATATTGGCAAAATGAAATACGAAAATTGAGCAACATAAAAGAAACTGGTCAGGAGATTTTAAGGTGAATTTGCAAAAAAAACATGATGAGGAAATGATATATGAGGACGTATTTGGACACCTTCTGCAGTCGTTTCAATTTCATCTCAAAATGCCTACATTATACTGCATGCTTATCCTCGCGAATATGCCCCATCTGACATGTCCAAGGTTACTGTTCAGATAATGAGTAATGGTGCAACAGTGCCCGCATGTATGCTCATCCACAATGACGAAATTTAACGATGCGATCAAAACAAATTGAGCAAAGTGCTGCAAGCCTACATGCCGACTCGGAGACGGATGATCTGGGCGGAACTGAGGAAGTGTCCGCAGGAACTGCCGAAGGCGATGCAGGAGGTTGGTAAGATCCTCAACTGCAACTCGCGGGTTGACAAGATCATCTCGCCAGGCAGTCGGACGTTGGCGCCGAACACCATTTTAGCTGCGTAACCGTCATTGTCCGGCTTGAAAGCGGGACGGATACCCAAGAGGACCAGGGGAATGTGGTCCGTTCAGTTCTCCGAATCGTTCGCAGCGTATAGGGAGGCCTTCAACTGGCGATGAAACCGCTCGACCATCCCGTTAGTAGCCGGCTGATAAACTGTCGTCCGGATGCGGGTACAGCCTAAAAAGGAGAGGAGAGACTGTAAGAAGTTAGACTCTAGCTGGACACACACAGTCAGTCGTGATAGTAGAGGGAGCACCGAAAATAACAACCAAACGACTGAGGAAAGCCTTGACGACCGTTGGAGCAGCCACATCAGGCAGGCGAATAACTGTCGGCCACCGCGTGAATCGACCCACACAGGTAAGGAGATAGGAACAGCCATTGAGCAGAGGCAAGGGTCCGACGATGTCAATTTGAGCATGACTTGACCGTGTGTCCAGACTAGGGTAGATGTCATTTGGAGCTTTGTTGTGCCGTTGGATCTTACTCTGTTGACGGGCAATACAAAACCCTTGTCCATGCTTCGAGATCCTTGTGCATCGCAGGCCAGACGTAGCGATCAGTAACCATCTTATCGGTTGATCGACTCACAGGGTTAAATAAATTGCGCAGGGAGGAGAAACGTTTGCGGCGGAGGGATGGTGGCTCAAATGGATGATTGGAATGGGTGGATACGTGGTATAACCTAATGCCGTTGCCAGTTGTCAGTGGTAGTTCCTGTAGTTGGAATTCGGAAACGTCCTCGTCACAGGGAGAACCATCACGCCTTTGTTCGACAGCCGTCTGAGTTAGGTCTATCCCGGGAAAAAAGATGGAGATTTGCGATGGAGGGCCTGGACAGTGCGTCAGCCACCGCATTGCGTGACCCGTCGATGTGGCGGATGTATGAGGTAAACTGTGAGTTGTAGACCAGTTGGAAAATTTGCCGATGGTTGATCTTATCAGACCTGGACATGAGAGCGAACAAAATGAAAAAAAGTGACATACATGTTTTTGCCCATGGGCTCACACTGATGCCGGACACATGGTCGACATCATTGTGATTTAGAATCTAATATGGCAATATAAAGGCGACTTTTAGGATTATGCCTGTACAATAAAAAAAATCTAATTAGGAAGTGATGGACATGATTGTCATTGAAATAATTAATTCCCAAAAAACTGGATATCTAAACATAATGCGCAAGCATATGCTCTGTGTCGAGGTCAATATGCTTTTAAACTCATATTGCAGCCAACAAATTTGTAAATAGTCGACACAAGTAAGGAGGCGAGTTGAGCCTAAGCGCTTGTCAAATTAAAAATTTGGTACACTGTTGACAAATTTGGATACATAATTATAACTAAAAATAAATGGGCAGCTCGCTAAGAGTGCAACAGGCCAATCGCAGACAGCTGTTTCACGGTCGTTACCGATCATCATTACGTCATGTGCCTTATGAAGAGAGGTATATAAGCATGTCGAGTGGGAGTTTGACCCCCACTCTTTTGGTTAGGATCTCACTCGATCCCATTATGTCCGCAAGCCAGCTGGCAACTGGCAACAACGAACGCTGTGTCAGTGGACACATAACAAATATAATACATGAGGAGCTCGCTAAGAGTACAACAGGCCAGACGCAAACAGCTTTCTTACGGTCGTTTCCGATCATCAGTACGTCATAGGCCTTATGAAGTGAGGTATATAAGCATGTAGATAGGGAGTTTGACCCTCACTGTTGTGGTTAGGATCTCACTCGATCCCATTCTGTTCGGCCGACAGCTTGCTACTGGCGACAACGAACGCTGTGTCAGAGGACACATACCACATACAAGACATGAGCAGCACGCTAAGAGTGCAACAGGCCAGACGCAGACAGCTGTTTCAAGATCGTCGCCGGTCATCAGTACGTCATAGGCCTTATGAAGTGAGGCATATAAGCCTGTCGAGTGGGAGTTTGACCCTCAAAATTATGGTAAGGATCTCACTCGATCCAATTATGTCCGCCCGCCAGCTTCCTAATGGCGACAACGAACGCTGCTTCAGAGGACAAATACCAAATATAATACATGAGCAGCACGCAAACAGTGCAACAGGCCAGACGCAGACGACTGTTTCAAGGTCGTCAATGGTCATCAGTACGTCAGAGGCCTTATGAAGTGAGGTATATAAGCATGTCGATTGGGAGTTTAACCCTCACTGTTGTGGTTAGGATCTCACTCGATCCCATTCTCTCCGCCCGCTAGCTTGCTACTGGCGACAACGAACGCTGTGTCAGAGGACACATACCACATATAATACATGAGCAGCTCGCTAAGCGTGCAACAGTTCAGACGCGGACAGCAGTCTTACGGTCGTTAACCATCATCTGTAAGTCATAGGCCTTATGAAGTGAGGTATATAAGCATGCCGAGTGGGCGTTTGACCCTCACTGCTATGGTTTGGATCTCACTCGATCCCATTCTCTCCGATCGCCAGCTTGCTACTGGCGACACTGAACGCTGTGTCAGAGGACACATACCACATATAATACATGAGCAGCTCGCTAAGTGTGCAACTGGCCAGACGCAGAGAGATGTTTTACGGTCGCTGCCGATTATCAGTACGTCATAGGCCTTATGAAGTGAGGTATATAAGCATGTGAAGTGGGCGTTTGACCCTCATTGTTGTGGTTAGGATCTCAAACGATCACAGTATGTCCGCAGCCAGCTTGCCACTGTTGACAACGTACGCTGTGTCAGAGGAAACATACCACATATAATACATGAGAAGATCGCTAAGATTACAAAAGCCCAGTCGCAGACAGCTGTTTTACTGTCGTCACCGATCATCAGTACGTCATAGGCCTTATGAAGTGAGGTAAATAAGCAAGTGAAGTGGGCGTTTGACCCTCACTGATATGGTTAGGATCTCACTCGATCCCATTCTGTCCGCCCGCCAGCTTGCAACTGGCGACATCGAGCGCTGTGTCAGAGGATACATACCACATATAATACATGAGCAGCTCGCTAAGAGTGCAACAGGCCAGACGCAGAAAGCCTTCTTACGGTGGTTTCCGATCATCAGTACGTCATAGGCCTTATGAAGTGAGGTATATAAGCATGTCCATTGGGAGTTTAACCCTCACTGTTGTGGTTAGGATCTCACTCGTTCCCATTCTGTCAGTCCGACAGCATGCTACTGGCGACAACGAACGCTGTGTCAGAGGACACATACCACATACAAGACATGAGCAGCACGCTAAGAGTGCAAAAGACAAGACGCATAAAGCTGTTTCGAGATCGTCCCCGGTCATCAGTACGTCATAGGCCTTATGAAGTGAGGTATAAAAGCCTGTCGAGTGGGAGTTTGACCCTCAAACTGATGGTTAGGATCTCACTCAATCCAAATATGTCCGCCCGCCAGCTTCCTAATGGCGACAAAGAACGCTGTGTCAGAGGACACATACCACATATAAGACATGGGCAGCTCGCTAAGGGTGCAAATATCCAGACCTAGACAGCTGTTTCACCGTAGATACCGATCATCAGTACGTCATACGCCTTATTTAGTTAGGTATATAAGCCTGTGAGGTGGGAGTTTGACCCTCACTGTTGTGGTAAGGATCTCACTCGCACCCATTATTTCCGCCGGCCAGCTTGCTGCTGGCGAAAACAACCGCTGTTTTAGCGGACACATACCACATATAATACATGAGCAGCTAGCTAAGAGTGCAACAGGCCAGACACAGACAGCTGTTTTACGGTCGACAACGATCATGAGTTAGTAATACGCCTTATGAAGTGAGGTATATAAGCATGTCGATTGGGAGTTTAACCCTCACTGTTGTGGTTAGGATCTCACTCGATCCCATTCTCTCCGCCCGCTAGCTTGCTACTGGCGACAACGTACGCCGTGTCAGAGGATACATACCACATATAATACATGAGCAGCTCGCTAAGAGTGCAACAGTTCAGACGCGGACAGCAGTCTTACGGTCGTTAACCATCATCTGTAAGTCATAGGCCTTATGAAGTGAGGTATATAAGCATGCCGAGTGGGCGTTTGACCCTCACTGCTATGGTTTGGATCTCACTCGATCCCATTCTCTCCGATCGCAAGCTTGCTACTTGCGACACTGAACGCTGTGTCAGAGGACACATACCACATACATGACATGAGCAGCTCGCTTACAGTGCAACAGGCCAGACGCAGACAGATTTTACAAGGTCGTTACCGATTATCAGTACGTCATAGGCCTTATGAAATGAGGTATATAGGCATGTCGAATGGGAGTTTGACCCCCACTCTTTTGGATAGGATCTCAATCGATCCCAGTATGTCCGCAGCCAGCTTGCCACTGTCGACAACGTACGCTGTGTCAGAGGAAACATACCACATATAATACATGAGAAGCTCGCTAAGATTGCAAAAGTCCAGTCGCAGACAGCTGTTTTACGGTCGTCACCGATCATCAGTACGTCATATGTCTTAGGAAGTGAGGTATATAAGCATGTGAAGTGGGCGTTTGACCCCCACTCTTTTGGTTAGGATCTCACTCGATCCCAGTATGTCCGCAGCCAGCTTGCAACTGGCGACATCGAACGCGGGATCAGAGGACACATACCACATATAGTACATGAGAAGCTCGCTAAGATTGCAAAAGTCCAGTCGCAGACAGCTGTTTTACGGTCGTCACCGATCATCAGTACGTCATAGGCCTTATGAAGTGAGGTATATAATCATGCCATTGGGGCGTATGCCCTCACTTTTATGGTTAGGATCTCACTCGATCGAATTCTGTCCACCCGCCAGCATGCAACTGGCGACAGCGAACGCTGTGTCAGAGGACACATACCAAATATAATACATGAGCAGCTCGCTAAGTGTGCAACTGGCCAGACGCAGAGAGCTGTTTTACGATCGCTACCGATAATCAGTACGTCATAGGCCTTATGAAGTGAGGTAAAAAAGCAAGTGAAGTGGGCGTTTGACCCTCACTGATATGGTTATGATCTCACTCGATCCCATTCTGTCCGACCGCCAGCTTGCTACTGGCGACAACGAACGCTGTGTCAGAGGACACATACCAAATATAATACATGAGCAGCTCGCTAAGTGTGCAACTGGCCAGACGCAGAGAGATGTTTTACGGTCGCTGCCGATTATCAGTACGTCATAGGCCTTATGAAGTGAGGTATATAAGCATGTGAAGTGGGCGTTTGACCCTCATTGTTGTGGTTAGGATCTCAAACGATCCCATTCTGTCCGTCCGACAGCTTGCTACTGGCGACAACGAACGCTGTGTCAGAGGACACATACCACATATAATACATGAGCAGCTAGCTAAGAGTGCAAAAGTCAAGACGCATACAGCTGTTTCAAGTTCGTCCCCGGTCATCAGTACGTCATAGGCCTTATGAAGTTAGGTATATAAGCCTGTCGAGTGGGAGTTTGACCCTCAAACTTATGGTTAGGATCTCACTCGATCCCATTATATCCGCACGCCAGCTTGCAACTGGCGACAACGAACGCTGTGTCAGAGGAAACATACCACATATAATACATGAGCAGCTCGCTAAGAGTGCAACATTTCACACGCGGACAGCAGTCTTACGGTCGTTAACCATCATCTGTAAGTCATAGGCCTTATGAAGTGAGGTATAAAAGCATGCCGAGTGGGCGTTTGACCCTCACTGCTATGGTTTGGATCTCACTCGATCCCATTCTCTCCGACCGCCAGCTTGCAACTGGCGACATCGAACGCTGTGTCAGAGGACACATACCACATTTAATACATGAGCATCTCGCTTAGAGTGCAACAGGCCATACGCAGACAGCTTTCTTACGGTCGTTTCCGATCATCAGTACGTCATATGCCTTATGCAGTGAGGTAAATAAGCATGTCGATTGGGAGTTTGACCCTCACTTTTGTGGTTAGGATCTCACTCGCACCGATTCTTTCCGCCGGCCAGCTTGCTACTGGCGAAAGCGAGCGCTGTTTTAGAGTTCACATACCACATATAATACATGAGCAGCTAGCTAAGAGTGCAGCAGGCCAGACGCAGACAGCTGTTTTACGGTGGTCAACGATCATCAGTAAGTCATAGGCCTTATGAAGTGAGGTATGTAAGCATGTGAAGTGGGCGTTTGACCCTCACTGTTACGGTTAGGATCTCACTCGATCCAATTCTGTCCACCCGCCAGCTTGCACCTGGCGACAACGAACGCTGTGTCAGAGGAAACATACCACATATTATACATGAACATCTCGTTAAAATTGCAACATTCCAGACGCAGACAGCTTTCTTACGGTCGTGTCCGATCATCAGTACGTCATATGCCTTATGAAGTGAGGTATATAAGCATGCCATTTGGGCGTATGACCCTCACTGTTGTGGTTAGGATCTCACTCGATCCCATGCTGTCCACCCGCCAGCTGGCTACTTGCGACAACGAACGCTGCGTCAGAGGACACATACCACATATAATAAATGAGCAGCTCGCTAAGTGTGCAACATTCCAGAAGCAGACAGCGTTTTCACGGTCGTTACCGATCATCTGTACGTCACTTCAATGTATCTGCGTTCACTGTTTGGCCGATCGCATGAAATGTTGACTGGAATTCTGTAATGCATTTGATTAGGAAGGAATACTTATGCGCGGTTTTACTAATTATTAGCCTGCGGTTTAATCCTTTACTATTAAGGTGTTGGCTTGATGTCGGGTTTTGATTACACAGCTTTCCAATCTCCTTTAGAAACCGTTCTCCGTCACAAATATCTGCGTACCTAGCATGCATTTTCCCATTGATTTTCGATCTTCTTACAAAGCCGAATCTATTTTAGAGCAATCACTAAGGAAATAGTTTGTCTTTCTGTCGTTTGATAGAAAATCACGTTATCTCCATATTGTTTGCTTGAAGAGATAGGTTAATAGGGTTTTAATAGTATTTCTTATTATCGAATAATTTTGAGTCTGCTTTGCCATTGCATTAGCGCTGAAGGATTTTAGTCTACAATGTGCAGACTATGGTGGAATGGCGCTATGGAAACTGATCAGGCCTTGGAACGAACGAAGTTGCGATTTATTCTTGGGCGCAGGCATCTGTTAGATGGCCCCAGCATTGACGTCAAAAGTAATCCGAGGTACTTGATGGAGTCGCGGAAGAATTGTCAGGCGAAAGCCATATTCGTGCACTCCTTCTTCACGAAAATGTTCCTCAAGTACCGTAACAATTTTTAAGTAGTATACTTGTAGTGGTAACGCTCCTTATATAGAAAACGGTTGTGCCAATATTATGATATTCGCATTTTCCTCTTTTTCAGATCCTTTTTACTTATACCTATGAGATGATCAGCTAGAACGCAGTGTAACCACAGACGCCAAAATGGTGCCTTGGTTTGTAACCTTCGATCGTCGTAGGTCGCACACCTCATAGGACGCACATGCGCATATAAATACACGTAGAATTTGCCTGCACCCGCACAGTTAGCATTTCAAAGAATGCTGCAACCATAATCTACCCTGACAAAATTGGCTCAGATTAACCTATAGATAAATATTCCTTCTTGACTTACTTCCCGATTACTTTGTTTTTAGCAAGCATGCTCGTCTCCACTATTCTTCTTGTCCTTTTTGCTTGCGTGTTCGGGAGGTTAACGTCAAAATAATGTTTTAATATTTGGATTGTGGTCTCCGATTACGGTCAGAAAACATTACACAGTGTTTTTTCATTACAGGCGCCGATGAGTCCGTTTTGCAGTTAGCGCCGAACTCAACCGTCACTGTGCCTTTTATTGACATACAGATGTCACAAGTAAGCTGTACATTATTTTGAATTTTTACGCTGATAATTATCTTACTGTGTAATGTGACACTATATTATTGCAGTCGGTGCTACATGCGGATGACGTAATTCAAGAGGGATCTACCTCACCGTCCTGTGAATCAGGTGAGCTATGTTATTAGTTATTACCACATGAGCACATTTCTTCTAATAATCCTACCTCTTAAGACATATGGAGCGTTTAGTTATGTTTCCCTTAATGAAAACTTTTCAACAGGTCATTGCTTTAAACTCGCTGTGTATATCATGGGTTCGTTTATTTCTTAATTTGTTCGGTTGACAGGCTGATTCGCTTTGGAGCTTTAGAGACGGAGATCATGCAATTTTCATCGGATATCGAAATAGCGAACTGAAAATCATAGTCACTATACCGCCTTTTTTCAAGCATTCTGATTATGGTCAAAAAAACGAATATGACGACTGTCTAATCTGAACCACATTGCTTTTTATTGCAGTGGTCGTTTTGCATTTAACACCAAACACAGCTTTCACTTTGCCATTTATTGGCCTACGGAAGCCACAAGTAAGCCGAGCATTCTTCCGAATTTGTACTCTGATATTCATCTGACTACGTAATGTAACACTGTATTATAATGCAGTCGATCTCTTATGGGAATGTGGCACTTCGAGAGGGATCTATCTCCCATCCCTGTGAAATAGGGGAGCCATGCTATCAGTCATTAACAGGTGAGCACATTTCTTCTAATGGTCCGTCATCCCAACACATCTAAATAATTTATTTATCTCTCTATGAATATAAACTGTTAAAGAGGATATTACTTTTATGTAGCCAATTTTGTTTCGCGTTTTCTTATTGTTTTATTTACTCGGTTCGCATAATGATTTTTTTTGCCGCCTAAGACAGAGAATATGCATTTGTCGGTGGATCTCCTAATGGTGGAAAGGGAATCATCGTCACCTATCCCGCCGATAAATCTAAATCGCCGTCAGCAATCACTGTCCAGAAAAAAGGCGAAACATCAGCTTGTAGACGTACACGTTTTTCAATTAAACACTATTTATTTCATTGGTAAATATGCTGTTCTATATTGACATTTATTCAAAAGAACGTTATTGATATATTTTGCATTGGGTACATTCTGTGCGCTAGTTGCCTAGGCGGAGTCATTTAGTTAGGCATTTTGAAAATTGCATATCTTCAAAAATAATACATATGTTTGACCACCATTTATTATGTAAACTTTAGATCACCTTACCTTAAATTTAGCCCTATAAACTAAAAATTAGACTATCATTGCTGAGTCAGAAATGCATGAAGTTCATATAGTCGATATGCCGATTAAAGAAATGTTCAAACGGCAGCCCATAAAGGTGCCCAGTTTCCAGTCCGAATGTTATACCATCATTTAACTAATATTATGGATTAACGTGCAAGGTTGTTTAAGGGCAACTGATATGTCGGGCCCTACACCGTCCTTATGTTAATTTCACTTTTATGGGGGATCATTTGCATGAGCTGATAATGACATACTCATTATATTTTGGATTGTATATTGGTTGCCTGTGCATTGTGAAGCCAAATAAACATGTTTTTGGTTCAGACTCGTCGAACCCAGTAGGCGTTGGCTTGGCTGAAATAATTGAACGGGAAACGAAATTTTCAAGACAGGTGCTAATTTGGTATGCCGACAGAGTTCAGGTATGTAAAATAAGTTAACATTGTAGTCCTCAGGTTACGCTTGACTTCCACAACATATTTTCTTTCGTAAAATCGTCTACTTAACTGTTATTTCAGGACACAACAATAAATGAAAATATAGAGTTCGTGCTCAGTGATTATCGGCCAATGAAAAGATACGTCTACTTGGCCCCATATCTTAAGTTGGGACCGTATTCCCTTATTATATATGCTTTATTTTCTAAAGTGCAGTCCAGTTTTTCCGTTTGAATTGTATTATTTTTTGAGTACATCTTATAGAAAAACACTATTGCAAAACCTGTAGGTAATTACTTCATATCTAAGTACATTATTTGAGTGAAATCGATTGTCGCTAATAGAAAAAAAAACAAGTTAGGACTTTGGTGCATCGTGGACAACAGTCGACAAGAGCATCGATTTGCACATTATTTGTGTTTTAAATTAATAGGCAGATCAAAATTTTACAATTGTGAAAAACAATTAATATTCGTTAATTTGTTATAATTAAGCTAAAATGCCAACACTGCGTATATGTCAGTTCAAAACAAATATAACAAATAATGTTTATTTCAATAACCAACAGTCCACAAGGACATCAAGGGACGGACAAATCTTGTCCTGACCGGACGACTTGGAAAAACGCCGATGGAGTACAAATTGATGTCCTCAAATTCCAGATGCACGATATTAAGACTAGTTCCAGGTGATGCTCCAGATTGGTACCCCACAACAATTCGCGTTGCCTTCAGCGGAGTGCACCATCTACAGCCTTGGAAACTCCTAATCTGCTTCTTGCCGGCTTTCATAACAACGACAATGCCTTGAAAATGCCTCTGGGAATATCTCCTGTTTGTGTTTTGATATTTTAAAGTACGCTACGGGTACGTGTGCGATACATTTGTTACTAAACACTAACAATGGATGATAAGCTGCATTTCACGCTTACAGGGCTGCACATCATATGCAAGACCATGTATTGCCAGAGCTGTAAGCAGAGAGGTAACTCTGCCGCAATGTGTTCTGTTGCATGCATATACGACAAACAATGCCAAATCTTCGCTTTCTCCCCTCCGATTGTGCGTCGTTTCACACGAAGGTGCACTCTTGATGAACTCCTATGCGAGTTCGAAAACAAATGCTTTCGTATTCTCCTCAGACATTTCTCTGTTTAAAATCGGATTTGGCATTATGCGTTGGTAAAAATGTTTGCGCGCACTGCAGTGACAGTTCGACTGTCCTGTCAGACGACGATCAGCGGCTGCTCCCGAGTAGGCTGGAGCATGCACGAGGACCTGGGTCTAAATTAAGTTTAAAGTGGGAGTAGACATGCACGGCACTTTCCGCACTCTCTCCGTCGCCACACATGAGCTCGGTGTCAACGAAGACACAATGACCGGAGGCGCGTGATGGCGCAGTTGCCTCGTATCGTCACAATCCCTCGTTCAAAATAAAAATTCGAGCAAGATTGTAACCATTAAAAACGGCAGCGTGTCAGAAAGAGCAGGTTGACAGGGCAGTCAAAATCAAGACCGGTAATGCATGCGGTTTCATCGAAATGCTCAATAGAATGAGTCTCCCTAATAGATATCAACAAGATTAGCATTACTTAAAACCATGTCATATCGTAAGATATATTATGAACACAGTTATCCATAAAACATGCGTTTGTAGTGTGCGAAAAGTGCACCTTCAGAATTGAAGAAGCTTTATTCACCCGACATTTCGTATTCTTGTTCAAATCCATCATCAGAGTAAAAGGCATATACGGGTGGTTCATGCACAGTGGTCTGCAGGATTTATAGGGTGAAGTCGCCGAGCTACCGCATACCTATGTATATTCACGTCTCGTGGCGCGATGGCCGACATTCGCGTCGTTAATTGCTGCAACTTCATCACGTGCGTTGGACGTTGGTGTGATGATTGCTCGACTATCTGATCCGCCGATTCTGGCGTTGGGAAGACTGTTCACATGTGCGATTTTCCCGTGGCTAATTACTCCGCCTAGGTAAAGTCTCAGCATTGATTATCGAAAGTGAAGACAATTGCAATTGTTCATGGACTGGGGATCAGTAAACGATGACTCACGTAACTCCCGACTTACACGGTTAAACTCGTCAAATTTGAATATGTGGCCGGATCTCGTCGAATGAGCCGCAACTAGAGATCTGACGTCATTTCTCCACACCGCTGCAGCCTGTTTGGCCATTCGCGTTCGGAGCTGTCTTCCGGTTTCTCCGACGAACTTGCTTTGCCCTTAACCGCACGAGATACGATAAATGACTCTAGACGTTTATAGCCGTGGCAGCGGGTCTTTCGGTTATATTACCTATCGCCTGATGGCAGCCTCCGGTCTGTGTGAAACACCAACCCCAAATGGTTCGAGAAGGCGGCCGACAGCTTTTTAAACGTTCTTCACATACGGAAACCCTCGCCAAACTGTTGGGTCGGTGCAGATGAGTCTGTGATGCCTTGGCCTACTGTACTTTGGTATCAGCTCTATATAAATTTTCACTGTCGGAGAAACCGTATTTCTTTTGCTGGGATACGCAACAAATTGTCATTGTTCGTGACAGAGGCGACGTGAGTCACACCTTGTGGCTGACGCTTATAGCATATGGATGGATTACTTCTCTCTGTGATGAAGGGTACATGTTCATTCCCTACGATGTATTGTTTTACGGCCACTATTTATTTACTTTAGTTTTGCGAAAATTGCTATTGAAAAATTTAAAAGGCAATTTGGCGTGCATACGTCTGATTTCGACAACTTCAATTAAGGGCTGTACGTGAATTAAATTAATGAATTAAAGGATACGGGCAGGTAGATAATCATTTTGCCGCTTGGGAGAGAGTGAAATACTACAATTCCAGTCAGCTGCAGGGAAAAGACAAGCCGAAAATGAAATAGAGAGCACGCGTGCAAGGGTGGAAGAGCTGAGACGTCATGTGTGTCAACTGGGCGATGACGAGAGTCAGGAATTCGATAATTATGTATTATCCATCTCTAACACACGTGGGCTTATTAAGAGAGCTTAAGTACTTCGACGTATTCGGGAACGCGGTCCGCAATCTAAGATTCCTGATGATTTAATTTGGTACAAACACAATTATTCGTCCATGTCTTCCGATAAAGCATCGATTGAAGCCTGCCCGTTGGGTACTAATTATTGCAGTCATCGTCAGAAACTAAACAAGGTACAGTTATAAACACTATTCGTGAACCTTTTGAATAAAACTCAAATCCTTTAGCCTGTTTCAAAAGACAGCCTACAATAATCTCAATTTCACGTTAGTCAACTTAACAGTCGTCAGATATATCGGGAATGGACAGAATACACTATATTACAAAAATACATTCAATTCTGTCAAATTAGGAAAATTTCAGTATGCCTGAAAAGGAGAAGTATCTCAAGAGCTCCTAGCTTTAAGGGCTTAAAGTAAAAACTGAGAAGTGAATATGAAAAGTTATTTAAAACGTCAAGTAACCTGACAACAGAGCGCGAGATCCACGCAGGCCAGCAAGGCGGGTTGTACAGGTGTGCCGTTTCTCGTCACATTCAGATAAGCAAACTGGTCAAAGAAAATGGGACTACATTGTCAAAGGTAAATTAGTCAGGTACCCCACCACACATAAACCCCTAGCAATAAGACCTCACCATAAGCTTAAACACCAAACCAAACAGTCTTGCGTCCATCAGGTGGGGATATATAACCACATGTTACCCAATAATTTATAGCCCAGAGAAAGATGTGCAGACTATCAATCCATTAATTTGTAGACAATTTATGAAACAAACCTGTCAAGAATCATATGAGGAAATTACAGCATATACGAACCAATCCATTAAACAATTGGTGTTCTAGGAAACTGACTGACATAACAGTGGTTTTAAGCATCTCGAGCTACACATTAGGCATACCTAAGACGGACGCTTTAGCAAATTGCAATCAGAACGACCATAGCATAAACTGCAGAGATGCCCACGTCTAAACAACTAGTCTGGGAAAGCTTCTGTCTGTTAACACAGACATACCAGATATTTGGCCCATGTTAAAGAACAAAGGTCCAATGTTTTCCTCACAAGAATCAAGTGTTCAAGTTCATTTATTTATAATCAAGCGGAAGCTAAAGTGAACTGACTCCTTTATCTTTTGCTATTTCGTCGACACTACATTATCTACGGTGTTGTCACCCTACTCTGGTGGCGGTCGTTTCTACGCTGCGCCTATCGCACGAACACGTATTTCACACCATAAATATTACTGGGATGTTTAGTCAGATTGTAGTCATCCTCATGTATGGACCGAGGATGGGGACTGTGTGATTGTGTTTACTTGGATTTGGTAGTACTCCTTCCCCTCCGCCTTTCTTTCAAACAAGTAAAATTTGCTGCTTTTCTTTAAATTATCTTATAAGTTATGCAACACCGGCAATCAGTAAATCCAGACGGATCGTTTCTATACATAACGTTATTCCGCCTAGTATTGCTACGTCTCCTCTTTATTATATAATCTACTTATTACTCATAACACGAATTTCAAATATATTAAACCCGTTTCTTGCTACAATCTCAAGAATGCTCAGCTCTCATTTGGAAGGCCACAGTCGCGGCGCTGGACGTGGGCCTTCTTCCGGCCGCCAACTTTATTAACCTGTTTTCCAGTATTATCTGCTTAAACTTGCCTTAGCCGCAAGACAATAACAGGAACATAAAACACATGAAGCATTGTAGTATTGAAGTACCCAAAAGGTGCGTTAGTAGTATGCGCATGTTTGAAGCGGCGGGCTGTTGGTATTGTGAAGTCAAGGTACTTGGGACTTTCGAGCCTCAATTTCGACTTTAAACGCAACAATATCGTTTGTTTTAAAGATTGTTGTGCCAGTCGTCGCTGCTTTTCTCCATGCCCGTCTGTTCTAGCCCACATTCCTTTCGATCTACTGTTGGCAATGTATTTTTGCGCAATGCGCTCCGATCGGCCCGGTAATGCGTAACCTTTAGCGAGCCTCAATGTTGGCTTTAAACGCAACAATCTCGTTTGCGTGTAGATAACTGTGCCATGCATATGCGAATGCTGTTAACGCCATTTGCTGCACATTTGGTCCAACATTGATCCTGTATCATTCAAATTTGTGTACTGCATTTAGTGGGCGCTGGTCCTAAATCTAGAATTAACTAAGAGTTTAAAAAATCAAATATTAATTTTGCGCACCATTTTGTAAATTGAAAAGCGAGAAATACGCAAATGTCTAGTTGGAATAGACGACACTTGACATGTTTTAAACTGAAATCAGTTAGCCTTTCGAATGTAACTACCTAAGTACATATTCTAATTCGACATTTTAAGAGCTTTGCACCCCAAGTAAATGATACACTCGGCATTGCAATTTACACTAGTGTTTAGCTTTGAGTGGGCTTCGAATCGTCGATAGACACAAAGACGCAGACAAGCTGAATGACTTCTCTCAACTACGTCCCGGATATAAGCAGGTCGATAGGTGTTAGCCCACGCCAATTAGGTGGAATCAGGATGTATTCTCTGTGTTAGGGCGTTCGAAGGTAGACTACTGAACCTTTCTTGGGTGATCTTTCGCAGTGGTCAGGAATCACAAGAGGATGAAGTATTTTTAGTTGCATTTGCAGTGATAAAATGACATTGAGGGCAACTGGTTTTCGAAAATTGAAGTCAGGCATGTTCGGAAGTTTCCATGATATAAGTGTTAATGGATGTGTGTAACCGATCAGTTAAAGTAAAGGTTACTAGGAATGAATTGTCAGAAACACTGGGTGTTATTAAGATAAATTCTAAAAATCCCGGATGCCCAACAATAGAATCCGGCACTGAGTGAGTAAATAAATATGAAACGTAGGCGATCTTGTACAATTTCGAAGCCAAATTCACATAACACTGCCAACTAAATATGCTTAATGATATGTTTGCATTCATAACTAACCCATTTATATATTCAGATTCAACTTATAATTCACTATATGTAGGGTTCATCATTCTTAGAGTTGCATGTTAATGCAATCGTCAGTGCGTATCGTTGAAGTGCGTCTCATGCCTCCTGTCATTGACGTAATAAATGCACACAGTCCGTCGTATTATGCTCACACGTTCAATCGCACCCAGTCCTACCTATTTACTCGACAGAAATATCCATCGATCTGTTCTAAATTAAGCGCCGTCATCCAGGGTTTTTTGGCATCGAATCGCCGATGGTACACCCATGAGCCTGACTCAGCCATACATCCATCTGACACTGTGCAGTAGAACTCTTAGATAGCTGTTTTTTTGTTCTGCTAATGTCACAATGGCAATTGCCATTTCATCGCCATTACTGACATAAGTGTAATTTGTTCCCGGAACATATGTGGATTTTGGCCCTGCAGTCCGGAATTCAAGCACAGCCCACATCCTAAAGTATATGTACGCGTTTCGAAAATTATCGTAATTCACAAGCATTGGCGCGCGTCATTCACTATATGTCAGTTTGACATCAAGTCACCTCCGGCATCCAACATGTCGTTGGGTAATTTGCCATGTCACGAATTCCAACCGGTATACGATGAATTCCATGACTGTATCAACTTAATGAGCATTATGGGACAACGTGATGTACTCGATACTTCTATGATTATGAATCATATATATAAAAGAGCTCAACATGCTGATCACAACAACAAACACTTAAGAATTGTATTTTCTTTGAAAGGCACTGGTCCAATGTTCCATTAAAAAAGTGTGCCGTGCGGAATGCAGCTGTAAAATCTGCAAAATTACGGAATGCTAGCATAGCTAATCAGCCGGACAGGTTGGCTGAACCACGTATGTCGAAGTGGTGTGATCGACAATACAAAGATTCACAATCAAACATAAGGGACGATAGAGTGAGTTGAATAGCCTTTACTGTTTCGGAAGTGTGTGCACAAAGGCGCTATAGGCCGTCGCCGTGAGCAAGCTCTAAGCAAGTAGTTGTCTATGGCCGACCTTCGAGTTGATGAGACCCAGCGCGTGTGTGCGCCTTACGTTGTCTCACCGTCCGCCAGCCAGTCAGATGGGGGGGACAGCGTTGATTGGCCTGGTGTAATTGCGAGGCTAGTTACAAGCATCGCGCGTCGTAGCAGCGCATCCACAGAGAGTGTGAGCGGACAGAAAGGCCGCGTGGCACAGACTAAAGGCAAAGAGTAGCAAATTGCCACAGTATCCGGCTAGACATAAGGTGGCGCGAAGAGACGCCGAAGGATTTCTTGATGTCTATAAACATTATCACCTAAACGGAAAGAGAAGTGAACATGGCGTATACATTCAAATTTATGCCAAACGTTCTAATCACAACAAGAAACACTTAAGTACTATATTTTCAGTGATTGTAAAAGTTAAGAATTTCCGTTAAAAGGTTCCCTGTGGCAAGCAGCTGTAAAAATTGCAGATAGCTGGTATAACAACATAACCGGAAAAGATAACTGAGTGACTGTCTGTCCGGTGTTTATTTTGGTCGTGTTTTCTAACAGAAAAACCAGTCTTCTACCAAAGGAAATTATTTTTGCAGGAAAGTCAGCTGTGACGTCGAGACTGACAGAGATAATACGCGAGTCTTAAAAGACATGATAATCAACGAATACACGTAGCCCTTATACGGATTACTCTTATGCCACATAGAACAGAGTTAACGCCTTCGGCGAGAATGCGATATTTAGTCGCCGGCATGATAGGGACATAATAAGTTACTTTAAAACATATAAAACTCAATGCTCAACCATTAGACTAGAGCGAATGCATTCATTGTATACGGCAAAACAGAGCGAAATATCGACTGTTTAAACGTTTAATTCATTGCTAACACGAATAGCCTAAATAAAGTCTTGAGCATAATCAAGACTGAACAAAATGACTTAAGGATACGGTATGTAACCCCCGGGTATGGTAAGCTCCCAAGGCATAACGTGAGGCGTGAGGTTAGGAACTGGATCGACCGGCGTCCCTCTGCAATTTCATATACCCGATAACAACCAATAGAATAAGGATATCGTGGCTCAGTAGTCAGAACTTTAGACGACTAGCTAACAAGTTAGGGGATCGAGTTCTGCGTTTTGCATACCACGGGGTTAAGTATGACTGGCTGACTAAGGCTGATTAACTTAGAAATGGCCATTCCATTTTTCCCAGTCGTTTTCGTTAATGCTATTTTGTTGTTCATTGAGGTTTGCCCGACTAAAGGTCGACAAAGGAATCATGCAGTACACGGAATTTGATTCTCGCTGGCGTTTTTGACATCAGAGTTGCTTTGACGGGATTCCCAAGGGTCGATTAATAAAATTATTCATTTATAATTTATTCTACTTACCCGCAGGCGATGGTTTCGATGAGTATGATGACGAAATATTGCTACTGATCGTTTTTGCGTAGTCTGGATGATCTGGACAACTGCAATTTTCGAGAGCAATGAGCCATGCAGCAGTACTACTGCCACATCTCATTGATATTGACACTGCTAATATGATAAGGCATCTCCTCGACAAGCCGTCCAGTTTTTCCTTTTTCGCTTTCGCTTCTGTCACCTTTTAATCTTGTTTTCCTGCTACTCATTCCCGTTTCACTTAGACCTCCATTGCAGTGGTAGTACTGTGCGTTGGATAAGGCGCCGATTGCCGCTTTCCGCATTGGCTATCGATATGTCAAAGCCGTTTTTAAATTGAATTCCACTCAAAATACCTGTTGGGCATTATATTGACTTCCTGCATGAGTACACGATAACCTACACACTTGTGAGTACGTCACGTAATTGTAAATTACTATATTGGGCTTTTGAATACTACTAAACGTACTCGGGACATAATTTCATAACAGACTGCCTAGTAGTAACGAGGCAAAACATCCGACTATCAATTGCACGGTTTACTATGATGGCCTTGTTAGTGATTTTGTGTACGTAATATGTCAATCGCATTATGATTAGTAGTATATCTGTTCAATACTCTACCCACCCTCCTACCTGTATACGTTTGAAACAATGAAGATGTGTAATCGGATTAAATGTTAGCCGAAATTCCGAAATCCGGTTTCGATTCGAAAGAAACTACATATGTCGGCTTACAGAATTCTTTAATTTGCAGCATATTCCCACAATATATCAGTTATTTCGCGATGACAGCGAACGTCTTTCCAGTCGCACTTAAAACCCACATGTTGCGGAAATCGCTACCTCAGTAGTACGAATTTTCAGCAATGACTTTCAATGTCTTACGAAATTGAAATATGTTTCACAAACGACACACATAAACACACTCATTTGTTTGCTTATGTGAAGAAATTATGCCGATCACGGTAGAAATACGACGTGCAGTTTTCAGAGGCATGTGGGCAAATGTACCGGCAGATCGGGATCAAAACTATTCATGAATGAATATTTAAGGGTAGAGTGACAACATTCTAACATCACAGGTACTAGCCAAAATGTATCACCTTACCGTAAAGTATACTACTAGCTGCAGGTCACCAGGTAATGAATAGTACGCGGTTACCCGCTGCGGCTGATGGATTTTGCACAAATATTCATACATAAAATTCTCGGTCTGAGCCTATAGACCTTGAATAATCTGTCCTACTCCAACTTCGTAAAGGAGTAAAAGAATGTATATTTTGATGTACGTCTTCCATGAACTATAAAAGAATTTGAAAGGGCATCGAAAATCAATGGGAAACATTGGTGCTTCCACAATAGTCACTTTTTTTCACAGCGGCGTCTTTAAATACGGCCGGAAAATCGTTCGCCCGAAAGCCAGCATCCCTAGGTATCTGATTAATTATGGACATTTGCTGCATCATGATGAATTTTGCAACGTTACTTAGTAATCATTCGATTACGAAAATGCATTTCAGAAATTCCTTCAGCATTTCGTGCGTTAGCCCGTCTACTGTATATAATATCCTGGGATCAAACGGCCATTTCAGAATTTCTGCAAATATTTAATGCGCTAGCACATTGACTGCATAATGTAGCGGCAGCTATTAAGAGAGAAAAAGTTTGCTCACTTGACTTCTCGCATTCTCACTCAAGCCAGGTCATGAATATTACGCATTTAGCCACTGTGGCTGATTTAATTTGGCCCAAATATGCATGGTATAAAATTCTCGGTCTGAGCCTATAGACCTTGAATAATCTGACCTACTCCAACTTCGTAAAGGAGTAAAAGAATGAAATTTGCATGCACATTTTCTATGAAATAAAACCAAATTTGTAAGGGCATCGAACATTAATGTGAAACATTCATGATTATTCAATGGTCACTTTTTATACAGCGGCGTCTTCAGATGCGACCGGAAAATTGTTCGCTCGAAAGCCAGCATCCCTGGGTAGATAATTATTATGGACTTTTGCTGCATTATGATTAATTTTTCAACGTCACTTAGTAATCATTCGATTACGAAAATGCATTTCGGAAATTCGGTTAATATTTCATGCGTTATCCTGTCTACTGTATGTAATCTCCTAGGCTCAAACGCCCATTTCAGAATTTATGCAAGCATTTAATGCGTTAGCACATTTACTGTACACTGCAGCAACTGCGATTACAGGAAGTCAAAGATTGCCCACTTGAAGTCTCGCATTCTTACTCGAGCCCATCATCAGAGACGTTCGCGGACGGGTTGGATTGCGAATCCATGACGTCAAGTCAGTAAACCTTCTGGTTCCCCTGACTACTGTTAACGCATTCCACAGTTAAAAGCTGGCGCGCGTACCTGCATACATACAAAACACAATTTCTCAAGATAACTAAACGAGGACTATGACAATGGTATACAGGGATGGGCACAATGGTGTCCTGTGCCCATAACTATTATCACCGACCCGATACCTCCCTGTTATTGCCCTCCTCCCAGAAAAAAAGCAAAACCTCCGTCGTGGACTTCCTCCGCAGAGCTATAACAAAACATACACTAGAAACTGTCAATTAGTCAGTCCGTAGGCCAATGCGGTTTACGTTCCAACCCGGCCAACAGCGTTAACGCATGATGTGCTAGGTCTCTCCATGCCTCGTCATGTGCTGGTTTCTCAATCGGTTTCTCAATCATTCGTGGGGTTTTTTGATGCATAAAAACAAATTTTGGCGTATGCGTGTTTTTTAATTATCGCGATTTGTTTCTCTTGCCGTTTGACACCTTTTTAAGCCGTCACCCTTTCAACCGCACCTACCACCTTTGCTCAAGACAGTTAGACGGTAAAAGAGTTTTTTTAAGTGTTGTGACATTGTATTCGCGCTTCTAGAGCTTTTGACGGCTCCAAAGAGTGCAGCTCAGGCGTCAACAGTCCTCAGATGTAAGATTGTTGAGTGTAGTCCAAAAGAGCTGAGTCCTAGCTCCCACGGCATTCCTCGTTATTATAAATGAGTGTGTCGAGGACCTAGACTGTGATGACACTCTTGTTGCTGACGATTTAGAATTATGAAAGGTTATACACAATGCGGCAGTTCCCTGACACCTGCTCCCCTGTCGGTAATTGTGCTTACGTTCCCGATAGGGAATGTTTTGGTCCGCATGGCTTCCAGTCATCCTCGTCGCTCTGGCCCCTGTGGTGTGTTATTGTAGCTGCTGTTGGTGAAAAATTCTGGTGAAGTGTATGTTACGGACCAGGGGTTGTAATGGCACGTCTAGGTGCGGTACCGACCGTGCCAGCCACCTGCGCCTTCCTCACATTCGGTCGTCTTGACTCGGTCTTGACACGGGGTTCATGTGGGGAATGGGAAAGGGGGAGAGAGAGTGCGGTAGATGCCGTGCATGTCTGCCGTCTCTATAAGCTAATTCACGCACAACATCGTTGATAACGACGGCCGAACTGTCAGTGCGTTTTATTAACGATTTGTGTAGCATAGTGCCTGTTTCGACTTAATTTCATTGAAGGGTGCCCACATTCTTAAACCATTATCTGTTATGTGCGCATTATCCAATTATTTTGTTTAAGACGCACCAGAGCTTTACTATCGTACACTAAAAAACTGTATGTTTGCATCGTTTCATTGCACGGGAACTGGTTATGAGCTGTTTTTGAAGTATTGCTTTAGAGGTTCCAGTATCAGATAACGTTTACCCAGCACTGGTATCGTTATTATTAAACATTGACTGGCATCGCTACTTTCAAACAAATATTTTATCCAACAAGAAACATTGCTCCAAGACTTGATTGTTACAGCATGTAAAAATGTGTGTTGTGTTTTTAAATTTCTCATTGAAATGAGACGCTTAGTTGGTTTCGCCGCAGGACTTTTAGTTATTGCCCGATCTGCGCTACTGTTTTTATATTTGTGACCTTCGCATTTAAAAAACCGCGCAGTACACTGTACGACGGTTTCCATCAAATACCTTAGCTCAAAACCCTGAGGTTTTCTCCGTTGCTTTGCATTTTCTCAGTAACCACTTAAAAGGGAATTGCAGATGATCGGAAATGCGTGGTCACTCCAACTGATGCGTTTAACATCTCAATGGAATAAGCCCTTGTTCTGACGTTTGTCTTTTTTCTATTGAGATATATAATTCATTTGCACAAGTACTATGGCGTAGAGTATTTTGCTGGAATAATCTTTCAATATGCGTATAAAAAAATAAATATGCATCGATCTATGACGGTTTGCCGTCACTTTTGACGTTGTCCACCGTGCGATACATACCAGGGTGCATCAGGGTGCAATTGGCAGGGTGACCTGCGCGTGAGCAGATTTATAGTGAGAGTAAACTTTCGTAGCATCATCCGCACTCTCCCCCTCTTCTGCTTTCCCCACCTGGACCCGGTGTCAAGACCGAGTCAAGACGACCGAAGTTGGGGGAAGTCGCATACGGCTGGCACGGCCGAACCACACCTAGACGTGCCATCACAACGCCTGGTTTGCAAACCCACTTGATCGGGATTTTTCGTCCGCAGCGACCACACTACTTCAACAGGGATGACTGGGAGGTCATGCCCACAACCTGTTTACCTAGCGAGAGCGCAAGCGCATTTATTGGCGGGGTACCAGGTGTCAGGGAACTTCCGGCGTATAGCAGGCCGCGAGGGCCATGATTAGTTGATACCGGCATAGCAGCCTGGCACTTCATTTTGCCGGTGTCTTCAAGCTTCCAGGTTTTGAAACCAAATAGTGGTCGAACGAGAGAAAACAACCACAAAAACACACACGGACAACCGCAAACCATCTCCTTACACGGATGGGGCGTTTCATAAAACGTACGCACAGTCAAATGAAGGATTATTCAGTTACCAGCAAATATGTGACTTAACTCCAAACCTGCGGTATGGAACTGGCAACCAATATTTTTCAGGAGTTCTCGCAGTTTCAGTGAGTTTTTGCACGATTCCGTTAGCTGATGCACCCTAGATGAAATGGAATTATATATGGGTGTCAACGACTTGCGTGTGTCAACATTAGAAATATCGCGAATGTCTCTGATGGTGGATTTGAGTGAGAATCCGAAAC
Source organism: Spirometra erinaceieuropaei (assembly GCA_902702965.1). Lineage (NCBI taxonomy): Eukaryota > Metazoa > Platyhelminthes > Cestoda > Diphyllobothriidea > Diphyllobothriidae > Spirometra > Spirometra erinaceieuropaei. Next base: position 211,253 of record CACRXP010000705.1, on the reverse strand, counting down.
GCCAGGCCAATGAATTTATTGTCACAGCGATCACATCCTCGTCTTCATTAGAAACGCTCAACTCGCACATGCTATTCATACGCAGTAAATCCATTTTCTCGGTCTCAACTCCTGCCCGTATTATGGACGTACCGTTTAATGTGGCCTTTGTATGGTGCGATGCTTGACAAAAGCGGAAAACGGATCAACTCGGGTGATACTATTGAGAATAAGCATAAATGGTCTTCAGTAGAAAATAAAAAAAGCTTACTGACAGGGCTCCATTTTAAGGGGATCAACCTAGTGAACATTAGAGAATACAGCTAACTCTAGTTGTGGGAAGCAACGTCCTTGCAGCTGTCACCCATACATTGTTTTTTACGAGTTCTCGCTCAAATGTATATTTATTCATTCGCCTGTTTATGTGGCCCAAGCGCACATTGGACCTTCGAGATGACCTTTTTCCAAATGCACAAGCACAGTCTGCATTATTGCAAGGGGTTGCAGGAATGGTGAGTTGTGCGTGAATCAGCTTATAGTGATAGCAGACACGCACGGCATCTACCGCACTCTCTCTCTTGCCCTTCCCCATTCCCCACATGGACCCCGTGTCAAGACCGAGTCAAGACGACCGAAGGTGGGGAAGGCGCAGGTGGCTGACACGGTCGGTACCGCACCTAGACGTGCCATTACAACCGTTTTAAACACGTCACCAGGATTTTTTACCAAGAACAGATACAATAACACCCAACAGGGGCCCAGAGTGACGAGGATGGCTGGCAGCCATGCCGACCACATGTCAAGGTCATTTATGAAAACGAGGAATGCCGCTGCTTTTGGGACTCTACTCAACACTCTTACCTCTGAGGACTGTTGACGACTGACCTGCCGTCTTTGGGGCCGTCCATTCAAAAAGCTCTAGAAGCGTGAATCCAATGTCGGAAAACTTAAGAAAACTCTTCAAACGTCTACCTGTCTTATGGCAATGTTGGCAGGAGCTGTTAAAAGGGTAAGGCCTTTAAAAGGTGTCAAACGGCAAGAGATACCAAGCGCGAAAATTAAAAAACACGCATACGCTAAAATTCGTTTAAATGCATCAAAAGAACCTCATAAATGATTGAGAAACCAGCATATGAAGAGGCATGAGGTGACATAGCGCGTCATGCGCTAACGCTGTTGGTCGGGTTGGAACGTAAACCATATTGGCCTTCGGGCTGACCAATCGACAGGTGCTAGTGTATGTGTTGTTTGAACACTGCGGAGGAAGTTCACAGCGGAGTTTTTTCCGTTTTCTCGGAGAAGGGCAATAGTAGGGGGGTATCGCGTGCGCGATAATAGTTACGGTCAAAGGACGTCATTTTTTCGTCAACTGTAGGCCTAAGACTTCCAAGGCGGAAGTCAGATTAAGGATGAGCAGCAAAAGATGGGGAAGGACAAGTATGTTAACTTTGGTGTGGCTATGAACAGGTAGGATGGGAATGTAGTATTTAGTTTGCTGTATTGGTATGCATATCCAACCCAAAGTAAGGGTTAGCGAAGGCTCTATAATGTAGGTATGTTGGAATGTTGGAGAAGGGTCTACTCGGGTGATAATATTGAGAATTAGCATAATATGTAGGAAATAAAAAAGATTATAGGCACGGTTCTATTTTAAGGGGATCAGTCTAGTGAACATTTGAGAATACAGCTATTTCTAGTTGTGGGAAGCATCGTCCTTGCAGCTGTCACCCATTCATTGTTTTTAACTAGTTCTAGCTCAAACCCGTCCACTGTTTAGTTATTCGTTATCCTGGTCCTGTGGCCCAAGCGCACATTGGTCCTTCGAGATGGCCTTTTTCCAAATGCATAAGCACATCTTTCAGCAAAGTTAGGAAAGGGTCAATAAAAATGTTTACAGTTTTATTGGTGTATAAGTGGTAAACACAGATCACCGAGGTTTTTTCAGTTATATATAAGGCTGCGAGAAGATATCAAGAAATGCTGAGTGTAATTTTAATGTTTCACACTTTCCTCCAAAACCGAGCTGTCACATAGCTGCCTTGCTATCTGCATTGTTTCATACATTACTGCAGTACAAGACTTCAGATGATTTATTAAACTCTAAAGCATGCTAAACAGATTAAATTTGGAAATCCACATTTCCTTCCTACTTAACTCAATGCAGTAGCTCAGAATTAACATGTATTTTACCACAATCGAACAACGGCAACTTAACTATTGCCTCGCTGGGTAGAGTCAAATGATTAATTTAAACGGGTTCACGGCTTAGGATCGGCCAATACAGTAGCGTTTGCAGAAAAATGCATTCAGTATATTCAGATGATATGGTTTGAATTGAATCAAGTGGGTCAATTTATGGTAAGAATGCCTTCCCAAACTTTAAGCCGCCTGACGTTCATGATTTCGTAAATCGTACTCATACTTTTTGACAGAATTGGATTAGTGGTCAATATTGCGCAAAGCCCCGTTGTAAGATTTGAAAATGACGATTTAATTTTAATGTATGAGAAGCTGCAACGCCTCCAAATATTCGATTTGGACTACGCACCCAAAATCATCAGGAAATTGGTACGTTTTATTAATCAGAGAATGGCTTTGAACTGTCATCGTACACCATCCAAATCTAGTTAAACCTCATTGTTGCATGACGAATATGTCCGTTGATAACCCGTTTGTAGTCATATCGCCCGTCCACCATTACTCCGAATACAGAAGTAGTGAGGCAAAGGATTATCCTGCGTCAGATCACCTACTTTCGTTGTGCTGAAGATTTGCTTCATCCCTACTACGCATATTCGCCCTCCAAACAGTGCGATAAACATTAATGACATGCCTTCAACCGCCGGGCGTTCTAGTGGTGTGAATTATCCAAAGACACCTCATGTGATATCCATTCAAAAGTTGAAAATCGCATTACGACTTTCTTTATATCTCTTTGTCTCAATCTAACTTCCATTTCCTCCGCAAGGCGTAGAACCACTTTAAAGAAATTGATGTCCAGTTATGAGAGTACTGTAAGCATCTACATCCACTGTACGCAATATGGGCAGCAATTCGTATTTAACGGTCCTGAATTTGTGAGTGCTCACGTCGGTTTAAAGCTGCTTGGTCCACTCTGCTAGTGGACAAACGCTAATCTTGTTTTTTTTTACTAATAGGACCATTTTTGGTTTTGTTTTCGTCATGCTGTCAATTAGCGAAGATGCATGCATACGTCACTAAATTATTTGATTTAATCGGCTAGGAGTAGACTCCTCAAGTTCTCAGCAAAATATAAAATAAATGAACATGTGTAAAGTAGTGGTTTTAAGAAATAAACATGATTGCAATAAAGGGGATGCGAAACAATATTCGAAAATTTAAAGTATACACATCATCTCACTCAAAACTCTTGCCCATAAAATTGATGTACGGATAAATCTGTTTGAATAATTAGGTACAATGAATTGCTCACCGAGCAAATAGTCTTGAGAACGAGTCTAATAATGTGCGTTTAGCTGAAGTTGGACTTCATCCCTTTAGGGAATGTTCGCCCGCCAGGATGTGCGATAAACGTCGGTGTAATGCCCTCGACCACTAAGACACCTTAGCGCTGCGCGATGTTTAAAGGCACATCAAGTAGTGTTTTCATTTTGCCTAAAGGCAAACATTACTTAAACAGTCCAGTAGAGAGTAGGCTCCAGACAAACTCGTCAAAATATGCAATAGTACAACATAAGCTAAATAAGTTGATCTAAGAAAAAACACACATGGAGAAGTGCTGGGAATGAAGTTGATTGCTAAAATGGGGGCGGAATTGATCAAATCCGATCACAACATGGTTTTAGCTAGTGTACACCGCATGCATACAAACCGTCAGATAAGGAACCATCCGGAACAATAGAAGAATGACAAAAAAGTTGTCTGCAGATTGAAAATATAGATAATTGCAACTTTTATCAGAATGGTCTGCATCTCGAACAAAATCCGCACATGAGCGTACAAGGAAAATACTAAGCATAAATATTCCGGTCGTCGTAATGCTATGATCGGTTAAAGATACAGTAGAAAACATTATGTTTCTAAAGTAAGGTAAACTTAGAAGTTCGATACATTGCAAATGTACGTTGTCAAAAGCTCTTCCTGATGTCATGGCGCAGGAACGCATTATATCTCATGCGACACAAATGATATGTTTATTGAGAAATAAATGTTACTATTAACTGCTTTGCGATGTCAATACAAGAAATTCACGAGGCCGTTACGCAGCCAGTCCATGACCATAATGGTCTTTTTTTTCAACCGGATTACTCATTACAAGAGAGAATGAAATTGAGGGCGCTGAAGGCGGAGCTGGCGACCTCGAAAGCACAAGGAGAGAAAGGACTACTAATAATGAACGGAGTGATTGTTCGACGACAAAGACCCCTCCTGTGGAGGACGCCTGTCATAATAACAAGGGCCACGCGGCCGGGCAACTAATTCGACGCAACAACCTACATAAAATTAAGTTATTTTACGGAAATGTGCAAAGCCTCTTGAACAAACTCGACGAACTTAGAATAATTGTAGCCAAACTATGTCCTTATGTAATTGCATGAACTGAAACGTGGCTCGCCCCAGAGGTCACAGACCCACTAAATACAGTTAGGTGGTTATCAAGTGCTAAGACGAGACCGAACCAAAAAGCGAGTTGACGGAGTTGCCCTATATATCAACAATGCGGTCGAATATAACCCCGTTGAAGAATGTGTACATGGGCATGATCTGGAGATGCTGCAGTGTCATTTGCTGGTCCCCAAAGCCGAAAACGTTACTATCAACATTGTATATAGGCCTCCTAATTAACCTGCCGACGAAGATCAAGCGTTAATCACTCGACTCCGCGAGGACAGTCAAAAACAAAAACATTATTATTGTAGGAGATTTCGATGCTCCGCGGATTAACTGGGACCTTATGACAGTTAAGGGTCACAGACAAGGATTCGACCAAATGCTATTAGACATGTCATTTGATGAATTTCTGTTTCAACATGTACGAACTGTGACTCGGATGTGTGAAGGTCGGAGAGCGAGTTGCCTAGACCTTGTGTTTACCAAGAACGAGGAAAGCGTTGATAAAATAAATGTAGGCCCGCCAATAGGTCATTGTGAATACATGACATTAATGTGGGCGTCCACACTCGTGGCTGCCCCGAACGAAGCTCAAAGTCGTCAAGAAATGTCTGGTGGGGTAACTTTGAGGCAATGAAATCAGAGATTGAACACACAATATGGGCGAAATCATTACGAGGAGACGTCAACGAATGCTGGACTACCATCGAATCAACTATGAGAGACCTGATTGAACAATACTGTCCCCTCAAGAAACATCCAACCGGAAACAAACCGAAATGGTTGACAACAGCGGTTAAGAAGGAAATCCGGAAAAAACGCAAGCTATGGAAAATCTTCTTACAAACGGAGAACCCAGAAAAACTTCAGGAATTCAGACCACAACGAACCTTATGCAAGAGACTCATCCGTGAAGTACGAGGTTCTTATGAACTGAAGCTCCTAGAAGAGGCGCAGCAAAAACCTAAAGCGTTCTATGCATATATCAGGAACCATACGAAAAACCGGGACATTCTGGCAACCTTAAATGATAAAAATAACCGAACTGTGAGCGATGGTTTTCAAAAAGCCCAGCTTCTTTCCGCGTTTTTCCAGAGTGTCTACACCACGGAACCACCCCTCCAGTCCTATTCTCTTCCACTGCCCGCAAACCAACCACTTATAAGCACAGTATTTTTTATTCCGCATTTAGTTTTAGCAGAGCTAAATAAGCTATATCCGGCCAAGTCACCTGGACCAGACGACATCCCAGGTGTACTTCTGCGTCAGCTAGCTGAAGAATTAGCAGAGCCACTTTGTATAACCTTCCAAAAATCGCTGGAAGCTGGCAAACTAGCTGACACATGGAATTTGGCGAACGTCGTACCTATCCACAAGGGAGGATCACGGCTATCTCCCACGAACTACCGGCCGGTTAGTTTCACATGCATTTGCTGCAAACTGATGGAAAAATTAGTTAAATACTCTATAACATCACTCGATAATTTCCGCTCTCACATCGCCTCAGTTCAACATGGCTTCTGCGAAAAAAGGTCGTGCCTCACAAACTTTCTTTCGTCACTCGAACACTGGTCAAAGGTCATGGATGCAGGACATCCAGTTGATGTCATTTACGTCGACTTCAGCAAGGCGTTAGATTGCGTCCCACAAAAGCACCTCATTCAAAAGTTGTCAGAAGTAGGAATAAGAGGAAATCTTCTGAACTGGATTCAAGATTTCCTAAAAGGATGGCAGCTACTGCTCAGAATGGGCACCTGTTACGAGTGAAGTCCCACAGGGGTCAGTTCGTTTGGCCATTCCTATTCCTTATCTATGTTAATGACCTAGTGCGGGAAGTGAAATCGGAAATAGCGCTCTTTGCAGACGATCTTAAACTTTGAAGAGCGATAAAAGATGAAGATGACGTCAAGAAACTACAAGAGGACGTAGAGAATTTGTACGCATGGAGCGAGAAATGGTGCATGAAATTCAACGTCAAAAATGTGCAGTTATGCACGTAGTATCAGCGAGGCGAAGAACAAATGCAACCCCACGATAGTATCTCCTGGACAATCAACCACTTAAAACCGTAGATGTGCAAAAAGATCTTGGTGTGTTCATTAAAGACGATCTAAGCGTCACCACGCAGTGCTCTAAAGTCGCTGCGCGGGCAATGTCCGTTATGAGCGCGATACGCAGAACGTTTATACACTTGAATAAAGAGGTCTTTGGCAAAGTATACGGGACATTTGTGCAGCCGCACCTGGAAGATGCGGTACAGGTTTGGCGACAGTGGCTTCGGAAGGATATAGATATCCTTGAAGGTGTACAACGGCGTGCTTCAAAGGCTGTTCATGGCCTCAAAAACTTCACGTACGAGCAGCGCCTGACGGTCTTGAACCTCTATCCCCTCCACTACAGGCAGGACAGAGATGATCTCATAGCAATGTTCCAGTTGGTAAAAGGGCTTAATATGGATGTCGACTGGGAAACGTTTTTTTTGAAATGGCACCAAAATCCAATCTCAGACGACATGATTACCAGCTTAAAAGGGAACTGTGCCACACAAATCAACGCTCCTCCTTTTTCTCACAGAGGGTCATTCGCCAATGGAACTCTTTGCCGGAGTTTGTTGTTAATTCCCCTACATTGAGCGTGTTCAAGAGACAACTGGATGCGTACCTGCTGAAAGGCAACCCGAACTGCCGAAGCCTGATCTAATGGATTACTGAAATGACTATAAATATACTACTAACAAGATTTCAACAAATCCTATTTTGTGCGTCAAACTTAGCCCACATTGAAATTTTCACAGTCCGAATGAGGAGAACAAAGTTTTTCGCAATTATTTCGCGAATATAATACCCCTTTCGCCTTTATGTTACATTATTAGATTTATGAATTCTCCTTACTTAAATACAAGTAAAAGCTTTGCAATTTCATTACGTTCCCTTATATCTGTACCCTCTAAATGGAGTCCTCAGGGCTTCTGTAGTTTACTCCAAATATACTGACTGATACTAACTGACTGATTACTTGCTTCCTAACGTGAGCAAGTAACGCAATTATGCAAAGCAGGCTTGTGAAAGAACATATACTAAATCAACACAGCCTGAAAACCGCGCATTTCCTCAATTTGTGTCGACCACTGTTGAATACCGTGCAGTAACAGTAGCTTGGGCTAGAGAATGCGACAAAACGATGCCATTACCTGTGCGTGACTTGCTCTAATCGAAGGACAAAGCCAATTTTCTGGAATCCTGGCTATTATGGTGGAAATCTGAGGCTAGCCGGCACATCCTAGGAAACGTAAATACGGTCTCGAAGTACCCGTGGTAATTATGGAAAAGAACTTTTCAAATTCTGAGTCATTAATTCCAAGAGTGCGTGTTGTACTGCGTAGATTTTTAATTGAAATTTTACCCTAAACGTCTTAGATAAAACGTGATACAGGCCTTGCAATCTCGAAGTCCTCCGACAGAGCCAACCATACGCATACTTCCCACTAGATTTGCCCATGGTCAGAGTTGTTTATCTTTTCTCCCGGCTTGCTTAATTTCCATAGCATTCCGGCATGACTGTAGCACAGATGGATGTCGGGAATAAGGAATCAGAGTACGGTGTCGATCCCGCGACAACCCTCTAACTCCTCGTCTAGCGTAGCTCGGCGGCAAGCCATATCACAGTCTCCTTGACTGTATAGACGTACAAACTGAACGTCAAGTATTTAGTGATCGTCAGATGCCGGCCGCCGAGTCCAACGAGCTTGAGGGAAAAAAATACAAAGATGAAATCCAAATAACAATGCATTGTAGACTAAGATAATAATAAAACTTTAACTACTGGAAAAATAACTATAAGTAGGGCAAAGACACCCAGCAGAGTTTGCACGCGGCCACCCATTACAACAGCCTCAGTATGTACGGTCAGAAAGGGGAGAAACACAAATGATGCTTGCACGTCGCCCCAACCTCCTGGGGGCAGCGGTGAGTGCTCACCGTATCCGACATACAAACATAAATCAGAGCCTATGTCACCCGTCCCCCTCGCCCCTGACTCAATGACGACAACACACCGACAACGCCATAACACGCCTCGCCATGCGATTGGCATGGGAACGGTGAGTGTTATTTGCCCCTGATCACGTAAAAACTCTGTAACTACGCTCGTTTTCAACTTTGTAACTGTTTTGGCCTAACGACGAGTTACCGAAAACAAGTGTTTGCCAAATAGGCCATTTAATGCTGATTTTGATCTACTATGCAGCCTGTGGCTTGTGTCGCGTTTGTGATAAGTATGATAGTAGCTCGCGTAGTTTAGAATGACGTTATTCGAACCGATGTGCTCATCCGATCGGTAATATTGACATTAACATAAGAGAACCTCAAATGAGACATATGTCTTTGGTCTTCTCGACGGCATCAAAATGCAAAATTTTATGGCCATGCTTTTTTCGATTAGTTTACCTAAATATATACCTGCAATAAGCCGGCCGCTGAAGGGGATTAATGTGAAACGTTGCACAACATTCCGACAATCCCAGAGATTAAATTCATAATCCAGAAAGAAGTTAGCAGATGAATCCAAAATTTGCTTGTACTTGTACAGAGGGGGACTGACAGAGAATTACAGTGATTGCTGAAGCGCGCACAAATGTCTGTGTATGCCGTCAAACAGAAGCCTGTACGCTCATACGCGAACACCAATTGCAGGTAAAGATGCGAGACCACTTGATTAAAATAGCTAATGCATTCCCCGGACTCTGGGTACACCCTCACTTGGGGAGAACTCGCGTTTTCGGTGTCTGTCGTTGTACAAATTGTCTCCATTTACTCAACTTAATGCACGAGGATAATGCATGCATTAATGTGTTTATAAAGCTGGATGCCATATAACACGGAGACATTGAAGAGGTGAGAGTGAACAGAATAGAATGGCGGGGATTCTGGTTACTCAGCGGTGCAAACGAAAATCAACTGCCAATTTTCCAGGAAGCATACTCCTATTTCTTTGTGCTTGGCTGTTAAAAATTTACAGATGGAAACTTTAGTTCATCGCTGCGTACGAGGCCGCCTCCATAGTTTCTCCGACATAGTTGCTTTGTGCACAACTAAGCCAGATCCGGTAAACGACTCCAAAAGCTTCCTGCCGTGGCAGCGGGTTTTTTTGGCCTCATGTCTTAGCGCCTAATGATTGCTTCCGTCCTGTATGCAACCCCAACTCCAAGTGGAGTGAGAAGATGCTTGAAGGCTGCACGTACGGAAGAACGTACGCCAAGATTTGGGACGGTTGGATTTTATCTCTAGTGTCCTTTTCGTATGCACTGGTTAGCAAAATTGCGCGGGTAACTATTGGCTCTCATTGCCCGTCGAAGATACTGTAATTCAGCAACCTTGTCTTCCATTTCAATGCAGTGCGTCTCAAGGCGCCGGTATAGCGCCCTTACGCAACTGCGTTTGTGACTGATCGAAAGGTTGCTATTGAAGTTCTGTATTTGCGTCGTATTTGTCGCTTTGCTGAACACTTTGGTTTTTAGGCCACCACCATCTCTGCGGCTGACGAGGACATCCAGGAAGGCCAGCTGGTTGTTCTCCTCCTCCTCCATCGTAATTTTAATGTCCGGGAAGACGGAGTTGAGATGTTTTTTGAATGTCAGCACCTGATCCCGTTCGATCCCGTCCGAGGTGATTCACCATTTCAAAGAAGCCGAAGGCACGATCACTGGGACAGTAGGTTTATTTGCCTGAGCTTTTGAACTCGAACTAGAGATTATCATCAGAGGCTACTCGAGTGCAGCAAATTGTGAAAATTTATATCGTTCATCCTTGCGGGGGGGGGAGAGGGAGTACGTCCGTGTCTAGGTAGGGTTTGTGCCGCCTGGTCCACGGTGTTCCCCTGGCGTGGTGACGCCGTTTGTACTTCGCGACGGTGTGAGCTGCGCCACCTGGTTGCGTGGGCGGAGCGCGTGATACCACGCAGGCAAATCGATGTGTCTGTTGATGGAGTTGGTGTCCGACACCCACGCCTCCAACAGCTCTCGTCATGCCTTGTTGCCGGCTCGCGCTAATATCCGCGTGTTGGCGAAGTCGAACTCATGCCCTTCCTCCAGCGCGTGAGTGGCTACTTGAGAAACTGGGTCGCCCCTCCGAACGGCCCGTTTATGCTCAAGTATTCGTGAGCTCAGTCGTCGTCATGTCTGGCCTGTGTAGTGTCAAGGACAGTTTTGGCACAGGATTCGATAGACTTCGCCCGACTATTCACCTGCGTCCAGCCGATCCTTCATTTTCATGATCCTGCTACGCATGGTAGCCGCCGGATGATGAGCAATACCCACGAGTAGCACGATGCACTCGGGTAGACTCTGATGATGAACTCTAGTTCGAGTTCGAAAGCTCAGTCAAATAAACCTACTGTCACATTGAACGTGCCTTCGCCTTCTTTTAAACAAGAACCTGGGTTGCGCATATTCTCTTCCATTCGTGATTCTGCATTTCGTCGTATTTCTCTCGAACATTTCCTACGAGACAAATACGACGAAACGGAGAATCGCCTCGGACACGCCCAAATTATCCAGCTCCTGATGTTCTGTCTCAAGACGTACTTTACGTTCGACGGAACAATCTACGTGCAGGTGAGGGGAACGCCAATGGGTTCGCAGATTTCGGGACTTATAGCGAAGGTGGTCCTACCATGGCTGGTGCCGATGGTTTTCCAACACCACAGACCGAACTTCTGGGCTCGGTATGTGGATGACACCTTCTTCGTCATCGAACGGGATCAGGTGTTATCCCTCGGTAACATATTCCGTGCTGCGATTTTCCCTGGGCAGGAGAATCAGTCACGTGGAGAGGGCGCAGGCGAGCAATTATCACAGTGGCAGTGAGCCAGTTTGTCAAGCAATCGTCACACCAGCATCCAGTACGGATGACGAAATCACGGCCATTAACGACTCGCACTCGCACATTTATATTTCTTTGTACTTGGCTCTTATTTATTCACAGATGGAAACTTTAGTTCATGGTCGCGTACGAGTCTTCCTGCATAGTTTCTCTTACATAATTGCTTTGTCCGCAACTATACCAGATCCGGCAAACCACTCTAGACGTTTCCTGCCGTGGCAACGGATCTTTTGGCCTCATGACTTAGCGCCTAAATGTTGCTTCCGGCCTGTGTACAACCCCCAACTCCAAGTGGAGTGAGAAGACGACTGACGGCTTCCGAGACGTTCTTCACGTACGAAAGGGCCCGCCAACATTTGGAGCCGGTTGGATTTGGTCTCTGGTGTCCGTTTCGTATGCACTGGTTAACAAGGTTGAGCGGGTAACCATTGGCTCTCATTACCCGTCGAAGATATTGCAATTCAGCAACCGTGTCTTACATTTCACTGCAGTGCATCTCAACGCGCCGGTATAGCGACCTTACGCCACTGCGTTTGTGACTGATGGGGTGCTTGCTATTGATTTCAGTATTTTCGTCGTATGTGTCGCTTTCCTGAACTTTTTGGTGTTTAGGCCACCACCCTCTCTGCGGCAGACGAGGATATCCAAGAAGGCCAGCTGATTGTTTTCCTCCTCCTCTATCGTAAATTGAATGTCCGGGAAGACGGCGTTGATATGTTCTTTGAATGCCAGCACCTGATCCCGTTCGATCCCGTGCGAGGTGATTCTCCATTTCGTCGTATTTCTAGTGTTTCATCGTATTTCTCTCGAACTACTCCTACGAGAGAAATACGACGAAATGGAGAACCGCCTGGGACACGCCCAAATTATCCAGCTCCTGAAGTTCTGTCTCAAGACGTACTTTACGTTCGACGGAACAATTTACGAGCAGGTGAGGGGAACGTCAATGGGTTCACCGATTTCGGGACTCATAGCCGAGGCGGTCCTACTACGGCTGGAATCGCTGGTTTTTCTACACCACAGACCGAAACTCCGGGCTCGGTATGAGGATGACACCTTCGACGTCATCGAAATGGATCAGGTGCTGACCTCCCGGTACCAAATTCCGTTCTGCGATATTCCCTAGGCAGGAGAATCAGTCACGTGGGGAGGGCGCGGGCGAGCAATTATAACAGTGACAGTGAGCCAGCTTGCCGAAAAATCGTCACACCAGCATCCAGTACGGATGACGAAATCGCGGCAACTAACGACTCGGACTCGGACCGACAAGCCACCACCGAATCAATCACGACCCCAGCGGTGATTGCGAGAACTGGTAATTACAGTGCGCATACGGTCCACGACAGCCACGTGCTATAAATACTGCGCTTCTGGTGCCACCATCACCCTTTTCTGCGAATGTCTCTGATGATGGATTCGAGTGAGAATCAGAAACGTCAGGCCAATAAATTTCTTGTTCCAGTGATCATATCTTCGTCTTCTGAACTGCTAACTGCAACTCGCCTGTTCGCTTATATCAGCAATCCTCTGGTTTGCTGTCAACACAGCAAAAAACTAGTAAACGCATGCACTGGATTGAAAATGCTATTTACGTTCACGTATGTACCCTCATTGTAACTTTACCGAGTAAAGATGGAAGAGCGGGGACGTCACGCATGCCAACGGGCAGCCATACTTCATCAACTGAACGATGACAAGATACAGGAATTCGAGAAATATGTGCAATCCATTTCGAACAAACGCGGGGTAATCAGGAGGACTTCAACTATTCGGCGTATGCAGGAAGGCAGACCGCAGTTTACGATCCTGATGATCTCGATAAAACATCGATTGAAGCCTGCTCGTTGGGTCCTACCTTTTTCAGTCTTCGCCAGAAACTAAACCACTTAGAGTCAGAAACACAATTCGAGAACACCTTGAGTATACCTCGTGAAATTCAGCCCGTTTCAACAGATGTCCACGTTGGCCAATTGCTCTTATAAGCCTGAACAGTCCTCAGAAATGTCAGGGATTGCAGACGAGGTCACACATTGAGAAGTTTAGTGCAACTCCGACAAAACAAATACATTCTGATAGCTAGCCCAGATAAGGGAAGTAGCGTGGTTCTGATGGACAGGGTAGACTATATTACAAAAATACAGTCAATTCCGTCGAATCAGGAAAAGTTCAGAATGACAGAAAAAGGAGAAATATCGTTCAGATGAGATCGAAACACAACTGACTCACTGATTGAAAAAAACTTCAGGCGGATCTGAACGAAATTGTCGTGTTTTTGTTTGATGTCTCATGAATTTTTTTCCGAACGTACTGGTAAGACATACGGTCATCAACCTTGGAGATTGCATTGCAACAAACAACAGAATATAGGAATTCCGGTGAATTACCTTAATTAATTGTTAACGGGAACGTGCAGATCCTTTATGAAAAGAATCTTTATAGACCGATGGTCGGTGTGGCTATCGGCTCACCATTTGTCCTGAATTTGGCGAATAAATTCAAAAGAAAGTTAGAAGCTTTCCAGCTACGTCGCCAGATTAACGGTATGAGGTACTATGGACGGTCCGTGTATGATATTATTCGCAATTGCACCGAAATAAAATGACACCTTAATTCTACTGCAGGATATCAATCAGACTCACCCAACTTGGTTCAGTTGAAACTTACTTCTGAGTGCTTAAGCAAATCGAGTATTTGTCGGCCACAACATTGTCGGCCGATAAACAAGCGCACTCACACCAGTGTCAGCCTGGCCTTTTGACCAATCATAGCCATGCAAGCAGACAAGTCAGCTAGAAGGCCGTTTTGATATGCACCCTCCCAAGACTGTCACGAATGCTCAGCTCTCACATGGGAGGCCACGCACGTAGCACTCAACGTGTGCCTTCGTCCGTCCGGCAACTTGTTTTAACCTGTTCTGCACTATTATCTGCTTAAACTTGCCTTAACCGCAAGACAATTACAGGAACATAAAACACATGAAGCACTTTAGTATTGAAGTACCCAAACTGTGCGTTAGTAGTTTGGGCATGCTGTAAGCGGCCGGCTGTTGATATTGTGGCGGAAAGGTAATTGAGATTGGCGAACCTCAATTTCGGCTTTAAAGGCGACCATCTTGTTTGTTTTGAAGATTGCTGTGCAATACATATGAGAATGCGGTTAACGCTGCACATTTGGTCGAACATTGTTCCAGATTCATTCAATTTTGTGTACTGCATTTATTGGCCGCTGTTCCGAAATCTTGAATTAATTACAAGTTTTACAAATCAAATCTTAATTTTGCGCATCTTACGTTCGTCACCGCAAGGCAGCACTGGACAGTTCCTCATCAACAATAAGCTATTTGGGGTAAGCGGTTCCAAGTCGTTGCTGTCTAATGTTAGCTTAAAAAGCGGTCTGTTACTTAACATACGTTTAGCCTGCACGAAGGGGATGCCGAGCTGTTCGTCAGTTAGGAACTGCTCCTTACAGAGAGCAAGAAGAATCCGTCGTAGTGACCTGATCATGCGTTCCCATATGCCTCCCCGAAAGCTGGTAGGGGGTGGGTAAAAATGCCCCTGTATCTCTAGAGTTAGCAGTTGTTCCGACACACCCTTTTGGTCAAAATATTGTAAGTCATTTCGGAGTTCTGCTACCCCTCCAGCAAAATTGGTTCCGTTATCACTGAAGATGTCAGTGGGACGTCCGCACCTACTCAAGGATCTCATCTGACACTGAAGTAAAGAATTCGTGGTCAGGCTGATGGCTATCTCAAGATGAACGGACCTCGTTTGTTAGCAGCTAAACACACAACCATAACGTTTCTCCAAAGATCGTCCATGTTTGACCATCAACGAACTAAAAAAGTCCATGCCATCGCTCCTGTAAGGATACCAACCGCTTTCTGTTTTATTTAAGTGAAGCGCGAACAGCATCTGCCACTTCAGTTGTCGCGATTCACGTCTGCAAAGTAAACACCTACCGATGACACGTTTGACAGAAGCGGTTCCTTTTAGAATCCATAGTTTTGGGCTGATTGCACCTAGAACTTGGGCTGTTGCACAATGACATTCCAATTCATGAAAGTAATTGATGATTAATTCCGTCACGGGATGATTGTGTGGGAGGATTGACGTGTGTTTTAACGATTCACAAAAACTTGATTAATTTAGACGACCACCAACGCACATAACACCTTCAATCCAAACAAAACCTAACTTTAGCAGGTCAATATTTCTCACGGAATTTCGTTTTTGGAAATCTGCTGGTGTAAACTCCACACTGCCAATTCTTCTGAAATGTGCTGCTTATAACGCAGGAGTCAGACTTCAACGCTTTGCACCCTTGTCTAACTTGAAAAACGCAATATTAATTCATCTAAACCACCACATTAATTTAATATATTAATTTGCGCTGCTTTCCTCCTGAATTCCAAGTCTTCATGTTGTCCTACTGGTGGTTGAACAAGCTATTGGCTTTCAGGTCGAACTAAAAATTCCGGACCGTCCAACCATCTAGGTACCATAGCAAATTTGCACGTACTTCGAGAAGCATTGTCTTTTGGGTTGACGTCCGAATTCACGTATCTCCATTGAGATTTCGCAGACAGATCATGCATAACTGTCACTCGGTTGGCCACAAATGTGCGGAACCTAGTTGATTCATTGTGTCTATAATAAAGGACAGTCACATGATCGATCCAGTAAGCTATTGATTGGAAGTACTTATCGGTGTTTGAGCGGATGAGATCAGCCACGCGCACAGCCAGAGTAGTAGCTGCAAACTTTAAACATGATACAGAACCGGCTTTGAGGGGGGCGACACGTTACTTCGAATAAACCAGTGAACAATGTAGATTTCCTGTGTCGTCAATAAAGCGAGCATATGCTTCTGCACTGTATGCTACTTCCGAGGCATCGCAAAACACGTACTGTTGGGCTCGTTTCGGCTCGCTGTTGTCTTTGCGATTGCGACATCGGGCCGGCTGAAAAGTCTTCAGGCTCCGTAAATTAGAGATCCAGTTTTCCAAACGACAGCTCTCGATGACAGATAGTTGTTCATCCCAATTCACTCCGTTTTTGCATAAGGATTACAGTAAAAACTTTCCTGGTATCAGTTAAGGTGAAACGAAGCCCAACATGTCATAAAAAGAGGACAAACAAAATAAACTACCTTTTCGAGTGGACGGTTTTGTGGGCATATTGAGATTTATTATCAGAATATCGGAATGCGTATCCCACCGCAACCCCAAAGTTCGTTCAGTTGATAGGCGGTTGACGGCAATATCTCGCCTACCTGAAGGATGTTCAGTCGCACTAACGACAGGGAGTATACGTCGGTCCATAGAAGCCTAGTTCCGCATACGAAAGCCGCCTTGTGAGAGAAGTTTACAAATTTCGTCCACAAAACGTTTGGCGGAATCGATATCACATAACGACACTAGACAATCATCAACGTATATACTTTGGTGAAAGGCTCTGCAAGTTGATGAAGAGTAAGATGAACCGAAATCTTCCACAGCTTTTTGTAACTCAAAGGCAGCACAAAAGGGTGAAATGGTCAATCCGAATGGGTGAGACGTCCACTGAAAGTCAACTGCCTCCCCTTTTAGCCTGTCATACTCCAACCACAAAAATTTCAGAACATATCGTTCAATCGGGTCCACTTTCACTTCCAGGAACAATTTCTCTTTATCCCCTGCCACTGCGATACTCTCAAGTCGGAAACCCAACAAAGCACTGTCTAACTTAGCGTTTAGGTCAGGTACTTGGTATAGATTGTATTTCATAGTTACGTCCTGACACTTGGCAGCACAATCAAATACAACACGAATTTTGCCTGGTTTTCGGGGACTGAGAACGGGGTGGTGTTGTAAGTACCATTATCTCGTAACTGAAAACGCTTTGTTTCCGTCAACTTGCTCGATGTACCCCCTCTCCATGAACGAACGGAATGTTTACTCATATTTTCGAAGTAATTCGCTCCAACCTAGTTTGATATAGATTAATAGTTTACGCGCTAACTGGAAATTGTTCGGTAAATTCTGCGCACTGTTTCGCCAACGGAGTGGCAGTTGGTAATGCCCTTTTATGATTATAACGGAGGATCGCACAATAGCCAGTGCTTATTCGTCCTCCAATGAGTGCCTCGCACTCGTTGTTGAAGTGTCAAAAAACTCTGAGTCCTAGAGCTTCTTAAGTTTGCGCGTCACATACTTTTCTTGATTTAAAATGCAGTGGCATACAGCTTTCTGCTTTAGCCTGACATCTGAAGACCCAAGAAGTATCCAGCCCAGCAGTGTTTGACCGGCGAACGGTTCCCTTCCCTACTCATTGGTCGATTACCCAATGAGTATGACAACATTGCAATCAGTGAGCTCGTCGAAAATTGTACAGCTATCCTTTTAATTGTCGCTTCTTCACGGAGCCGCAGGTCTTCAACCACCAAAGCATTTTCCCTCTCAACTTACTCGGGTCCGTTCATGGGCAGCACGCTTAGGCTCACGACTTCGAAGCTGCATTTGCCCTTTATAGTGTTCATTGTCAATGTTGCTGTCGTTTATAACAGTCAATTTCCGACGAGAAACTAATTTTTAATCAGAGTGACATCCGATCCATCGTCAAGAAGAGCATTAGCCATTACATGTGGCTGGACAAATAAGCTCCTCAATATTTCCCGTGCTCTTGAATAAGGCGATGGTGAGGGAAGTATGACACACTCCTATATGACCGCTCTCGCCTAACTTCTGCAATAGTGAATCAAGTACATCAGCATATATCCAAAATTTTCAAATTTGCTTTCCATGTATACTTTAAACCTTCGTATAATCTACCAGTAATGAACTGGATACACGTCAAACCAGGACAACTCAACCTTGGGTAGTTCTAAACTGACAGCCGGCAGGCTCCTAACGCTTGCTTTGGGCATATGAACAGTCTCACGTTGGCAGTGATTACTCTCTTCAGGAGAAGTCTCATCCAATGTGCATTGATTTAAATATCCCGAGACATGCGCGACGGAATCCATGGGTTGACGGTCGTTAGCAGACTTCTCTTCACCGGTCTCTACCTCTATCCTAGCAAGCTCTGTCCTTCTCTCGGCGTCAGCAACAGCCCGTTGGGGTACAACCTCACGTTTCACTCGCTTCTCTTCTATTTTGGCCAATTTAAAGGCTATGATTGCTTAAATTGAACTATGACTACTAATAGAAGCGTTCCTACAAGAGACGGAATTAACGTTTTCCATTAGTTATCCTTGTCCTTCGTAGGCACCTGGCTTGTCTAGTCTGAGAGACTGTTCCGTAACGCCTGATTCATTCTTCATGGAAGGCGTCTGCGTTTCATGAAATTAAATTCCTCCACTTTATGGTGAGATGTTGAGTATTGTAGAATTCTTTGTAAATTGAGTTACGCGTATAAGCCAAAACAAATTTCGGTGCATGTGCGGTACTACTGATAGAATAAGGTGATAAAGAAAAACGTACAAGCCTCAACAATGAATAACCTAGTCAAAGAATTCCTTTGGTACTGTTCGAGCAAATCGAATTCCCAGCTCAAGGTCAGACTACAAAAGTAGGTACCTAAAGGAACGCCGATCACACTCTAAAGAGGGTTATAAAAGAGAAAGGAAGGAAATGGTCAACAGGGGCCAATGAGGAAGCACTTGCGAGGAGGGCGTGGATAATTCCAAATATTGGAAAAGTACTCTCCTAATTCGCACGATGTTAATGCTAACCGTGATCTTTGTAAATATCAGCGCAATACATTGTCAAGCTGGCTTAATATACGTTCGACGGAAAGGGCTTTTCTGCCCCCACAGTTTGAAATCCCCATACATGCGTACAATACACGCATAGTTAAAAACCTAATTATACACGAAAATGTTCACAGGCTTACAAGCAAACTACTTAAAAGACAGATACTACTACCCTCCTCACTGAATGAGATTCCTTTGTTCTATGTGACATAAGAGTAATACTTATGAAGTCTCCGTGTATTCAGCGAAGTTGACACACATTGTAATGTATATGAAAGTATTGACATTTGGGTCTTTGACGCTATCACCAATAAGCGAGTACAACAGGTGCCGTGACAATGTTCACTACATTAATATGGCCATGGAAATCCTTGTGTACCTGTTGGAATTCGTAACTTAGTTACACAACGACCTCCAGAATGGCAAAGACGATTTGACGTCAAATTAAGGCATCATTAATTCCGCGCACTGATTTTTGGACATTATGACAATTTCTCGATGGCGTATGCATACACCAGAATGCAAGTTGTGTTTGAATTCCGGTTTGCTGGACTGACTAATACGCGTTTTCTGCGAACAAATTACAGTCATGCCGTTAATGGCAATGAAATGTCGATTATTTATGTGCATTAAATGAATAAAACAGCTCATGAAAGAGTTCTACTGCCCAATGTCAGATGGGTGCATTGCTGACGGGTGTAGCATTGGCGAAACGATACCAAACAACGTTGAATGATGGCCCTCAATTTGGCGCAGGTCGATAGAGATTTTCGCACACAAAATGGGTGAAGCTGGCTGGTACTGAATGTATGAGCGCATATTAAGACTGACTGTGTGCAGAAACTGCGTCTACTACAGAAGGCATGGGTCGCACTTTAATGGTACGCATAAACGATTGTGTTCACACTCCACTCTACTACTACTTGTAACGACTTGAATACATATAATGCATATATACGCTGTGGGGTCACTCCTTGACTAAGGGGGAGGGGTGCGAAGTTGAGAAGCTAGAGAACATCAATACAAGTGGTACTTCTGCACGCTAGCTGCCGTATTTTATGCTAGGCGATATCCTCTTTGGTCGAACCGGGTGAGAGTTGCGTGTATGTGAGCGTGTCTTACAAAACCCGGTTGTAGGAGACTACGTCATTTCCTCGACAGCACGTACAACATAAATCATGAATCACACTTTTTTCCTCCTCGAAACTTTGCATTTTACAAACAAACGGGGAATCGGTTATGTGTAGATATGCAGAATCTGCTCTTCGTGGATGCTGACACGTGAGCAAGCCTCGGTAGTCGAGGTTATGTGACCAAATAACTTCTTGCCGTTTTCCGCAGACGGTCGTTTGCTGCACTGTCCGATCATCCCGTTGCACTTTCAGATGTTCGAAACATCAATTTCGAGTAGACCATTTTCACCCAAAGGAAACGGGAATTCATTTAGGTGATTCCTTTAGATTTCGTCTTGTTTTTTGCATCGCATGTGTCGTAAATAGGAGTATTGTTTACTCACAGTTGCTTGTAAATCTGTTACATTACTCACCTACTCATGTTATGACCACTTGCGAGGTATCAATTATGCACTCAAGATTTGACGCGGCGCGCATTCTTTTTGTGATATTTTACATTCTATTATTGATCATTCTGCTTTACGCATCAAAGAAAAGTTAATGCCTCAAAATAACACACGCGACGAACACCACTATTCCAATGCTCCAAAATTTACACAATTCTTCGATTTTTTACATTTGGGTTTTAAACGAATGTGGACAAATTTTTCGATTTTCCAAAAGCACAGATCTGAATATGCAGCCTATATGTGGAACATGCATAAATCGAATTAACCGCACTGAATTACACGTCGATACACATCGTTGCACGGACTGGGGAAAATGAAGCAGCATAAAGAAGTTACTTCGTATTAGGCAAATTGGGAAATATAAAACAAAATGATCAGAAGATTATTAGGTGAAGTTGCAAACAAAGATGGTGAGGGAATGAGCACGTATACGGACAACTTGTGCAGTCGTTGCATTTTACTTTCAAAATGCCTGCATTCTACTGCATGTCAGTCATCGCGTATAGACCACGTCTGGCAGTTCCAAGATAACTATTCAGATAATGAACATTGGTGCAAGAATGCTCATCCACAATGACCGAATTTAACGATGAGATGAAACAAATTGAACAGAGATCTGCAAGACTACATGTCGACAATGAGGTTGACACTTTTGACGTTGCTATCCTCGTGGGGAGAGTCCATACCAACTGGGATGCGTCAGAAGTCATCCGGCACTAAATACAAGGCACATCGAGTCCAAATTAACATAGAATACAATTAAGTCTATTCATGCGACAGACTCACAGTACAAGACAAGCATAACTAATTTCGACGCGGGACGAAGCTTACATACACAGGGTGTTAATCCTGACAACTGTTCGCTTGTATCAGCTATCCTGACAACGTTGTTATACGAGAGGAATAATTTGACTACCTAGCCCAATCGAGACGGAAGAGGCAATCAATGTCATTTCAGCTGTCTCAGAAGAGTCCTATGGTTGAGGCGTACGATAGGGATCCCAGACATGGAGGTCTGGGAAGACGGAGTAAGTTGGACAACCTTTAAACTTTTGGAATTGCGTGCACAAAGGCTATGTAGGCAGTCGCCGCGAGCGCGCTCCAAGTTAGTTTTTGTCTGTGTCCGCCTTCGAGGTGCTGAGTCTCAGCGCGTGTGTGCGCCTTTCGTTATCCCTGCGTCTGCCAGCCAGTTAGAGGGGGGGCGCAGCGTTGATTTGCCTGAAGCAGTCGCGAGCCTAGTGACAAGCCCCGCGCGACATATCAGCGTATCGACAAGGCGTGTGAGAGAGGCAGCGTGGCAAAAGATGAGAGCACGGAGCCTACACACCTACACTAACTGACCGATCTCATGAAGTGTTGGCTGAAATTTTGATATGCGTTTTCGATTAGGAAGGCTTACTGAAGCGCGGCTTTAATACGGATTATTCTGCGGTATAATCCTATAATATTTCGGATGTGGCAGGATGTGGGCTTTTGAATTCATTGCTTTCTAATCTCCTATAGAAACCGTTCTCGGAAAGATATGACTACTACTTAGCATACATTTCCCATAGATTTTCGATGGTCTTGCAAATTCAAATATATTTGAGAGAAACCGCGAACAAAAATATGCTTTCTTTCAGTCGTTTGATAGAGAATCACGTCATTTCCATATTGCATACATGAGGCGGAAGTATAATTAGGTTTTAGAAATTTTTTTCTAATTGCCGATTAATTTGGAGCCTGATCAGTCATTTCGTGAGCGCTTCGTGATCTCAGCCTACAATTTGCAGGCGGTCTGCTAATAAAAAATCCCATATTCCGCCAACACAGTTAAGTTACGAAAGTACAACAGACTGCAGAATTTTTTGACGATAACGAAGAGAGCTAGAACATTTTTCTCTATTTGCCCACAATTCTTCTCCGTCGGCGTTCGCATGCGTGATGCATGTATGCTTAACTTCTCATAACCTAAGGGAAACGTAGGTGAGATGGCGACACGAACCCCGTTGTTGGAACCATTAGCAGCAACAACGACCAGCAACGTCGGGTCGCAGTGCGCTTGCAGCCGATCTGAAGTCAGCAAGGACTTTTTGCAGTCCGAGGACCAGTACCAAATAGCATCCATCTACAACAGATGGTCGGAGTCGGACGTCATTCAGCAATGGTAGGAAGATGCTATGGTAGCTGATCAGGCCAAGGAACCGACGACGTTGCGATAGATTCTTGAGTGCAGACATCCGTTCGATGGCCTGGATGCTTCCAGGATCTGAATGGCGACCAGTGGCGTCAGAACGAATCCGAGGTACTTGATGGAGTCAAGAAGGAATTATTACTTGTTGGAACTCAAGTGGAAGCCATATACATGCCCTCCTTTCGAGTACAGCTCAGACTCGGTCTGGGAGCTCAGTAGCAGAGCGACCGACAATGATAATGTCGTCCAGGTATCCAGCTGTGCCCAGAGATGCAAGAGAGCATTGCAATTAAAGTGTATATATATATATATAGGCCTGGGCTGTCTTAACACCAAAGAGCGGCCTAGTGCATTAAGACAGACAGCGATGAATGTTGACGGCCAATAATTCGCTTGACTCCGTGGCAAACTGCATCTGCAAGTACGCATCAGCGAGATCCAACATGACAAAATAAGAACCACCATTCAGAAGCGTGGACGGCCAGACGGAACCCGCAGTGCATAGCAGTTTGGCGTCAGCGCAGCAATAAAAACGGTGAAGAAGGCAGCTCTGTCCTTCTCTCGGCATCACCAATAGCCCGTTGGGATACGACCTCTTCTATTTCGAATATTTTAAAGGCTCTGGTATCCAGCTGTGCCCAGAGATGCAGGTGAGCATTGCAATCAACGTTTATACAAATAGGCCTCGGCTGTCTTAACACCAAAGAACAGCCTAGTGTAATGAGACAGACTGCGGTGATTGTTGATGGTCAATAATTCGTTTGACTCCGTGGCAAACTGCATCTGCAAGTACGCATCAGCGAGATCCAACATGACAAAATAAGAACCACCATTCAGAAGCGTGGACGGCCAGACGGAACTTGCAGTGCATAGCAGTTTGGCGTCAGCGCAGCAATAAAAACTGTGAAGAAAGCAGCACAAATTCGGGTCGAACATTACTGCCATCAAACCACAACGATTGAAGTGGTCCAGGCGGCGTAGAATACAGAAACTAGAACTCGCACTTTCTCCAGACGCTGTAGTACGGTCTCCATGAGTGGTGAGGCTGAATATGAGACTGGTCGGTTTAGATGGAACACTAGCTGGCTTCGGGGACAGATGTAGCATCGGTTGAGTGTATGTGCAACGACTCAGGCCATCTTGAACAGTTGAGAAAACCGTCGAAGTCTAAACATAATTTGGACTGCAAGTACAGCAGGAATCTGCATCTGACTGCTACCAACGCAGAGCGGCATGTTGGCCGAATGCGATTGGTTAATCCAGTCCAGACCAAGTAGATTGAGTGATTTGGTGGTGTAGCAGATCGCAGTGATGTTGTTACCGCAAAACGAGGCTGTCCAATCACACAGCCTTTGACAATACAATTCCAGCTCACGGAGTGCGGTAAATGTGTTCTGCTACATATTGAATGGAAGATGTGTCGGATATTAAGCATCCATGAGCAACTGGTGGCCGCAGATGAATATAAGGTAATTTAACTGGTCTTCAATGAGTAAACAGTATTGAAAACGCCCACACACCTGAATGAAAATGCCCGCATACGTGCAAAAATCATCGGAATCTTGCTTGCTCAGTCGTAGGCACTGAAATTGTGTCTTAAAAATCAGAAACGGATAGCCAACAATCAGCGACAGTGTCTGTACCTTGTCATAGAAAGTTACTTCTTGGGGAGGATGAAATTGGTATAATGCTCGTATTCAGCCGTGTCCAGTTTCCTGAGTAGCAATCGAACCATCTTGGCAAGCCGGATCGACACAGAACACGTCCTCGTATCGTTTGTACAAGGAATCGAATGTTATGTGGGACTAAGGGACATACAGGAAATCAGTGATGCTGCTGGCAATGTGATCGACAGAATGTAAAACACCAGTCGCGAATAATTGGCCCATGCATGAATTAAATCGCTTGGCCTTCAGAACGTCAAGAAACTTCAGTTGCTGCTGCAAAAGTTGCTTCAAGGCGGCTTACTCGTCAAACATTGTTGATAAAAAATGCGTCGTCAATTCTTCTGAACCGACCTGTAATCAGAATTCACATGAAGCCTATGCGCACTCAAATCTTGTCCCCAATAACAAGGCGGCAGGAAAACAGAACACGACTGGACACGAGAAGTTGCATTGGAAAATGTCTAGTCAGTTCTAAAAGGAAAGTAACACGTATATGTAATACTCTACTGCGGTTTGCCTGCATTCGGCCCAATGCAACTCGGAAGAGCATTCTAGACCAACAGATCTATACTTCGAGGACGGGCCCTCCAGTGGAGAGGCGATATGACTTTATTGACTGCGCAGTACAGAAAAAAGCGCATGTCTGCTCTTGAGATTTATTGGCTCATGTTTTTGGGAGTGTAGGCAATCCCAACAAAAGCTATGTTATAGCAAATCTGTGTTGTCAAAATTATCATAAAAATGTGTTTATGTTCAGGGTTTGTATGGTTACATTAGAGGTATTGACAACATAGATGTTTCGACTAGTGAAACAGGTCCTTCTGCACAGGCAAGAGGATGGGTCTATCCAGCGCAGGGTGTTCCGAAAGAAAACCTGGACGGGACAATGCGTTAATTTCCACAGTTTTGTCCTCCTAAACATCAAACGCAATTTAGTCCAGGGATTGGCGGCTGGAGTGAGACGCATCTGCTCACCTGAAGCTATTAAAGAAGAACTTCAACAGCTGCGGAACACATTTCGGGAGAACGGATACCTAGATAGATTTATCCTCCGAAATATTGGGGAACGCGTTGAAAAGCCCACTGTTGCGACTGCAGAAAAGAAAGATGTATTCATAAGATTGCCTTTTAGAGGAGACGCAGAGAGCGAACTAGTCCGACGGCGCCTAACTACAGCTATGACGAGGGCATTCCCTGCGGCGAATTTACGCGTATGCTTCTCAAACTCTCCCCTCCTACGTTTGGGAGGTAAAGACAGACTACCGTTGGAGGCCAAATCAATGTGCATTTATTCATTCACTTGCTCCTGTGGAGCAGGATACATCGGCCGCACAACGATATGCCTGGTAAAGAGGGTGCGTGTACATATGCCCGCCTGGCTAGACAGAGGTGAGACCCGGTCGATTTCGAGTTCTATTCTCGCGCATTTAATCGATACGAACCACCGAGTCGATGCCAAGAAAGCATTTCAGGTTGTCTACCGGACAGCAACATGCTTCTCTAAAGGCCTACGCCAACGGATACTAGCAACGGCAGAGGCAGTAGCTATACGGTTAGTGAATCCGGTGTTACGCTGTCAGAAAACTCTGACACAAGCGCTTTCACTGCCGTGGCCAACGCCAACCCCAAGCGATGAAGCCATGCCGCCTCAAATCCCTAATCACGATGATGGGTACTCCGTGTACTCAACCCAAGATCATTACTCAAAGACTCTCTTACCCCCCTCCCCTAGCTCTGACGACTAACACCCGCCGACCTTCTCATGCGGGCGGCGTGGGGATGATGAGTGTTAGTGACTTAATAGCCCTTGAGGCATCTATAAACACTGTTGATTTTGTACATTTTAATTCGTTTCATGTAATTGTATTCGCCTGAGGAAGAATTACCGAAAAAGTGCGTTCGCCAACTTGACTTTTCAATTGCAAAATGGGTATATTTGGAGAACTTAAACAGGTATTTGTTTCAGATTGACGACCATAATATATTGTCCGCAGCGCGATATCAATCAAACACGACATCATCTGCTAAATCTTTGTTCAGACTACGAATGCCAGCAAATTTATTTTTATTTCCATGGTAAAACTGCTCATTAGTTTCCCAACGATGTCATGCAGCAAAGACCTGTGTCGGCTAGCAGAGGGGAGTGTACAGAATACAGTTAGGATTATACTTATGCCGCAGAATTCAGGTGAAAAAATTTTCACATTGGCAAATATCTGCGAATGTTTTCTTATTAGGTAGCAAATTCCTATAAGTTGCCTTTATAAAGCTGGTCAGAGTTGAAGATAAGACAAGGCAATATTTGGCTGACAATTAACATGCAAAGTTACCGGTGAAATCAGACTTCTTCCTCACCAGTCTTGGCCATAATATATAATAATCGACAACATGCTTGCCCAGCCGTGCATCCTATAGCAAAACACTATTTGGTGATATAATTTCATTTTAGCGTATCAAACATATTGAACTACGTTTCCATTTTTTCCGCATCTGCTGTTCCTCAATTACTGTACCAATTTTAATCACTCACACCCCTATGTGGTGAACGGTTGAACCAGTACTCTGAGATTCACATTCACCTCTCTTTTGAGACACGCTTTACTCTAAGATCATCAATTAGTACGTAGTGTAATCACACGCGTCAAAATGCTTCCTTTGTTTTTGACCTTAGATCGTCGTAGGTCATACATCTCTTATGACGCACATGCACATTTAAATACACGGAGAATTCGCCTACATCCGCACAGTTTGCATTTCAGAGTAAGTTGCAGCCGTAAACTGCCATTAGAATATTAACTCAGTTTAACCATTAATACATATACCTTCTTTCATTAGTTCCTGATTAATTTGGTTTTAGCATGTTCATTTCCAGTATTCTTCTTGTCCTTTTCGCTTGTGTGCTCGGTAGGTTAAATGCTGAACTAATGTTCTACTGATTGATTTGTATGTAGTACTTCTCGGAATGCAAACAGTTTTTTTTTCATTCCAGCTGCCGATGCGTCCGTTTTGCATTCAGCGCCGAAATCAAACATAACTTTGCCTCTTACTGGTATACGAAAGCCGCAAGTATGCTGTACATTCTTTTGAATTATAACACTGATAATCATCTTACTGCGTTATGTGACACTTTATTACATAGCAGTCGGTTTTGCTTGGGAATGTGGTAATTCAACAGAGATCCACCTCCGCGCCCTGTAATCCAGGTGAGTCATTTTATCCGTTAGTAACAAATGAGCACATTACTTCTAATGATCCGACCTCTAAATACATTTGAAGCATTTTTATATTTCTCTAAATAGAAACTTTTCGAAAGGTCATTGCTTTCAATTCGCTGTTTATGTCATGCTTTCGTTTAGTTCTTAATTTGTTTGGTTGGCGGGCTGATTCCCTTTGGTGCTTAAGAGGCATCGATCATGCAATGTTCACTGCGTATCGAAAGGGTGAAATGGAAACCATCGTCACCTACCCCGCCTTTTTTCCTGAACTCGTATTAAGGTGACAAAAAAACGAATATGATAGATGTTTAATCTGAACCACTTTGTTTTCATTACAGGCCCTAATGTGTCCGTTTTTCATTTGGCGCCGAATGCAGCCTTCACTTTGCATTTCCTTGGCATGCTGAAACCGCAAGTAAGCCCCGCATTCATTCGAATTTGTACGCTAATAATTACCTTACTTCGTAATGAGAGACTTTATTGTAATGCAGTCGGTCTTCCGTGGGAATGTGCCGATTCGTGAGGGATCTATCTCCAGATCGTGCGAAGTAGGAGAACCATGCTATCAATCATTAACAGGTAAGCCCCTTTCGTCTAATGGACCACCTTCATATGATATCTAAACCATTAACTCCCCCTTAATGTTAGCTTTTAAAGAGGCCATTCATTTATTACTCCTTAAATATAAGCTTTACCAAAGGCTATTTCTTTTGTGTTTTGCGTTGGTTTATTACTTTATTTATTCGGCTCTCATGCTGATTTCCTTTGATGCTGTTCAGACAGAGAATGGGCAGTAGTCGGTGGATCTCCAAATGGTGGAAGGGGCATCATCACCGCCTATCCCGTCGATAAAACTTAATCGTCGTCAGCAATAATTGTCCAGATAAAAGGCGAAACTTCAGCTTTACCTTAGCATTATTTATGTCGATGGTAAAGATGCTGCTTTATATTTATATTTATTCAACTGAACGTCATTGATATATTTGGAAGTAGGCACAGTTTGTGTTCTAGTTGTCATTTCGGAGTAATTTAATTTAGCGCGTAGAAAACTGCCCAGCTTTTTGAATAACATTTATGACTAACATATTTTTTGTATGCGTTCTATTCACCTACCGTAGACAAAGCCCTATAAACTGAGAAGTACACTATCAGTGTTGAGTCCGAAATGCATTAATGTTAATGTTTAGATCACAAGCCAATCGTATAAATGATCAAATGTCAGCCTATATAGGCCTCCGGTTTGCAGTCCAAATGTTACACCAACTATTAACCATTTTAATCGATAATCATAGAAGGTTGTTTTAGAGCAAACGCTATAGCGTGGCCTACGCCTCCCTTATATTAATTTCACTAAGAAAGGGGGTTCATTTGCTTAAGGCGCATGAGCTGTTAATGATATATTAATTATCACTTGGAATTATTTGTTTGAATTATTGTTTGTCTGTGTATTGGAAAAACCCAATAAGCATGTATTTGTCACAGACCCGTTGATCCCAGGAGGCGTTTACGTGACTGGAAGGATTGAAGTGTACGGCGAGGTATATATTTGGTATGCCGACAGAGTTCAGGTATGTAACATAAGTTATCATAAGAACATTATATCGTAGTCCTCAGGTTACATTTTGCTTCCACTTAACATTTTCTACGTCAAATCGTCATCTGATTTATTATTATTTCAGGAAACAAGGCTACGCGGAAATATACAGTTTTTACTCAGTGGTATTTTGCCTGAGAAGGGTTACAGCTACGCGGCCCATATCGTAAGTTGAGACCGCACTCACCTTTTTATGTGGTTTGTGCACGAGACAACAGTTGATAGGTCTCTTTTAAATTGTATCAATTGTTCAATCAAATTTTTAAGGTAAACCTCATTTAGCACAGATGAACTCATGAAACAAAAATGATAACAACTGTCTAATGAAGATTGAAAAACATGTAGGTATTAAGTTCATATTTTAAGTGAATTATTAAGTGAAATCGATAGCAGCTAATAAAAACTAGGTAAAACTTCGGTGCATCGGGCACAATCGTTGAAAAAACATCGATTTGCACATTTTTTGGGTTTTAAACTGATAGCCAAATCAAACTTTTAAAAAAAGAGGAAAAAAAATAATTTTCGCACATTTGTTATACTTAAGCTAACAGTAAAAGTAGTTATTTGCTTTCAATACAAACGCTGCGTACTTGTCATTTTAACCCCATATCTAACAAATAATATTTGTTCCAATAACCAACAGTCAACGAGATCTACGGGAAAATGACTTTTTTTATCCTCAACGGCCGACTTGGAAATACACCGATGGAGTACAAATTTACGTATTCCGATTCGTACTGTAAGGCGATAAGACTATTTCCAAGAAATAATCCATATTCGGCCGAAATAATTCGTGTTGCCTTCAGCGGAATCCACCATCTAAGGCCTTGGAAGCTCGTACTCTGCCTATTGTCAGTTATCATAACGACGGCGATGCCTTGAAAATGTCTTTTGGTATATTTCCTGTTTGTTTTTAAATATATTTAAGTATGCACTATTGGTGCATATGCACGACTTTTGTTACTAAACAATAGCAATGAATTTCTAGCTACTTTGCAAGCTTTCAGGGAAACACACAGTATGCAACATCCTTTGTTGCCAGGACTGCAAGGAAAGAAGTTGCAAGTGTGTTTTCTTACTCAAAGTTATGCATTTTTTAACAGTGCATTAAGCCTCGCGGATATTGCAAACTGACTGACAGAAAAGATCAGGCCGATTCGACACAAATTATGCACCATTAGCACACAGACCAGAAAGGAATTCAACGATTCTGTTACACATACAAGTCTCTGTAGGAAAAAGATTCCGCCTGTAGACGCAGCGTCTTTTTTATCAGCAGTCCTGTCAACGAAATGATAGAATGCCTGTTTGGTCAGATTTTACGGTAGGTCTTCCAGATTATAATTTCTGCTGCAAGCTCGAAGAATCGCCGTTTTTGCTGCAGGGTAAATGTTTCGTTTTGCATTCGACGGTCAGATCTTCGGTGTGGAGATGGAATGACCTCTTCTGCTATACTGGCCGATGCTGCCCAGGAAAAACTATAGAAAAACCAGACGTCGAAACAAAAAAGGTCTTTATTTCCATGTTAGGTACACCCATGCTGTTTTGGCAACAGCGGTTAAGAAGCCCGATTTTAACACCCCCTGAACAAAGTGAGCCATGACCCACTAGCCTTGATCTACACTTTACCAAACAGTGAACAGATACGGTCACCTCTTTTGGAAGTCTTAAGTAATATAATGCCGGATGGAATACTTCGTAAAGGTGTGTTTCGTTAGTAAGAAAGCCTACGTAGAAAAACTTGCGAATTTCCACATTTGTGTAATTCGTAGTCAGAAATAAGGCTCGGTCCACTGCCAAAACAATCGACCTAGAAGACTATGCACACTGGATGGGCTTGATACTGTACTTGCCAATATATAAGCCTGAGAGAAAATGGCATTCCTGAAAAGTTTACCTACAAAATCATGTAGGGACGCCTTTGTAAACTATGCATGCGAAGGCTGAGAACAACGAGTTAGATCTCACTTCGCGTGTCTAGGGGATCACCATACGAGCTTCTGCGTCACTCCTTAAACGCCAGTATCCCTCGCACCTACGCAACCGCTCAAATAAGACGGCTAGATCCCAGTTAATAGCCCGGACCTGCATTAAAGTTGGCTGAAGGGGGGGGGTTGCTTACTGGGGTTATTTTGTGGGGCTCCATAATCACTTCTAACATATTTTGCTTCTGTTTTACGTTTCAGCTTAGGATAAGTGTATCGTTTAATGTTTTTCGATTTTCCAGTAAGGGTTATGCCTGCAGGTTTAGGTTTTCGGGTTATGATTAGTGTTAGAGCGTACGACTTTGTTCCAGTTTACCGTTACGCTCCTCAGTTAAGGCTATTTCTAAGGGCTACGTTTACGTTTAAGATTTTGGCTAGGGTTATGGTTAGCGTAAGCATTAACGGTAACGATTGAGATTAGGGTTAGGGTTAAGGTTGGGATTATGGTCAAGGTAGCCGTTCGCTTCCCATTCCGGGCTACTAACTGCGATCTAGCCGATAAGACTACTTTACACCAAATCTGTGCATCTCGCCTTGAAGGCAGTGATTTTCTGCCTTTTCAGAAATCTTAACTACGTGTATACGCATTCAGTCTCTCCTGTCCGACAGATTATATTAGTCGAACCACTATGCACATATCCAAGCGGATGCGAGAGCACCATTTTGCCTTTCTAAATGAAGTTGTAGCCCACTTGTTTGACGGCGGCCACCAAGTTTTCCGAGTCATTTATCAAATGCCGGCCAGACGTTCTAAGTTCCTGCGTCAGCGGATGCCTGCGGCGGCAGATGCCGTGGTCGTAAAGAAACAGAGACATAGTTAATTTTCAGATACATCACCCGTCCTTCTCCCTAAGCCACTGACAGAACTGGCTAGTCAATTTAACCATTTTCCCAAATAGTGTTTGAAAAAAACGCCAAAACTCCCCTAAACAAAGGCCAACCCATCAGGCACGTCCAGACCTGCTGCCACGTCGCGCTAGAAAGAGGAATCAGAGACTTAGCTAATTTCCAGATTCTTCCCTCCTCCTTCGCCCTAAGCCACTGACAGAACTGGACTCTGTGCCCTGACCTCTGACCGCCTTCATGCCTCCTCCTCGCACGTACCTTTATAAGCTGTTAAACTTTGACTGTTTTAGCCTTCCTTATGTTACTTTACAGGTCTCAGAATGAATGGCTGTAGGCGTTTGTTCGCAGGACTTGCATTTATAAATTTAAAATCATGCTATCGATTTCTCACACTCCCCCTCGAGATGAACGTGTATCGTCCAGACAGGTATACATCTTAACTCCGTAAACGAAATAATTAGATGTGATAATACGACTGCTGCTGTCAAGAAATGTATTGATGTTGATGGTAGTATCCACATGAACAAGCATAGGTTTTTTCTAAAAAACAAAGGGCTTTATTATTTTCGAAAATATTTACGTCACAACACATTCTGGAATACATTTTTGTCACAGTTACTGTTTCCGGACATTACCATCGTCTTATCTATCTGCATTGTTTGTCGCCTTTACAGGGCTGTGGCAATATAATAAATTGAACTTCAGTAATATGTGCGCTAAATGATGGTAGCCATAGGCATAATATTATACGCTACAAGTTGCTGTTTCAGTGGGTGCAAAAATAACGATAAACAGCAAGTGGCACTCACACGTACGTTAATAAGCTGTTAAACGTTGTATGTTTTACCCTTACTTATGTTACTGTACACGTCACAGAATGAATGACTGAAGGCATGCGTTTGCAGGACTTGCATTTATACATTAAAATGCATGCTATCGATACCTCACGCGCCCTCTCGGGAGGAGCGTGTATCCTCCAGACAGATATACATCTTAACCCCGTAAACGACGTAATTAGATGTGATAATTCGACTCCTAATGTCAAGACATGTATTGATGTTCATGGTAGTATCCACATGAACAAACATCGGTTTTTCTAAAAATCAAAGGGCTTTACTATTTTCGAAAATACTTACGTCAGTACACATTCCGGAATACATTTTCGTCACAGTTACTGTTTCCGGAGCATTACCATCATCCGATCTATCTGCATTGCCACCATGATCATACCCTTGCTGAATTTACAGTGCTGTGGCAATATAATATATTAAAATTAAGTAATCTTAGCGCGAATAGAAGATAGCCATAGATATAATATTATACGCCACAAGCTGCTGTTGACGCGTGCACATCACATTTGAATTGTCGCGACTGCATTCATTTAAGCTGTGATGTGAACGCTTTCGCCAAGTGGGGGTCAGCCAGTAATGTGCAACTGCAAGCGCCATTTCATCGAAATAATCAATAGCATGAGTCCCCTTATGGGTAATAAACAATAACATCATTATTTAAAACCATGTTATAACGGAGGAAATATTGTGAAGACAGTTATTAATAAAACAAGCGTTGGAATTGTGCAACATATAAACCTTCTTACTTGAGGAAGGAAACATGATCGCTGGATCATAAGTTTTGTTCGTCTGACCTTTCGGATTCCTGATCGAACCTATCATCAGAGACCAACACAGATGCGGGTGATTCATGCACAAGGTGCTGCAGGGATTAAAGGATGCAGTCACCATGCTACCGCATATTTATGGATATTCACGGCTCCCCCCTTCATCAGGGATCGTTGCACGTGTTGTGATGGCCGACATTCGCGTCTTTAATTGCTGCAATTTCATCACGTCGTTGGATATTGGTGTGATGACTGCTCGACAATCAGATCCACCATCCGTTGCGCTGAGAAAATATTTTACATGTGCGCTTTGGGCGTGGCTAATTACTTCGCATATGCGACGTCTCAGCACCGAGTATGGAAGGGGAAGATTATTGCACTTGTTAATGCACGGGCGGCCAGTATGCCATGACCCAAGCAGCTCCCGGCTCACGCGCTTGTCACCGATTGCGAGAATTTCGGCCTCGTCAAATTTGAATGTGTGACCGGATCTCGTCGAATTAGGCGCAACTTGAGAGCTGGAGTCTATTCTCCTCATCGCTGCACTGTGGTTGGCAATTACCCTTCGGCGCTGTCCTCCGGTTTTTCCGACCCCGTTACTTTTTCCTCAACTGCACCAGATACTAAAAACGCCTCCAGACATTTATTGACGTGACGGCGGGTCTATCGTTTATATTACCAATCCATTTAACAATTTACGAAGCTATATGAAAGACACCTGCCAGTAATCTTCTTATTCATATTTGGAAATTGCAGCATATACGAGCTAAACCATTTAAGATTTTGAGGTTTAGGAAACGAAATGACAGAACAGTGGTTTTAAGCATCTCGAGCTACACATCAGGCACACCTTAGACGGGCGCTTTAGGGATTTGCAATTACAACGACTGCACAGTTGCTCACTTCTGAGCAACTAGTCTCGTAAAACGTCTGTCTTTTTTCCTAGACATACCACATACTTGGTTCATGTTAAAGATGTTTTCTGAACAAGAGTCAAGTGCTCACGTGCATCTACATACAGTCATGCGGAGGATAGACTGAACTGACTACTTTATCTCTTGCTTTTCCGTCAATACTGTCTTATAGACAGTGTGGTCAACCTACATTGGTGGTAGCCGATTCTACGTCACGCCTATTGCTCGAACACGTACTTCACAGCACAAATCTTATAGGTAATTTAGGAGAATACATTAGACATCACTACCTCCAGACGGACCGGTTGTAAACATAACGTAATTCCAGGCAGTATTGTTACGTCGCCTCTTCGTGACACAATCTACTCATTTCTCGCAACACAGATTCCAAATTTGCCAAATCCTTTTTCTCGCTATAATCGTGCGAGAGTGTTTGGCATAGAATCTGACAGCTTCGTTCAGCGGAAACTTATTTTTGAGAACTTGATGGCATTGAGTCTGTGTCGGTCACATCATTGTCTGCCGATAAACAAGCGCACGCACATCGGTGTCAGTCTGGCCTTTTGGACAATCGCAGCCACGCATGCAGACTAGTCAGCTACAAGGCCGTTTCGATATGCCCTCCTCCTACACGTGACTTATACGAATACTCAGATCTTACATGGGAGGCCATTCTCTCGACGATGAACGTGTGCTTACGTCAGGCCAACAACCTGTTTTAATCTGTTTCCCCTATTATCTGCTTAAACTCGCATTAGCCGCACGACAAGTACAGGAACATAAAACTCGTGAAGCACTATAGTATTTAAGTAACCGAACTGTGCTTTATTAGTTTGGGCATGTTGTAAGCGGCCAGCTGTTGGGATTAAGAAGTTGAGGTACTTGAGACTTGCGAGTCTATTTTCGGCTTTAAACGCGACAATCGGTTTTGTTTTGAAGATTACTTTTCCAGTCTTCCGTGCTTTTCTGCAGACGGGTCTGCTATGGGCCACATTCCTTTAAATCTACTGACAGATGCGATGGGGATTCAGAGAGGTCTTTCAAATTTTCGTTATAGCGTCTTGTTTGCTCTAACTGTTGAGGAACACGCTTAGCTGTATCTTTGCGCAGGAGTTTTTGGGCGAGCGCAGATCCTCTGTCCTCGCAAATACGCCGTTCTATCTTATGTGTGGTTGCGTTAGCACGAAGTGGATGTTGCGGATTCCAATCCGCCCCAAGACTTCCTTGTCCCGGATACTGTGTTGTCGTCTCAGCTTTATTCGTTTTCAGAGGATAATTAGATGTAAGCGATCAAACCTCCCGGCATAGAAGAGACTGCGACACTAGGTAGTGTTAGCGAGTAGGAAGTCCTGCTTCATTCAACTGACCAATGTAAATGTCTCCGATATTGCTCAGTTGTACGAGAAGCGCGCCATTACCCATTCGTAGAACTGGCACACCATGTACGCGCATCGCTCAGAACAGCCAAATTTCTTCTTCATCTTCCACAGCCTTTCGTGGTTTACCGTATCGATGGCTTTGCCACTACCACGTAGGTAGTTCTTCGATGGGTGTGCATACCCTGCCATTTCTCTTGCAACTGGCGAACAGCATGCCGCGATTACGTCGAAAACCACATTGGTTTTCCTCCCGGTAGTCTTTGTTTTAGCTAGATGTTGAGATGACTGACGCGATAGCGAATAAGTATGCTTCCTGACACACTGCGGAAAAGAAGCCTATGCGGTTATCACAGAGTTGCTGGACGATATTTGCGTGCCTCAAATAGCAAAGAGCATGTCCGTGGTGCCGCACCTCCTGGAAGGTAGTCGTACCAGGATGTCATTCTGGATCGCTAAGACACAGCCAACGTCATATCTGTACGCTTTCTGATGGCCGATACAGGGGAAGATGTAGCCGCCTAGTCCAGCAGATCCTGAGAAGTCGATGGCTGTTGTGGTTCGTTGTATTTTTTGACAGGGATTATCGAATATATAAACCGCAATATGCTAGTAGATGGCGTGAGTCCTCGCACTTTGTTTAGGACATATTTTAAAGCGTCTTTCCTATCGGGGGGCAAGCAATGCTATCCCTTAGAAGGGTTGCTAAGCAAAACTGGCGAATGTAAAAGTTCACTATGAGTTGCAGTTTCGTTTAGCATTAAGCGACCTAAGATGGCCTGGATCTCCAACATGATTTAATGTCTGTATTGCGGGTTTTACAGGCGACCGGAAAGACTTTCGCTGGCATCCCGAAATAACTGAATTTTTGTGGAATTATGCTGCAGAGTTACAAATACTGCAAGCCGACCTACATTGTCTTTCTCGGATTGAAACCGGATTTCAGAAATTCGGCTAACATTTTATCAGTCTGCATACCTGCAGTACCTCACACGGAGAAAGTTAGGAGTGTGAGTGGACTATTGTACATATAACATCTTAATTATAATGCCATTGACAGATTACCTACAAAAAGTCACTAACAAGGCCAACATAGTAAACCGTCATGGCTAAAATGGGAGGAAGCATGGACACAAAAACGTGTGCTACCCTTTCATCGGCATTCTCGCTCTCCTGCAATGGGTCGTGAAGGATAACGATAACAACGTCAACAGCAACCACAACAAGATGATGAAAGCAGGGAAGGAGCACATCTTGCGGACAAACGATGGAGCAAATTCCTGACCGCAATAATGTTGGTCTGACATGGCCGACATATGCGGCTTATGCCACTTTAAGCATGCAAATCGCCGCATCACGCATAACCACTTTCAAACCAGTGGCGTCCCACCTCCCATGCAGCCATATGTCCTCAAAAATTCCTTCAGTTCACATGCCTTCCGGTGGTTTTATTTCTTTGCACTGGGATAGCAATTCGTTGCTAAATTAGCAATCTTCCGTTGATCTTGTTTTCTTCTTAATCTGCTACTCCTTTGCAAATAAAGTTCTAGTCATTTGGCGCTTCCCAAGAGGGCCGGGGAAAATCTAGCATTTGATCGTACTTGCCATACATATGCAAATGCGGGTAACACATCGTGCTACACTTTTTGTCGACCACTGACCGCGATTCATTCGATTTTATGTACTCAATTCATTGCAATTTGTCCTATTTTTGAATTACTAAACGGTTTTGCACATCAAGCCTTTATTTCCCGCATGCTACAATCTGCACTTCGGTCATTTTGTAAATTAAAAAAGCGAAAAATTTGCAAACGCCTGGTTGGATTAGACGGCCCTTGACATGTTTTCAACTGGAATCAGTTACCATTTCCGATATAATCGTTTGATTGTAAATAGTACCGCGGTATTTTAGGAGCCTTATACCCCAAGTATAACGATAATGAAGTATTAGGGCCAGCAATTGTAGTGGTAGCTTTCGAAAAGTGAATGCAAGGGACGTCCGGCATACTTGGAGTCAAGGTTATAAGAACTGATAATGAATTATCTGAAACAGTAAGTAGAATTAAGCTAAATGCTGAAATTCCTGGACGCCCTACAGCAAAATCCAGCACTGGTTGAGTAAATAAACTTGCAACTTAGGCAACCTTATGAAATATCGAAGAAGCAAAGATAAGGGCTCTCTGTAACACATTGACAAACATTCCACGGGAAGATTACACATTACATACCGCCAACTACCTGTGCTTGGTGATGTGTCTGCATTCATAAACGAACCGTTTTATATATCAGGATTCAACTTGTTATTCACTATTCGTGCGTCCTATTTTTCTTAGAGTTGAATGTTAATGCAATCGTGAGTGTGACAATTGTTTCCTGTAATAGACGCAGTAAATGCACACAGTCCGACATAATATGCACTCACACATTCAACACCATCCGGTTACACCTATTTAGTGTACAGAAAGATCTACAGATCTGTTCCAAATTAAGCGACGTCAATGAACGTTTTTTTTGGCATCGCATCGCCGATGCTACACCCGTCAGCCCGCCTTAGCCCGCTCCTATCTGCCGCTGTACAGAAGAACTTTTACATTTTTGTTTTATTCTTAACAATAAGCAATTGAAATTTTATCACCATTCACGAAAGGGCTGTAACTGTTTTCGCAGAAAAGATGTAAAATTTGTCCCAGGAGACCGGAATTTAAGCATAACTAAAGTGACGAGATGTTTTATAAACGTGCATTTCACAGAAATAAAAAATGCCATGACAGGAAACATTTTACAACTGTGTTATACACTTTATTCGATTATAAATATGGAAGTATATGCAATTTAGTATTCAATGAATGAAAAAATGAACATATTATGCGTGTTTTTTCATAAAATGTCAAAAATAAATATGAAATATAAATTAATTTTTAAGGACATCGAAAATCAATGCGAAACATTTATGCTCCTTCAGTTGCCACTTTTACTTAGCGTGATAATCACATGAGACCGGAAGATTGTTCGTTCGAAAGCCAGCATCCCGCGATAAATTATGGACATTTGCTGTGCGAGGAATAATTCTGCCAGCGCACCAATGCAATCTTTCCGAAACGAAAATGCATTTCAGAAAGTAGGTTAATATTTCATGCGTTAAACCGTTAGGCCATTTCGAAATTTCTGCAAACATTTAATGCGTTAGAACAAGTGCTGTGTACTGCAGCAACTGCGATCACTGGAAGGCAAAGCTTGTCCGCTTGACGTCTCGCATTCTCACTCGAAACCATCATCATACATGATTGCGGACGGGTTGGAGTGCGAATCCGTGACTTCGAGTCAATAAACCGTCTGGTTCTTCTGACTACTGTTAACGCATTCCATAGTTAGACACTGACGAGCGTACCTACATACATACCGAACACAATTTCTCAAGATAACTAAACGAGGCCTATGACAATGGTGTACGGGGAAGGGCAAAATGGCGTCTATTGAACTATTATCGCGCATCCAATACCTCCCTGCTATTGCCCGTCTCCAAGAAAAAAGGCAAAACCTTCGCCGGTTACTTCCTCCGCAGAGCTCTAACAACACATGCGCTAGCACCTGTTGATTGGTCAGCCCGCAGGCAAAGCGGTTTACGTCCCAACCCGGCCAACAACGTCAACGCTTAATGTGCTAGCTCACCTCATGCATCTTCATATGCTGGTTTCTCAATCGGATGGTCAGCTGCTACTAAAAAGCAAATACGATGAAACGGAGTATCGTCTTGAAAACGCCCAAATCATTCAGCCCTTGAAACTCTGTATCAGGAGGTACTTCTTGTTTGACGGGATAGTTTACGAACATGTGAAAAGCACAACAATTGGTTCGCCGATTTTAGGGATTAATCGTCGAGGCGGTCCTGCAACAGTTAGAGTCGCTGGTCTTTCAACACCACAGTCCGCAGTTCTGGACCCGGTATTTGGATGATACCTTCGTAGTCATCGAACGGGATCAGATATTGACATTCCAAGAGCATCTTAACACCGTCTTCCCGTACATTCAATTAACGATAGAGGAGAAAGAGAACAACCAACTGGCCTTCCTGGATAGGCTCGTATGCTGCAATGATAGCGCAAATACGATGCAAGAACTGGACTTCAGCAGCAACCATCCAATCCGACATAAACCTGTAAAAACCCTCTATTAGCGTGTCGTAACGCACTGCAGTGACACGGAAGACAAGATTGCCGAAGTACAAAACTCTTCATAGCCAACGGCTACCCGCACAACTTTGTCAACCGGTGCGTACGCCAAAGAGACGAAAGTCCTAACCGCACGGACTTCCATATGTAAAGGACTTTTCAGAAACGGTTGCCCGCCTTCTCGCACCACTCGGGGTTGTAGTTGCACAGAGACCGGAGGCAACCATCAGGCGTCAGTTGATGAAAGCAAACAAAACCAACTCCTGGGATCAAACGCCTATTTTACGAATTTCTGCAAATATTTAATGCGCCGTCATATTGACTGTGCACTGCAGCAACTGCGATTACAGGAAGACAACGTTTGTCCGCTTAACGTCTAGCATTCTCACTCGAACCCATCATCAGAGACGATCGCGGACGGGTTGGGGTGCGAATCCGTGACGCCGAGTCAATAAACCTTCTGATTCCTCTGACTGCTGCTAACGCATTTCATAGTTAGTAGCTGACACGTGCACCTTAATACATACAGAATAAATTTTCTCAGGATAAGGAAACGGGGCCAGTGAGGATGAAACGTTTAATCATGCAGGTCGAGGAAAGCACGAGACATATTAATAAGAAATGTCCAACATTTGTCAACTCAAACCATCGCTTGTGATTTAATGTAATGTAGAATTTTTTTATGAGCGTATGCAAATCAGACGAAGAAATCAAATCGTGAAACTAAAGTAAAGTACCACGTCCGGCGGCTGCCAAGGTGACTTAATTAGCATGCCATACCAGTCTCACGTATTTGTAAATAGCTAATATTGCTATTCAATGCCATTTTTAGCCGTCTTGTCATCAGCATGTTTATTTCGACTCCCCTACCTTACAGTTATTATTTGCGTTCCAACAAATACTTGCCCATACATTTTCATACTAAATTATTTGGTTATTACGACTTTTGGTCGTGAGTCATTGAATTTTATGTGCTGAATATATTAACAGTTTGACCTATATTTTAAATTACATAAAAGTTCAGCACATTACATCTTACTTTCGCGTATCGTTCGTTCTGCTATGCGGCATCTTGTAAATACGTAATCGAGAAATGCGCAAATACATTGCTTGTCAATCAGTTGTATAAGTTACTTTAAGAAATGAAGCCGTGTAAATCCTTGATGTGTAAATGTTTTGCGTAATTAAGAAACCGTATATTAATTTATGATTCAGTTACGGCGAATCAAGAATTTAACCCTGATAAATTACGGATTAGCAGATTTAAACTTTGGCATGTTGGTATCCTTTACCGAGAGTGCCCACTTGTGATTAGTATTTAGCGGCCATCCTTTGGCACAACAGCTACGGACGTATACGTTCGTTTAAACACGAACTGCCTAAAGGTTTACGCTACGAGGTTACGGACTGAAGACAGTTTTTTTAAATTCTATTAAGTAATCAGGACTATTCCAAGTGTAATTATCGCTGCTGCTTGAGTAAGTCAATCTAGGTAGGCATATATTTGTCTTGTAAACACAGTTACGTAACACGTGAAAAGTAATAATTACGCAAAGGACATAAAGGCAGATAATTGTCAAACCGCATTTTCTTACTCTTAAAATGCCTGTGAAAGCTCAAGACTATAAATTTATATGTAATGCACGTAGACTTAGTTTTTATTTGTTGTTTTATCATCGGTCAAATCCTTACCCTTATTATGAATGTTTTACTGTCAAAATATGTTATATATATATTTTTTTTTCTGAACAACGCGCTCCATACGCTAGGGCTGTTTGTTATAAATTAGCCCGACGTAACGGAACATCTGTTGAAAATACCTTAGAGTGCTTACAATCCACAATATATGGCGAATTGCATTGCAGTGTAAAGCAGTATTTAACATGGAAGGCCGGCCAAGTTATAAATGATTGTTTTGCTTTCAAGCCGTGATTTAAATTCGATACATAACTGCAAAAGTTATCGTCGAGTTTTGTTCATGCAAAACTCACAATTTGAATAATTCGAATGCACGTTGCATTATTGATATAATTCGTAGTGCCTAACTTTTTTGCACAACAAGGCGCAAATTTAACAACTTAAAATACGATTGCGTGAGGCCTGATTATGAGTTCTCATAAATTATCTTGAATATATTATATTGTTACAAACATTAGCCTAACCCTTGCGAAAGATTTTGATGTTTATATTTTTTTGACCATTAAAACTATTTAAATGTTATATGGTTTAAAATTTGGCTGGCAAGTCTGCTCCTTCTGAAATTATACGCATTTGCATGCACTTTTTGTACTTGGTTAAGTAACCTTTCCAACCGAATATAATGCGCAATGGCAGTAAATTACAATTTTGATTGCTATGCGAAACGTATGAAATGCGATGCTGTCCAAGCGCGATTTTTATTTTAGATTATCAACTCTTTAGCAGAATGCTAGAGAACAACAGGATGTCAAAAGCCCGGACGTAGAAAATCGTTTTTAATGCGCCTGCGTGACATTTTATTCGACCAAAATCCAGAACCGGTATGCATTCCTGTTGAATTGAAGTAGTACGTAGACCGCCTTGTGTTTTTCATGTTGTATAGATTTCCAAATATTTCGTTCAGCTCAACGGTCGATATTATACTGGATTTGCGATTTTAGTAAACTAACGCTTTGCATATTGCGGATATATCTGGGAGCATATTGCTGAAATTTTGAGCTGAATAACAAAAGATGGTAAAAGGTATGGCCCACTTATTCGGAACTGTTACAATAGGGGTACATACGTGAACATTAACAATAGTTTTTTCATCCAATATTTGCACTTATTAGTTTTTGCTGTGCTATCAGAAAACCTGCTGGTAATGTGACGGTAAATATAAAAAAAAATGCCCCACAAAGCTCTTTCTAATTTGAAAAAATATAAGTTACAAAATGGCACAGATGCGAATAAGTGTGTGCAGACGACAAAAGGAGGAACAAGAGTCTTAAGATTTCACGTGAAAAAAGCGTCATATATAACATGATAAAACATATGGCTAATTTCCTCGCAAATATTAAATGAGGGGTATATACGTGAATATAATCAGTAGTTTGTCATCCAGTATATACGTTTATTAGTTACTTGCTATGTTAACAGAGAACAAGATGATAATGTGACGTTAAGCGGCATCCACCTTGTTTATTTGAAACAAGAAATATATGTAACATAATAATACAAATGTGAATCAGAGTTATCAGACACCATACGAAAGACCAAACATATTAAACTTTTACGCGATTCAGGCGTCGTACATAAAGGCAAACAATTTTTATGTCATGGCTTGGAAGGGGTATATGACTCGGCATCAGATTTTTTGAAAAGATAAGTACTTTT
Source organism: Spirometra erinaceieuropaei (assembly GCA_902702965.1). Classification (NCBI taxonomy): domain Eukaryota; kingdom Metazoa; phylum Platyhelminthes; class Cestoda; order Diphyllobothriidea; family Diphyllobothriidae; genus Spirometra; species Spirometra erinaceieuropaei. The sequence continues at coordinate 167,579 of CACRXP010000705.1, read as the reverse complement.
CGGCATATTAGGAGACAGATGGCTTACACTCAATTTTAACAAAAGTCTGAAGCGAATATTTACAAATTCAATGCCGATTCAACGAATAATTAATTTTGAAAACATAATTATTATTCTCTCTTTGCTACCAAGAAAATTCCTGAAAAAAAAAAACAATTAAGTGATCCTTGTAATTTACTGAATAGAACGTACGAATTAGAAAGAAAATGGATAATTCAATATAATTTTGGATCAAGAAATGTTTTTCAGAATTTATAGTTGTATAATAAGAATACTTCGGTTGCATTGCCAAAATAAATTTTGCAAAGGCGACCACCTTCATCCCGCGTGGCAAAATAAATTGACCCATTAGATGCGATCCAAACTATGGATATGGATATATAAAACGGGTTATTTATGAATGCAAACATACCATTAAGCATATTTAGTTGGCAGTGCTATGTGAAATCGGCTTCGAAATTGTACAATATCGCCTACGTTCCATGTTTCTTTACTCCCTCAGTGCCGGATTGTACTGTTGGGCATCCAGAAATTATAGAATTTATCTTAATAGTACTCAGAGTTTCTGACATTCCATTGTCATTCCTAGTAACCTTCGGTCGAACAGATTGGATCCGCATACGTATTGACGCTATTATCATGGGAACTTGCGAATAGTCCTGACTTCACTTTTCGAAAGCCAGTTACCCGCAATGTCATTTTATCACTGCAAATGCAACTCAAAATACTTCATCCTCTTGTGATTCTCGACGTCTGCGAAAGATTAGCCGAGAAAGGTTAGTCCTTCTACCACACAGTTTGCCTTCGAACGTCCTAACACAGAGAATACCTCCTGATTCCACCTACAGGGCGTGGACAACACCTATCGACCTGCTCATATTCGATACCCGGCTGAGATAAGTCATTCAGCGTGCCTGCGTCTTTGTGCCTATCGTCGGTCCGAAACCCACTTACAGCTAAACACTAGGGTAAATTGCAATGTCGAGTAGATCATTTACTTGGAGTGCAAGGCTCTTAAAATATCTAATTAGAATATGCAGTTAGGCTGTTACATTAGAAATGCTAACTGATTTCAGTTCCAAGCATGTCAAGTGTTGTCTATTCCATTTAGCCATTTGCTTAGTTCTCGCTTTCTAATTTACACAATGGTCACATAGCAGAATGTAGGATGCGCAAAATTAAGATTTGATTTGTAAAACTCTTAGGTAATTCAATATTTATAACCAGCGGCCACTAAATGTAGTACACAAAATTGAATGAATCAGGTTCCATGTAGGACCAAATGTGCAGCAACTGGCGTTAGCCGAATTCGCATATGTACGGCACAGCAATCTTCACACAAACCAGATTGTTGTATTTACAGCCGAAATTGAGGCTCGCTGAAGGTTACGCATCGCCGGGCCGATCTGAGCGCATTGCGCCAAAATACATTGCCAACAGTAGATCAAAAGGAATGTGGGCTAAAACAGACGGGTCTGGAGAAAAAAAGCGACGCCTGGCAGAGCAATCTTTAAAAAAACGAGATTGTCGCGTTTAAAGCCGAAATTGAGGCTCACAAGTCACAAGTAACTTGATTGCACAATACCAACAGCCTGCCGCTTCAACCATGCCCAAAATACTAACGCACAGTTTGGGTACTTCAATACTACAGCGCTTCGCGTAATTTATGTTCCTGTATTTGTTTTGCGGCTAAGGCGAGTTTAAGCAGAAAATACTAGAAAACAGGTAAAAACAAGTTGCCGGCCGGACAAGGCACACGTCCAGCGCCGCGAGCGTGCCCTCCCAAGTGAGAACTGACAATTCGTGACAGTTTTGAGCGGGTCGGCGTTGTAGCTGACTAGTCTGCTTGCGTGGCTGCGATTGGTAAAAAGGCCAGACTAACACTAGTGTACGTGCGCTTGTCTATCAGCCGACAATGTTGTGGCCGGCACATACTCGATATGATCAAACATTGAGAAGTTGGTTTCCGTTGAACTATGTCGCGGACTGTATGTCAAACACTATCGTGAGATTGTAGCAAGAAAAGGGGTTTAAAACATTTCAAATCCGTGTTGAGTAATAAGTAGATTGAGTCAAAAAGAGGAGTAGTAGCAATACTAGGCAGAATAACGTTATGTATACAAACGGTCCGTCTGGATTTATTGATTGCCGGGGTTGTATACCTCAGCAGATAATTAAAAGACCAGCGGCAAATTTCACTTGTTTGGAAGAAAGGCAGAGGGGAAGGAGTACTACCAACTCCAAGTAAACACAATCACACAGGCCCCATCCTCGTTCAATACATGAAGCTGACTACAATCCGACTAATCAAGCCTCTAAGATATATGGTATGAAATACGTGTTCGCGCGATTGGCGCAGCTTAGAAACGGCCGCCACCAGAGTAGGGTGACAACACCGTCGATAAGGTAGTGTCGACGGAAAAGCAAAATATAAAGGAGTCAGTTCAGTCTATCCTCCACCTGTCTGTATATAAATGCACATGAACACTTGATTCTTGCGAGAAAAACATTGGACCGTTGTTCATTAACATGGGCCAAATATCTGGTATGTCTGTGTTAACAGACATAAGTTTTCCCAGACTAGTTGCTCAGACGTGAGCATCTCTGCATATTATGTGATGGTCGTTCTGATTGCAAATTGCTAAAGCGTCCGTCTTAGGATTGCCTAATGTGTAGCTCGGGATGCTTAAAACCAATGTTCTGTCAGTCCGTTTCCTAGATCTCACATTATTTAATGGATTGGTCCGTATATGCTGCAATTTCCTCATATGAAGATGAACAGGTTTCTTTCATTAATCGTCTACAAATTGATGGATTGATTTTCTGCACATCTTTTTCTGGTCTGTAAATTATTGGTTAAGATGTGGTTGTGTATCCCCACTTAATGGACCCAATACTGTTTGGATTGGTGGTTAAGCTTATGGTTAGGTCTTAATGTTATGGGCTAGTATGTGGTGAGGGCCCGTACTAATTTACCTTTGGCAATTTAAACCCATTTTCTTTGCCCGGATTGCTTGTTTGAATGTGACAAGAAACGGCACACCTGTGCAACCCGCCTTGCTGGCCTGCGTTGCTCTCGCGCTGTGTTGTCAGGTTATTTCACGTTTAAAATATCTGTATTATTTACTGCTCAGTTTTTACTTGCTGCCCTTAAGGCTAGGAGCTCTTGAGATACTTTTCCTTTTCTTTCGTCCTGGAATTTTCCTGATTGGACAGCATTGAATGTATTTTTGTAATATAAAGTACCCTGTCCATCCGCGATATATCTGACGACTGTTTAGTGGACAAACGAGAACTTCGGATTACTATTGACTGTTTGCTGAAACAGGCTGAATATCATGATTTGGATTCAAAATGTTCTCGAATTGTGTTTATAACTCTACCCAGTTTGGTTTCTGGCGAAGACTGTAAAACTAAGGACCCAACGGGCAGGCTTCAATCGATGCTTTATCGGGAGACATGGACGAATAATTGTGAACGTACCAAATTAAATCATCAGGAATCTTAGATTGCGGACCGCGTTCCCGAATACGCCGAAGAAGGAAAGCCTTCTTGATATTCCCTTGTTTGTTCGAGATGGATTGTACATAATTATCAAATTCTTGTCTCTCGTCATTTCCCAGTTGGTGGAGTATGGCTGCCCGTTGACACACATGATGTCCAAGCTCTTCCACCTTTACACGCATGCTCTCTAGTTCATTTTCGGCGTATCTTATCCCTAGAGCTGACTGTAATTGTAGTGTTTCACTCTCCCCTCTCTCTTCCCCCCTAAACCTAAGCGTAACATAATTATCTACTAGCCTGTATCTTATAAATCATTGCATCAGTAGGCACATAAACTTCCAGGCGTGAATTGAAGTTGTCGAAATCAGACGTATGCACGCCAAATTGCCTTTTAAATTTTTCAAGGGGAATTTTCGCAACTCTTAAGTAAATAAGTAGCGGCTGTAAACCAATACATCGCAGGAAATGAACATATGCCCCTCAGCACAGAGAAAACTGAACCGTTCATATGCCTAAAGCGTCCACCAGAAGGTGTGACTCTAATCTCCTCTGTCACGAACAATGACGATTTGTTGCGTATCGAAGTAAAAAAATACGATTTCTCCGACAGTGAAAATTGATATAGAGCTGATGCTAAATTACAGTACGCCAAGGCGTCACAGACCCAACCGCACGGAACTAAAATTTTGGCGAGCGCTTCCGTATGTGAAGAACGTTTTGGAAAGCTGCCGTACCATTTGGGATTGGTGTTGTACACAGACCGGAGGCCACAACCTGGCGTTAGTTAATATAACCGAAAAATCCGCTGCCACGGCTTGAAACGTCCGCTGGCCAGGCGGATTTCCTTCGGTGATTTAGCGACGGAGATTATGCAATTTTCACCGGATATCAAAATGGCGAAATGAAAACCATTGTCACTATCCCGTCTTGTTTCCGCCTTTCTATTTATGGTCAAAAATAAAGGAATATGATGACTGTCTAATCTGAGCCACATTGTTTTTATTGCAGTGGCCATTTTGCATTTAGCGCCGAACACAGCATTTACCGTGTCTTTTGTTGGCCTACGGAAGCCACAAGTAAGCCGCGCACTCTTTCAGATATGTACGCTGATAATTATCTTACTACGTAATGTGACACTTTATTATATTGCAGTCGGTCTTGCATGGAAATGTGGTAATTCAAGAGGGATCTAAATTCACGTCGTGTAAAACAAATGAGGCATGTTATCAGTTATTAAAGAGCGGGCACCTTATTTCTAATTCTTCGGCCTCTTAAGATTTTTAATGCATTTATTCATGTTTCTCTAATCGGAAGCTTTTCAAAAGGTCATTGCTTGCTATTCGCTGTGTATGTCATGCGTTTGTTTATTTCTAAATTTGCTCGGTTTCTAAGTTGATTCCCAGTGGTTTTTTAGAGAGAGATCATGCAAATTTCACTGGATATCAAAATATCGAAATAAAACCCATTATCAATATCCCGCCTTTTTCCGGCATTCTGATTATGGTCAAAAATAAACGAATATGACGAATGTCTAATGTGAACCACATTGTATTTTGTTGTAGGCCGATCTATGGTCCTTCATTATCGACAGTGGTTAAGGTAGCAAGTATTCTTTTGCTGAATCTCAACATCGAAAATTGGGCTATAAACTGTACATTACTTGGACGTTCTGGGCCAGCTAATTGAGTTGTGACTCTGAGATATTATTCAGCAATAAAAAGCGTTTTCCAAAAACCTAAATGTAATCCCTCTTTAAGTTTGAAATTTGGAGATGAAGTGATTATCTATCAAACGACTGAAAGACAACACATTTGTATCCAACACACATTTTTGTTTGCTGTATATCTGGAATATATTCGAATTTGCAGGACCATTAATAATCGATGAGTAGTCATATCTTACCGAGTACGGTTTCCATAGGAGATTGGAAAGCAGTGCATCCAAAAGCCGACATCCTGCCAAGTGCAAAATATTATCGGCGTTTACCGCAGAATAATCCATATTAACACCGCACCCAAGTAACCCTTCGTAATTGAAAAGGCATTTCAGAATATCAGCTAACATTTCATGAGATCGGTCACTCAGTGTACGTGTGCCAGTTTGCGTCTCCTTGCCATCATCTTTTGCCACGCTGCCTTTCTCACACGCCTTGTCGATGCACTGCTGGGAGTTGCGAGGCTTGACAGTAGGCTCGTGTTCATCGCCAATCATCGCTGAGCCCCCTCTGTTTGGCTGGCAGACGCGGAGACAACGAAAGGCGCACCCATGTACTGGCTTTGAGCATCTCAAAGGCGGACACAGAAAACAACGTGCTTAAAGCGCGCTTACGGCGACTGTCTTTGTGTATGCACTTCCACAACAGTAAAGGTTGTCCAACTCACTCCGTCTTTTCTGACATTTGATTGGGAATCTTTGTCTTCTCGACCACGCCACTTTCGACGTACGTGGTTGCGATGCAGCGATAATTATACATACACAATTTTCCATCACTATATCAAATGCTTTATGTAACAAGCGCTTCGGTTCAACTCGCCTCCTTACTTGTGTCGATTATTTACGTATTATTTGACAGCAATATGATTTAAAAAGCATACTGAGCTCGACGAAGAGCACATGTGTGCGCAATATGCTTGCGTTTTGTGAGATATAAATATTTATATGTGGACGTCCATACCTATCACTTGTTTTACTTAACCACAGGAAAAAATCTTCAAATTAATCTGTATATTGCACATAGTACATTCTAATTCACAATGACGATCGAGTGCAGCCTCACGTAATGGTTGCACCTTCCATTTCCCCGTTGTCCACAATGTGTCCAGCATCAAAGTGAGCTCATTGACAAAAACATGCATGTCACATCCAAAGCATTTAATTATATTTGCCTAAGTGGAAACATTTAAAGAGGCCATTTTTTGTAGTCGTTTATGTTCTGCCTTTATTTATTATTTTATGTATTCGGTTTCTTAGATGAATTTCTTTGTCCGCTGTACAGGCAGAGAGTATGCGTTTGTCGGTGGATTCCATAATGGCGGAAAGGTAATCATCACCGCAAATCCCGTCGAAAAAACGTAATCCGCGTCAGCAGTAATTGTCCAGAAATGAGGTGAAACTCCATCTGGTAGACATCCACCTTTCTAATTAAACATTATTTATGTCATATGAAAATACGTTGTTCTATGTTTTCATTTATGCTTCCGAAGTTTAATGATACATTGTACGATAGGCACGTCCTATGCGCTAGTTATCATGGCGGATTACTTAGTTCAGCATGTAGAAAACTGTCCATCGTACAGAATACTATTTATAATTACCATTAAGTATATATGCATTCTATTCACGTACCAGAAACTTATCTCTCTATACTGAGACGTATACTCTCAATGTTGAGTCAGAAATACATGAACGTTCGTGTTTCAGATATAACGTGACCTATTCCGCACTTATGTTAATTTCAGTAAGCTAGGGGATCACATGCATGAGGCGAAGTCTTATATTGCATTAACTGTCAATGGTATATTAATTATCATTTTGAGTAAATATTGTTCGCCTGTGCATTGCGAATCCCAATAAACCAGTTTTTGGCGCAGACTCCTTAATCCCAGAAGGCGTTGGTGGTATGCGTTATATTCGCCTACCTTAAACTTAGGGGCCTTTTCAGACCCCTCATGAGCAAATACTGCACATCTAAGCAGTGAAGAGATCTGCAAAGTCAGTCTATTCCTGCCTTAAAGACGAGATGCGCAGTTGTAGTGAACAGCAGTCTTATCTTAGCGACTGTGTTAGCACGAGGAATACTGGCATTTATGCGGTGATGAAGAAGATAGTATGGCGATCCTCTGAAGAAATAACTATTCGTTCTCAGCCTCCGCATGCACGATTTTTGAAGGCGTCCCTCCATGTATTTGTAGGTTAACCTTTTAGAAATTCCATTCTCCCAGAGGCTTGCAAATTGACGAGTACATTATCAAGCCTATCCAGAGTGCATCGTCTTCTAGCGCTGTCGGTATGAAAGTGGACCGAGCCTCATTTCTGACTAAGAGTTACACAAATGTGGAAATGTGCACATTTTCCTACCCATGCTTTCTAACTTACGAACTACACCTTAAAGAATTATTCCATCCGAAAATAGATTACCTAAGACGTCCAGAAATAGATTGCCCTCTCCGTGTTTCGTTAGCCAAAATATAGATCAATGCTGGATGACGTTGGTTCGCTATGCACACGAGGGTGTTCAAATCAGGCTTCTTATCCGGTGTTGCCAAATACCATCAACATAATTAACATAGAAATAAGGGTCAAAAGAATAGGTAGCGAGCGAACGTTGCTTTCGATAACTTCTCGTCAGGCCAGTAGAGTTATGTGGGATGGAGTACAATGAGTGAAAAATCTATAAAAATTAGTTTTTAAAATACAGTCTAGACAAGAGCTTAGGTGCGCAGACATTTGTGTGTGGTAAGTAAACCGCGTTAATCGCGAAGCCTGGACGAGTTTCTTCTGGTGGCATAGGGTCGGTTGCTTAACCTGTTGACGACCGCTTCTGCTGTTGCTAACAGGCGCTGGCCCAGTATCTAGGGTAACTCGATGGGACCTTATAAATCACTCGAAATGCTTCAGCGGTATCCACACGATGCGCTAAATCCATTGCGTCCGCAAGAATGCCGCTGTCTATTATCCTACATTCACCTATTCCGGGCATGCGGAGCTAGCTTTTATCGGTTTGTTCACTCACTGTACCCCGCCCCCCATAACTGTACTGGCAGGACGATCATTTATCGAAGGCAACATTCGCTCGCCATCTTTTCTTTTCACAACTCTAAAATAAGGGTCATTTGTATGTGGACAGTTTTCCCTTGACAGCATCGGCCAGTAGAAGTACGAGTGGTGATATCAATACTACGCCGTCGATCTGGTGGTAAAATGGACTTTCAAATATAAGCGAAACAGCAATTCCTTCTGGGTTGCGACCGGAATTGCAATCGAAAAAAACCACCACAATATCTCGCCACACAAACTTTCTATCGCTTTCTTGACAGGACAGCTGGTGAAAGAAGAGGCAGCCTCTAAGAACGGTATCGTTTAACCATTGGGACTTCTATGTGTAACATAATCGTTGAAATCAATTCTGGCCCATGTGCTACGTGTAGCTATTCTGTGTTGAATCAGCCTTAGCCTTTCTTCCAGTCAGTTCACCATATCCGCGAGGCTTTATGTCTTGCCACAGATTCATAAATCAGACCACCCCATACGGCCAAAAGTAGACATGGATAATTCATCTAATCACACAATATAATAAAGCAGCCAGCATATTTTGAGTGTAAACAATTGGATATTACATGTGCTATTGCGGAAAAAACTTGCTTTCCTTAGTCATATGTAGCCTTGCAGGCACTGCGTACCTCATATGTAAATAATAAACATGTGAAGCAAGTAGGTGAGTAAGAAAACACATTTGCCGCCTCCCCACTTGCCGTACGGACAATACATGGTTCTGCATATGTTATGTTTCACTGAAAGCTTGCAAAGCAGAAAGACATCAATTACTAATGCGAAGTAACAAAACCAGCGCATGTTTACCATTAGTGTTTACTTAAATATATCAAAACACATACAAGGAATATACAAAAAGGCATTTTCAAGGCATTACCGATGTCATGATTGCTGGCAAGGGACAGATTAAGAGTTTCCAAGGATTTGGATGAAGCACTCCGTTGAAGACAACAATAATTGTTGTGGGGAACCAATCTGGAGTATCATCTGGAAACAGTTTTATTATCGGACAGTAGGAACTGGAAAACACAAATTTGTACTCTATCACTTTTTGTCCAAGTCTTCCAGTGTAAACATAGAACAACATATTTCTCAATGACGTAAAAAAAAGCTTGAGTGAAAAACGAGGATGTCTAACAGATGAAGTATCGCCTTTTGTCTGGACAGTTATTGCTGACGGCGATTTAGTTCCATCGACGTGATAGGCGACGAGGATTCCCTTCCCACCATTATGAGATCCACCGAAAAATACGTACTCTCTGTCTGTAAAGTATCAAAGAAATTCATCTTAATAACAAAATAATTAAAACAATAAACAAACGCAAAACATAAACGGCTGCATTGGAGAAATAGCCCATCTAAAAGTTTATATTTAGGGGAACATAAATAAACGCTTTGCATGTCTTAGGAAGGCGAAGCATTAGAAAAAAAGGTGATCACCTGTTAATGACTGATAACATGGCTCCCCTAGTTGACAGGGTTTGGAGGTAGACCCCTCTCGAAGTGCCACGTTAGTAACATTCTCGTGAAGGAAAAAAACGTAATTAACTAGTCATTTGCCGACCTATAGAAATGCCCTCAATTGATAAGACGAACAGTGAAGACAGCGCTGCATGTTGCACTCAGTTATTAGTTCAGCGGACGCCTAAGAAGAATAAAACGTAGTTCACTATGGTTGATCATTTTAAATACATTTACAACACCGAATAATCATATGCCATATGATGTACAAATGGGCAATCATAATGTCGATTAATATAAAATATAATAATGACTTGTAAGAAGAAAGACTAATTACGCCGGTAGCTTTGTAGGTTAGTGAAAAGCCGAAAAACGTCTTCGCATATTTCGAACTTTAGCTAGCTTTAATAAGGCACTTACTAGACCTTTGTTGCTAAATAAGAAACCATGAACTGGCATTTGCTTATGAGAGAAATGTTTCACGTGCGTTTTTAGCATAATTATTATTCTAACTGTTTTCTGTACATCACCGTCTGTTGGGGGACCCAGGTCTTTGCTGCATGAATTCGTTGGAAAACTAAACAGCGGCTGTATAATGGTAATATAACTGGATTTGCTGGCAAAATTTGACATATCTTGTGGGGAGACATAACATTTACATTCCTACTGGCGATGAAATGCCAGTTCCCATTGATACGTATGAGGAATGACTGAGGTATGTGAGAGTTCTACTGCATCATGCCAGATGGGTGAGGGACAGATGCGGGCTGACGGGTAAAGCAATGGCGATACGATGCCAAAAAAACTGTAAATTACTGCCCTCTCTTTAACGCAGGCCGATGCCAAGAAAAACGTTGAATGAGGAAGCTTAATTTAGAACAGAACGATCTATATTTATGCACACTAAATGGGTGAAACTGGATGGTGTTAAATGTTTGAGTGCATATTACGTCTGACTCTGTGCATTTAATGTGTCTACGACAGGAGACAGGAGTCTCACTTTAACGATACGCACTGACGATGCATTAAAATTCAACACCAAGACATACGAAATGTAGAAATGGTAAATTACAATTTGAATCAGGATTTATAAAACGGGGTATTTATGAATGCAGACACGTCATCAAGCGCATTTGGCTGGCAGTTTGTGAAGTGAAATCTGCCCGTAGGATGTAAGTCAATGTGTCACAGACAGCCTTTAGCTTTGCTACTTCGGAATTTTACAGTATCAAAATCTGCTGTTAGCCATCCAGTGATTTCAGAATTTAGCTTAATTTTGCTCAGTGTTTCAGACAATGCATTATCATTCCTAGAAACCTTGACTCGAAGTGATCGGTTTACAATGCGCATTAACGCTTATATCATGGAAACTTGAGAGCATTGCGAATAGAAGCGAAGATACGAGTCCCAGGAAGAAGTTTTGAAGAAGGAGACACGATCGCCAAACAAGAGCTTTATTAGCCTGACATTTCGGATTCCTACTCGAATCCATCATTAGGGACAAACATGTAAAAAAGGGTGGTTGTTGCACAAGAGGCTGCGGTATTTATAGGATGTAGTAGCCATGCTACCGCATGCCTATGAACGTTCACGTCTCCCTCCCCTTCATTAGGAATCGTCGCACTTGGTGTGATCATTGCCTGATGGCCGACAATCGAGTCGATAATTGCTTCAATTTCATCACGTGCATTGGATTTTGGCGTGATGATTGCTCGACCATCTGACGCACCGACTCCAGTGTTGGGAAAACTGTTCACCTCTGCCCTCTCCGCATGGCTTGTTACTGCGTCTAGGCGAAGTTTTAGCAAGGCGTATGGAGTGGGAAGTAGGAGTGGAGTGGAGTAGGTATCCGAAACGTCAGACTAATAAAGCTCTTGTCCCGGCGATCGTGTCGCCTTCAAGACGTGAGGGCATGCCTGACTTCCCTTTTACGGTGATCGAATTTCAGCCTACTTTTTCGGAATAACACAAAGTGCCAATCTGTACTGGAATTATGGAAACTTCAGCTGAAACACTCCGTATGCTCTTCGGATAACGCCCTTAAAGATTTCCATAAAGAATCCTAGTTTTCACTATTAAAAAAACAGTTTCGCTTTTTACCCAGGTCTCATTAATAGAACAATACTTTCTGTCCCTTACAGGTAAAATTCTAAGCGAGTATGCAACTGGAAAATTGCAAAACATTAGACTACATCAGACTTTCGCATGCTAACATTTGGTTCATTACGGAAGATTTTTACGATATCCTTGAGTAAAAGCATGAAACCCGGAATGCATTTCTCGAGAAAGGACCGGTACTTGACGCCAAAAAAATTGCCATAATGTTTTAAATTGTTAGCAGTTTTCTGAAAATTAGATTTGCTGTTCTAAACGTTGGGACTTATCTCTAAGGCACGCAGAGATATATAGGTACGAAATTTAAAATTTAACTCGGTTTCTTGAACCGGCCGTTGTCGGGTTCTAGCCAGCTGGTTTACTATTATTGCTATCCCTAAGCATGTTCTTTACGGTTGAAATGCAGATGTTGACAATGCACATTAATATATAAATAGATGGCATGCTTACGTTAACACAGAAGAACACTGAGGTACGACAGAGAATCACGCCAATTGTGCAATCCTACCGTACTTAATATAGAACGACTGTAAATTTGGCCAAACTTTGACGGCCAAAACGTGCGCCAACAAATTACTTAGTTGATTACTCGACAACCTAGGATGACGTCAGTCGCCTCCGACGTGTATCTACAACGTAACATTTGACTCTTTTATTTATTTATTTAATTTTTATTTAAATTAAACAAATGGGTTTGACTGTGGGCCTATGTTACTAATCAAAAATAGATCTGATTTTTTTTCCTGGTCATAGTATTCTTACCATTGTGGTAACCAACAGTCAGAGCAACTAATGCAAATCATTTTAAGATCGTCTTGCCATATATATAGAAAGTCGGTAATATCATTCTGCCTATATATCATGCGCCGCTGTGCGGCTGCTGGTTGGGCTCGAGAGAGAGCCCTTAAGGCACAACGGAACGAGTGAGTTCCGTAGGAACGATCGGTGAGTGCCCCCTAACATAGAAAGTCGTGTATTGGTGACAAGCCGCATAGTCATCCACATACTTAACGTTAAAATCATAAGTCGGGTCTCTAAGAATGCGAGAGTACATGTTGTTACTTTGTGTTAACAAGGCGCACTCCCTTGCACTGGTCCATTTGACAATGTTTGCAGGTTGAGCGCGTATAAGTCAATAGCAGGCCTGGGATGAGCCTTGGCGGTTTATAAAGAAAACGGATAAAGTGTTCCAGCAATAAGCACGTCCGGTAAGAGCCTGCTGAGCTGAGAGATAAGAGATATTGCTTATCAGTTTTATCCTAGAAAAGCGTTGATAGCGAACTGGCTCTTTCTTCGATTTAAGGTTTCATGAACAGGCTATTCAAGGAGGGCTCTAAAAGCCACATTTTAACTCGACATGACTCTCATAAGCGCGGCCTACTACAACATTCTGCTTGCCGGCCTTTGTATACTTCATGCAGAGAGCGGCGTATTCTGCCAATAACATTTATTGCAATCTCCAATTAGTTTGACTTAAATTTTGCAGCGCCGCCTGGCGTAATTCCTGTACTTTACACATAAGTAAAAAAACTGCTCTTCTTCTGGGACGACGCGTTTGCAAATCAATAGGGCTGTTGTCAGCACTGATATTTGCAATTTGGCCAATAATATAAGTCGAGGGCTGCAGACACTCTCGGGGTAATGGATTACTACTTTTAAGGGCTTCTGTGAAGTTCGCAGTAATCTAGAATCTTCAATAATTTCCATCAATTTAAAAAGCCAATACAACTTTCAGTTGATCATAATCGTGTGTAGAAAGTGCTCATTTGAAAGTCGTACAAAAGAACATATTTCAGACTTTTTCCTCCCAACGTAGAAGGGCTTTTTCTAAAGAATCACGTGAATATTTTTTTGTTTCTCAAGCCAGGACATTTTTAGAAATTATAAAAGTTGTCTAGTGCATTTATTGAAAAAAAAGCGAATAAATGTTTCACCTTGTGTAAAGCCATATTCGTTCATTGTAAAATTATTCAGCAGGTCATGCAAAGTCATAGTTCGTTTTAACGTTTTCTTTACTGTTAAAATGCGGACCATTGTCGTTTTCGCCAAGGATTTTTGTTTGTTTTGTTTACTGAATAAGCTTTTGCATTAGAGAATTAAAATAACGCTTACTGCATGAATGTGTCCAATTAAATATTGTTAGAGCTTTTTCATTTGAGTTAATCAAGCACATGCATGATTAGAAGTATAACTTTGCTCACCATCGACTGACATAATACGCATGTCGTCATGACGGGTACAACACAAACTTTCTAATAGACATTTGCTAAAATAGAGACGGAATGATGCAACAGTAGCAGGACGCTACTTCATAATGACGATAAACATTAATTGAAGGTATTTTAACTGTGACTTCAGATAGTCCAATTTGCGATAGATAAATTGGGTAAAGAAATGCTTCGTTATCGAAAAATACCGGCCACTTCTGCTATCAAAAATTAAAATATACAGTATGCAAACGGACAAACGTTATGTGTGTATATGGGTTTGCTAGAACATGTAATGAGATTATTAAAAATTGTTATAGCCTGTAATATTTTAAACTGTTTTATCTGACAATTTAAAATACTGCAAGTATAAACATTAACTACCCTTGCTCTTGTCGTTCCCGGCTTTCCCGTTTTAGTGAAAAATCATCGCGCACTGTAGTTTCCTCGTCTGAGTTCGCTATTTAAAGTGATTGGCATTAGCGTTAACCTGCATATGGCACCGTGGACTTTATTTTCAAAACTCAAATCTGCAGTTTATTTTAGTGTCAATAAAATGCAAAAACGATGGCAGGGACCCTTATTTTCTGCTCCAACGAATCCCGTCAGGCAACTGGAGTATTTTTCATAGCCCAAAATCCTACACACATATGCGCATGAAAGTGTCAGACAAACCTTTCATCGGTGGCTGTCGTTGCTTAAAGATTCCGCCTAATCCTAATATGAAAATTCAGTGTCATGTTTACTTTCCGTCTATCAGTTATTCTTTGGAGAATTCGTTAGGTTTTTTTAAAAATAAGCATAGCTCTTGGCTGCGAATAAAATTACTACTACGGCCTCATCCGCAACTGGGCAAACAATATTGCAATTTGTGGACAAAACGAGATTCTTCTATTGTATGTTTATTTAGTTAATCGGAAATTTTAGTTTTTTCATCAATGGGACTCTTGTCGACTCTGATAGTTATTTTTTGACTTGTAATATGCGCCTAGGGCTGCACACACTGTGAGGATAATGGTGTGACACTTTTTACTGCTTCTGTAAATTTTGTGTTTATCTAGAATCTGTTATAATGTCCTTCGATTTCAGAATGCAAAAACAGTTAAAATTAAAAATATAATTCTGAAGAAAGTTTTCATTTGAAAAACGTACAGACGACCATAATGTGGACTTCATTTTACTCTCCAATCAGATGACTTGTTAAAAGAATCAAAAACATGTCTTTTTAGTCTGCCAAATTTAGACATTTTTAAAAGTATTTGATAATTATAATAGGTTTCTGTGGCATGTTGGCGAAAAAAGTAAACAAATGTGTCACTGTGTGCAAAGACATATTCGTTCTTTACAAACTAATTTTGCAGAAAGAATTAAAAGGACAGTTCCGTAACTGCAAGTGTCGTTTAGACGTGTCTTATGCTGTTTCGATGCCGACTTCTGTCATTTTTGCGTAAGCGGTAGGTTTAACTTGTTTTCTGCAGTAGAGATTGCAAATAACACTCAATCAAATATCATCCAAAACAAAATACCCAGAACTTTTTACATATGAGTTCATTAAGTAAATCTATGATCAAAAGTAAATTATTTGTCAGTATTGACTTGTATAATACGCTATGCGTCTGGATGTATGTAGCACAAAATGTAAAATAGACTTATGCAACATATCTAGACGCAATGATGCTACAGTAAGAGAAAGCTAATTTATCATGTTGATAAAACTTAATTGAAAGTATTTTAACTGTGACTTCAGACAGTCCAATGTCCGATAGAATTATTGGATAAAGGAATGCGTGGTAATCAACAAATATCAGTCACTTCTGCAATTAAAATTTTAAAAATATGGTATGTACATTTAAAAGCGGTCTATTTGTAAATGCTTAAGTTACAGCATGTAATGAGATGATTACAAAAATTGTTATAGCCTGTAATATTTTAACTGTTTTTTGACCATTTACACTTCTAAAATTATACACACCAACTACGCTTGCCCTTGTCACACCCCGTTTTCCAGTCCTAGTGAAACCTCGACGTGAGCATCATGGTGGTCACTGGGGTTTCCTCATCTGAGTTCGCTACATACATTGACCAGGATTAGCGTAAACCTGCGGATGACACCGTGGGGTTTTTTTAAATGCAAATTCGCTGTCTTTTGTAGAGTCAGTGACATGCAAAAACGATAGCATGGACCCTTATCATCCGCCCCAACGAATCTCGTCAGGCAATTGGAGTATTTACCATGAAACAGTCAGACAAACCTTTCATCGCTTGCTGTCTTCGGTTAAAGATCCAGCCGAGTTTAAATATGACAATTCCGTGTCTTGTTACCTTCTGTTTTTCAGTTATTCTTTGCACAATATAATAGGTTTATAAAAATAAGCATAGCACTTGGCTGTTTATTAAATAGTTATTATGACCACTTCCGCAAAGGGATACAAAATATTGCATTTTGTGGACAAAACGAGATTCTGCTACTGAATTTTGATTTAGTTAGATGTCACATCCGCATTGGAAAATTTAGCTATTTTCCGTTTTCCCCATACACAAACCGGTAGTTATTTTAGGCAACTGAACTTAAAATCTTATAAATAAATATACTGTTCCAGTTTGCTTGAATAAAATGCATTTTCTATCACAACATGGCCTTGAGCAGTGCAATGCTTAAACATATGTAATTTGCTTAGAATTTCGAAAGCTGTTGGCCGACATCCGGCGAGGCGGTCATAGAAGACAAGGCCGTGGAAATTCGAGTAAAGCACCTCACAGCTCTGTCTACATTTGAGTAGCGTGAAGAATGTGGCCTGATTTGGAAAAAAATATTCGTTTGCGTCTTGTTGATGCCAATTTTCACAACCTGGAAGCGGCCGTCTCCCGTATATCTACAACAATAACTGGTGAACCTCTTAGTTGTACGGCCAAAGGATCCATATCACACCGTCCGTCTTACATAAAATCAGCACTCCGTAGCAGGCCATTACCTAGCTGTGCTTATGCGAATCTGCGTGCCCCCGTCTGTTTAAATTTGCTTGAATACACTCTGTCTTCAATAACAAAATGACCTTGCGCAGTGAAATGCTTAAACAAATTTAATTTGCTTAGAATTCGGAAGGCTGTTTGACAACATCGAACGAGCTGCTGATGGAAGAAAAGACCGTGGAAATTTGAGTTAAGCACATAAATGCTCTGGCTGCATTTGAGTACCGTGCGGAATGCGGCGTCATTTGGAACAACTTTCGTTTGCGTCTTGCTGATATCAACTTTCACAATTTGAAAGCGGCTTTCTCCCGTATATCTTCAACTATAACTGGAGAACCTCTTAGTTGTACGGCCAAAGGATCCATATCACACCGTCCGTCTTACATAAAATCAGCACTCCGTAGCAGGCCATTACCTAGCTGTGCTTATGCGAATCTGCGTGCCCTATGTCACCCAAAAATACAGAATTGTCCTTGTCAAAATTGTCCTTGTAATTACACAGGACAGACTGGACGCATGCTCGGATCGCGCATACATGAACATAAGCTGGCTGTGCGGCGAGGCGACGCATTGTCACAAGTGGCTGCCCACACCTACGAAATGGGTCACGAGTTTGACTTCGCAGCCACCAAAATAGTCGCCCACGCCGGAAACAAAACAGGCCGAGAATTGATTGAAGCCTGGGCCTCGGATGAGAACTCGGTCAATCGATTTATCGATCTGGCGCCGGCGTACAGAGCCCTTCGTAGTCACCTCCAGTCGTGCGACGTCGGTCGATGATTGGGTCTACGTGCCTTATAACTGCCGCTTGTCCTGTTTCTGCCACTACCTCTGACGATGGACTCCTGTACGAGTGTGAAAGCTCAGGATAATAAACGAATTGTTCCGGTGCTCGATTCTTCTTCTTCTTCAAGAATAACTTGTCTAGAAATATTCAAATGGTCGCAATTGCAATCTTGGTTTTTTAATACCCAGCAATACACGTTTGCAATCAGTTCATTCCTTTTGCTCTTTCGCCGGCGGATACATATAATTCTGAATATACGATGAGTATAGCTTATTGGGTTTTACATAAAAAGTGATTTGGATTCCGCAGATTAGGAGGCTATGCATGATGAAGAGTATATATTTGCAATAAACCTCTGCATGCAGAGGCGTACGGTGTTATGAAATGAGCAAATCTGCGTGAGTAATATTTGTCAACTATTAAAGGGAAGTAAGCATTGTCGTAAAGTAATTAAACAGAAGGCGTAATTTTCTAAAATTATCATGCACCAACTGATGAGCCTACTTAGTAATGCCGCGTCTATCAATATTAAAAATCCTTGTGAGTCTGTCAAAACGGAATGGGCGCCTAGCCCACGGCCTACTGGAAATTTCACCAGATCCGTTACATCTACAGACTGATAAGTGGCGTTCAAATGCTTTTGCAATTTTCGGATTAACTTAAGAGTTGTGGTAATGCCAAGTGAAGGGCAATTATTGCCGTAATGGTTTACGAATGATATAAAAAGGCGGTGTTGATGTGCTACCAAGATAACCCATAGTATCGCATAAGGGTGGGCAACACATTATGGACTGTGCTGGCAGAGTTATCCTTGAGATAAAGCTGCACGATGAGTACTGTACAATGTAAAAAATGTAAGGATAACACAGGAATGGGTTTACACAATACGACAATTACTAAAATAAGTGTAGGTTAAAAGGGTGCCAAATACGCCGGACGCATATCAAAATTGTTCTGGCCCGGTTATATCGCCCAGTCATCTATATCATATATGGAAGTCGCAAATGCTGTCGCTTATTCGGAGTTCACTACGACGTCACTGCACACACGCGGTTCCCGGTCAATCCTTGTCAGCCCATAAAATACTGCGTTCGTATGCCTCCCTTCTTCCTTCTCAGCCACTTCCCGATATGATGACTTCGATTAGAAACCCGAAACGTCATGCCGGCATACTACAATTGTACACTTTACATTTTTTCAGCCAATGACGCATATCATGACCACCTGTATCTGCTTGGTGTAGATGACTGATACAAATCTCCCAGCTAACTCTGCGGACAGCGGGAGTAGACGTTCTGCTTTTCGGCAGAGCAGACGAAACCCGACAGTTCTCAGTATTTTGGAAACAATTGTGTCTGCTCCAGATTTTTTGAAAGCAACCGCTCTACATGTGGCATTTTAATACTTTCCCAATTTTTTATATTATTTTTCATCGTACTCCTGCGCATGGGTAATTTCGTGTGGCTTGAAACTTCGGCATCTCGCAGCAATAAAAACCGTTTTCCAATACAAGTATTTCGTATATAGTTGAGTAATGGTGTAATCCATGTTTTAAATTTGGTTAGCCGACGTAGAACTAGAACAAATTTTTAGTTGTTGATTCAGGAGAGATGCATGAGTTTGATTGCATTAAGCAGCTGTACGACTGGAGGTTCAGGTAGGCTACAGAAAGTATGCTTTTAGCATCAAATATTCTGCCAAAAATAACCTATCATCTGTTTCCTTGCTTACATTCGAGAATCCTTGTATCAGACGAAAACCGTTTGTTCCTAGATTGAACATACTCTGCATAATTCTTTTTGTTAACTCAAACAGACAAGGGCCACTTTGCATTGGACAACCAATGTTAGTTATGACAGCCTGCACTCATGCAGTTATGACAGCTCCATCAAGAACGGTAACGTTTTTTGAGTACGCGCTTGACTACCTTCCTGGTCTTAGACATGGTTATATTTGTGAAGCAATATTTCCTCGGAATGAATTTTTAGCAAGCAAAAACAGAAGAATTTAATGGTGCCACAACATTTCCCGACGGCTGATCAACTGCTGCCGGTCGTTGCATAACAAAAATAACAAGTGAAAAAAGGTACATATGTTTGAATTTCGACAGAGAAAATCAATGTAAAACAGCCAAAATTGACAGAACAATCTGTTCCCAAAAAGCCCGTTATGATATCCTTACCCTTAAGAAGCGACATCATCGCTAATGTCATTAGGCGGCGATTGAGATGCGCTATTGAAAGAACTTACAACTCAGCTGAACTAATCTTCTACAGTCTTACTAAGACTATCGAAGTTCCACGGGCGAAGGATGCCTTGCCATTGCACGCCACGTCAACTTGTGTTTACAAATGTGCATGCACTTGTGGATGCAGCGTAGTTGCAAGTACATTGGGCGCACGCAAAGGCAACTGGAAGCCAGAGTAGTTGAGCACCTGCCTAAATGGCTTCTAAAGCAGAAGAATATGACTCCGCATTCTTCTATTTCAATTCATTTTCTTGAGACTGACCATTCGGTTGAGCCTAAAACGTCTATTCGAGTATAAGTTCGAGCACGAACTAATCAGTTATTGTGCTACCTGGAGGCATCCTGTATACGCCGGGCGAAACCCGACCTATGTAAACAGTTAGACCACGTGGTCAGCCTCAGCTGGCCCTGGTAGAACTGAGCCCTTTTGATTGCCGAAATCCTTTGGCATGCCTAGTTCCCATTTTCATTCCTATGTTGCATTTTGATGTTTCCATTTTATCGATAAGTCTGCGCGCAGTACACGTTGACCTTGATGTTTAACATTGATTTTCTCTGTCGAATTTCAAACCTCTGAACCTTCCTCACTTGTTAATTCTGTTACGCAACGGCCGGCAGCAGTTGAGAAGCCGTCGCAAAATTTTGTGGTATCATTAAATCCTGCTGTCCTTGTTTGCTTAAAAATAGTAATTTCCCGCAAGTATATGCATACTTCAGAATGCAGTTATCTGCAGTGATATAGCGCGTTTTGAGTATTGAGCTGCATGAACATCACGCCTGTTTTCTTTGAGTTCCACCAAACCAGGGCCAAATAAACCCTTTACAAAAAACCCTCGAAGTCACCTTCGTGGTCTTATTTTTGTTTATTTAATAAAATGCCAACAGCACATACGACAATGTGGATGCGGACCGTGATGTTTTTGCCGGGTTGCTATTTTCTTTTAGACAAACGAGCCGTCGATCGCCTAACGTAACTGCGGCACAAGACAGTGAACCACAAATAAGAATAAAGGAAGAATTAGCTAAATCACAAATGATGCATACTCGTTTTAGGATCTCTAATAGACGAGGCCACTTTGTATAGGACATCCAAGGCAAGGCATGAGGGCCGGCATACATGAGGGGATGGCAGCTCGATCATCAGCGGCATCATCTCATTCAAGTACAAACTTGCGTCCTTTTCCGGATTTGGGCATAGTGCGTTTTACGAAGAAACTTTCTCAAAAGTTAATACATCCTTTAGAATGCAGCAATATGCAGTTCTTAAGCGTGCTTTAAGTTGTAGTACATGCCATCTATAATACATATTTAATTTTGCGAAATACAAACAAATAAAAAATTGTGCTGCATGGCCACCAAACTCGTTTTCGGCAAACTACACCACCGGCTTGTGTTCATTATTTTTTTTTTCTATAAAACGCTCGACTTCACCTTCGCGGCCAGAATTATGTTATAATTAATAAAATGCCACCAAAATCTTAAGTCAACTTAGACGCGACACGTGTTGGGCTTACTTCGGCTTGATTACTTCTGATAGACAAACCCTCTGTCGCTTGCATAACGAAACTGGGGCACAAAGGAGTGGCCCACGAATGACATAAAAGGGAGACAGAATCTAAACACATGGGCTCAGTAAAGCTGTCAGTTAGGCGTAGACGAGGTCATGCATGTCACGTTTACCAAAAGGACGATATACTTTACGACAGACGACATATTGGATTGCAATTTCGTACCGTGGGCTGTCCAGGTCAAATGAAATATTCCTTTGACCTATTCTTTATACTGTCTGACTCCTCAAGAAAAGACAAGCTACCAAAGCCCCAATCTTGCAGGCAGATTAGCAACCACGATTTGGATACAAATAGGCAGGAATAGACGGAAATCCCTCGCAGCAAACGCCCTGTCCATGTCATTGAACACTGGATATTCCGAACAAGGCTTAAGAATGATCAGCCATCCGAAGCTCTAGTCCGTTTAAGTGAACATTTTGCCGTTTTCCGCGTGTTCCCTCCCTGTTAAACCAGAAGCACGGATTCAGACGAGTCGGAATGTTTCGAGATGCAATTTGAAGGCCATTTCAGTATTGAGGACGAAAAGAGGGTCGCATTAAGGTAATACATTAGGCTGCATTAAATTATTTTTGGGCAGTCAAAAGTAAATTCATAGGATTCCTATTAATAATCCTGCGGGATTCAAAACGTCTACATTAATTTTATTACTTAATAAAATAAATGATGTCGTGTGCCTGACCACCATGGGTCACTTTGACGACAAAACAGGTTAGAAAGAATATAACATGCGCCATGAAAAAAAGAATTTTGCAAATTCACGAAATCAAGGCATTCGCCGAATGCGAGCAGTAACAAATGGATGATGCAATAATATACGGGTTCTTAGATCTTCTTTTCAAGCGGCGACTGTCAGTATAATGCATTTTATGTAACAAGAGGTTCTACATGTAGATCCGCAATAGGAAAAATAGTGACAAATTCACAGGTCCAGTTGAAAATTTTCGGTAATTGGCCAGTGGAAGGGCCAGAAAAAGTTTAATCAGTTTCTTAGGTTTTTGTTTGCGTAATGTTTACTATGCCGTCCCCGGAAGACAACTACTCATTTGAAATGGGCTAAGACAGGCAGGAATTTTGAATGGAAATCGTTGTTTTTACGGTTGAACACTGACGATGAGTCCTCGAGTAATTAAAGCTAATTACCTCGCGTTGATCAAATGTGATTATATGAAATTCATGGTTACAACTTTCAAACGTAGATCGTTGGGTATTCTCCAGAGTGCGCTAGCGCCTTTTTAATTTAGTTAAAATCGCCAATTTTTCTAACACATTTGCATGATGCCAACGGCTGCACTTTAAGCCACGACGTCGCATCTGTGGTCCTTAAGCATATCCTTTGTCATATTGCCATCGTTGAATGCATATCTTGTGGAAAAACATCGATGCGCTTTGTCAGTCGCACTTATGCGTCAGACAAACATTACATTAAAGATTCCCAGCTTTCTGCTCAGTAATAACCCTTCCATCGTCAACAAAACACGCGTCAAGAAACGAATTTCGCTGGTAAGAGAACACATTTGGACAATTTTTTGTCTTTGAAAGCCATAAGTAAATAGTGACTTTCTTTTGCAAATTTATTCTCCTCCGTCCATTTGATGCTTGTAACTTAAATAGAGACATTATCGTGCAGGAGGTTTAAAGGTTTAGCAATTTTAAATTACAGTCGGTATAAATATTTCACGTAAAATTTTTTTTCTGCGATAATTTGGTTCACGTTGTAATATCGTTGCAGGCTCGGCGATACAGAAAGATCCTATGCCGATGAACGGCATATGTAGAAACAGACGGCACGTACAGCAAAATAAATTGATGAACATTAGTTTAGAATATCGGGGGTGTATAATATCATCCAACATTCTACTAGCAATTTGCTTAACCTTTTAAAATGCATTTGTATGATTATATTAACAATAAGGCTTTAGGACGTTGGCAACAGAAGCATACATTTTAGGGCTAGATTAAACAAAAAAGATAAATCGCATGACACCGACGTAGGGGATAGAAAGAATGTAGGAGCCTACGAATGAACAGACTTAGGGTTGTGGCGTGTGTTTAGAACGTAAACGTCATATGCTATAAGAAGGTTCACAGATTTCTCTGAAAAGGGGTATTAGTTTTGAGGAAAATAAACTAACTGGTCAAATAGCAGCACCAAGGTAATTGAAAGAAAATACCTCATTGGAAGGCTATACCAGTACTGAGAACCAAAATGGAATCAAATTAATATAATAAATTGGGCTCACTTGTGATTATTCAGTACTATACTTTCTGCCTGTAATCATAATTAGACATGCATCAGACCATACCTTAGTGATCAGAAAATTGCCTGGTTGTAAAGACGGTGACGAACGGCCATATCGCCAGAATATGTAACTAATAGAAAGCGTTTGGGGCTTTTAGATCACCAATGGGAAGAGATAAAACTAATAGGATTAAGTGAAATATAGGGATCACCATAACAACTGAAAATGATCAAAAATTTTCGCTTGCCGGGTTAGAGAAACTGGCAGTCTTAAGATGTGTTCTGTCAGCGGTCTAGAGAAGGATCTCATTTAACTGTCATTAGACTGTGCATCATGTCATACGAGAGTTAAATTAAAGGGCGTTTTGATGATGGAAAAAAAGCTAAACATTTCGCTGACGAGATGGTAGAAACGCAGAGATTGCCTGGACTTGCGCCGAAAGTCCTATCCTACGCTGTTGTACAACAATGAAAACGAGAGTAGTAATAAAATGATGAACAACGTGTAAACTTCACCATGTAAAGAATTATATTTTAAGGTGTGGGTTTTTGTGAATTTGTTGTAGTCGGCAGTGATATTTCTGCAACGGTCTGCAAATGCATGTTAAGATAAATTTCCATATGACACGCTGCACAGTCTACCATTGTCAAAGTAATTTCCCAGTCATAGAGGCGACCTCGACTGGAGAGACGCAAGGGGATTCTTCGGTAAAGAGAGGATTGTGCTGGAAGATATTAAATGTGGATGAGTAATTAAAAAATCTGTACATGCACGAATTGCGATCATCATTGCGTCCTCTTAGTACAGAGGGGACCGCAAGAATGACATAACCAACCGTATTACGAATAGCATTAATTTAGGCAGTTGGAAGCAATCTGGCAGAGAACAGCCTTGTAATGGCTACCACTAGTCGTTCAGCAAGCCTGAACATAGCCACCAGCAGACAATGATTGAAATATTTGATAGGAATGTTGGACAATTCTTAAGACTAGAGTTAATGCTTAATGTACAGCAAGAGTCAGGTTAATTAGACTTCATGTGCACACGATGTTAACTACATCTGAGAGTAAGTAAGTGTTTCGGCGAACTTTGAACGATTTATACTGACCAACCTGTGGCAAAAGGATGCCGATTTCATTTCCTTTAAATCATTATGAATTATTTGAAAAGCGAGGGACTTAAGGAGAAAGTGTTAGACACGAGTCTGCACGGCATTGGTTGATCCGCGGACCATATTCCAGGGTTTCTTTGCCGTTGCTAAAACAAGGAAGCTGATAGAACACAAATGGAATGGCAAAATTATTTCATCGCAAAAAAATATAGATTTTTCGGCAAACATATGCAATAATGTGCTTAATATGTGCTCGTACCCTAAATATACCTGCATATTTCAGCAATGGAAGAGAAAAGATAAATAGGGGAGAAGAAGGAATTAAAAAACAGTTTGACACACGCTATATTTAGTCCCTTTTAATTGTCATGGTGACAGCGGTAGGATTGCCACGAATACCTTGATTTTTGAATGTGATGTATGCCGTGGAAGACCTTGTGATGGTAAATAATCTGACCTTGACAGCCTAGGCACCTATGCAACACAAAAATTGCCTAAAGTATTTAGTTTAAAATGTGTCCAAATGCAACGTCAACGCATTTTTTTACTAAATAAGTAAATGAAACCCAGACGTTTGGGTGGACATTGGTCTAATCGGATTTAATCGCCGCATAAGATAATACGATAGCCACAAGCCAATAATGCTAGTTTTTATTAAACGGAGAAGAAATGACGGACCAGGGCAAACCTTAATATAAATAGTAGTATGTTTATGCATTTAGGAACATTTAGTAATCGACGGTAGCATATACCAGATATAACGGATATCAAATAGTCAGAGAAAGTTAATTTTGACTTGAATTCACTATACCGATTATAATTTTAATTAGCGAACCCTCCAAATCCGCAGCGGAATTATGACTTGATGCAACTTGAATGCATCAACAGGACGAAGAAGCAGTTATCTGAAAATGGAAATAACCAATCATCAATTTTGTTTGACATTGACATTTTTCGATCAACTTTGTTCCTTAATCAGCGGAATTAGTTAAATGACGTGCTTTTGGTTTAACATGAAGGGGCTGGTATTGATAAGGATGCCACTTAAAGCGAATTTGTTCGTTGGCTGACGCATACGGGTGAGATGCAGACTACATCGGTGTTTTCCACAATATGTGCTTTTGTTGACGGAAATTTGAGAACGGATAAGCCGAAACACTGCAGATGCGACACTATTGCGCAAAGTGCAGCAGTTGGCATCATGCAGATGCGTTAGAGCAATTGGCGATTTCAGCTCTTTCAAAAAGATGCTAACGTACTATTGAGATGACCAGATAGATGTTACAAAGCGGACTTCATGGATTGCGACTGTGTGAATCTTGTAATAATAAAACACTTACGTGTGTAGCATTTATAACACAGTCGAATTCGTGAGATGAGCGTAAACTTTGAAGCAGGCCTCTACTTTGTGTGATTCAGCATAAAACAGTTAAACATAGCTAAACTTACGGAAGATAGAGGTCCGAAAACTAAACTTTTTCAAGCAAACCTAATCAACTCTAATTCATACAGCTCTTTTATTCCTAAATTGTCCTATAGCGATCCGCTTGCAGAAGATAAGATTGGTTGGATTCCTTCTCTCTTTAAACGTGATGTCGTTATCCGTATCTTTTCAACCGTATTTAACGCAAGATGCCTCGAATTAAAATATTCAGGTGTCATACAGTCAAAGCCATACACTGCTCATACATCAAGAATCAATGGGAATGTTGAAATTCTGCTACAGTCATGCCGAACAAGATAGATTTATTGAAACGGAACTTCCTGTAGCGTATGCACTCAACCACAAGTGGTACAGCTCCTTACTTGCTAACAGATATTCGGGTTTGAAAGATTTAATTCGATAAACTTATCTACTTTTTAAACCTGAAGTCCCTCTTCGTATCATTGCAACCCTATTTAACACAAGATGTCTCGCTTAGGAATATTCAGGGGCCATAGAATCAAAACTATACAACAACTAGTGAGCTTGCTCTAATTCTACCTCGAGCATGCATAAACAAAATCAAGAATATGACATTACTCAACCATGTATGAAATGCGTGTCTAAGGTAACCCACCTCATTTCTGAGGGACAGGGTGTCAAAATGTCTTGTCGCTTCTAGGTACCAATGCGCAGAATGAAAATGAAAAACCTTCTGAAATATAGTTTTCCCATTAAAATGCCACAAGTCGTCCGGATGATTTCGAAAAGAATCACGAACGTTAACACATGTGAAATAAATGTCTTCTCGAGAAAGTAGAAATTATCAGACTTTTGAAACACTATCTTTGTTTAACGCACCCGCACTAATATTTAAAAAGGGAAGCAAGTTAGTATAGATCTACAGCGTTGGCGATGTATATTGAATGACCATCTGCAAATGCATCCAGCTCTTCAGACCTCACCTTCGATACTATGTGCAAAGTGGATATTCATAACCATCGGTTTCGTCTGTCGTA
This sequence comes from Spirometra erinaceieuropaei, assembly GCA_902702965.1. Lineage (NCBI taxonomy): Eukaryota > Metazoa > Platyhelminthes > Cestoda > Diphyllobothriidea > Diphyllobothriidae > Spirometra > Spirometra erinaceieuropaei. Next base: position 140,153 of record CACRXP010000705.1, on the reverse strand, counting down.
CCGAGTGGCTTAATGACTATCAGCACTGTCTTACCAGTTTGCTTGTATATTTGCAATAGTCATCTACGCTGAGTAGACAGAGGCGTTCATGACGCTAACCTTCTCAGGTTTTCTTGGTACTACATCAAAAACAGTTATGCATATCATTGGTTCATGAATTCAAAGACAGTTCCCCACCTTATTAAAATATTAAAAGCCTGCGTTTAGCGGTATTTGCTGTAAAGACCTAGTTATCTCCAAATTATCGACATCATTTGCGACCTACGTATATGATATGAATGACTGGCCGATATAACCGGGCCACTTGAATTTTGACATGTGGGCCTCAAAATTCGCACACGTTTTACCTAGACTTCTGTTTAGCAAATTTCGCATTGAAAAAAAACTCATCCACGTGCTTCCTCTTTAATTTGGCGTTGAGGCTTACTCACCTTGACCCTTATATAATGGGAAAACACACCCTGCCTATTCTCTCAACGTTCAACGACTTGTTTGGCACATTGGCATGGGATGGTACCTGTTTTCTAGGTACGAATCAAAACCACTTATAAATATTATAGATACACGTATACGGAAATAGTTAACCCCACTTAAAATCGACACAACTACGTGTGTGACAAAATCGCAAACACATTTGAACGTCTTTTATCTGTCGTTATATTTAACGCATATGGCTAAGTATCCATAAGCCGTTTCCTAGGCGTATTATCCATTTTGGTACGCCAAGAAGGATTTTTTTTTCATTTTGGAGAACGCGCCATTACTGAGTAGACTCGTAAATGACTGATTGATATATTGTAAAACTTGAGCGTTAGGCCTTACTTATTTGCCTTAATTCTTACAACCGTGTCGTCATGCACAAATAATGATTACGCAAATTTATTTTTAATTACCAGCTTAGTCTCAGCATACAACATGTTTATCATGCATAGCTCCGAGTGTTTTGTTCATTCTAAATCACCTTTACATTAAATAACAATAAAATACGATGCTCGTAGATTCATACATATATGTTTGCGAAGAAATATCAAAAGGAATGAACTGGTTGCAACGTGTATTGCAGACTATTGAATGTTCAAGATCTTCAACCTTGTCTATATTTCTAGACATGCTATTTTGTCAGCATAGGTAACGAGGGCACGTGGATTTTCATAAACACAACTAGGTGATGGCCTGATTCGCAACGCTAATTTTGTGTAGACCGGAAGGTGTAATATGGATGCGTTGGCTCCACAGCTAAGAGTATCTCCTGTTCTTGTTGAAAATGCATGGGAGACAGCCGTTTTCAGATCGTAAAAGTTGACATCGACAAGAAGCAAACGGAACTTGTTCCAAATGAGGCCACAAGTTGCACGGTACTCAAATGTAGCCAAAGCATTAAGGTGCTTTACACGAAGTTCCACGGCCTTTTCTTCCATAGGCGGCTCCTCGGACGTCGGCGGACAGCCTTTAATATTCTAAGCGAATAACATGTGAGTAAGCATTGCAATGCAAAAGGCCATGTTTTAATCGAAAATGGGGTATAATCAAGGACTTCGGAAAATTCGGTTTTAGTGTTATTTTAAAAGTTTAAGTGTTAAAAATAATTTCAGTCTTGCAGTCGTTTAAAAGGAAAAGAATTCCGAATGTTCATGTGGAGTTTAAGAAAAGCAACTACGTAAAAGAGGAAAATCTAGTTTTGTCCGCCTAATTTAATTTATTTTCTCATTACGAAAAGGTAATAACAATCAGCGATTGTGCTTAGTTTAATGAACCTACCGAGAAATTCAAAGAATACCTTATATACGGAAAGTAAACCTGGCACTGAATGGTCATATTAAAATTCCGTTGAATTTTTAAACGACGACAGCCTCCAATAGTAGGTTTGTCTGACACTTCCATGCGCATCAGAGTATAGGAGTTTTTACTATGGTGTACACTCAAAAATCCTGACGGAATTCGTTGGAGCAGATAATGATGGTCCATACCATCGTTTTTGCATTTTAGTGGCTCTACAAAAAGAGTGTAGTAAAGGTATGTATATATTTGTGAATCCCCATTAAAAACAGTTTATAATATTACAGTCTACAACACACTTTTATATTTTTCCCACAACATTTTGATACATACACATATACACATATATTGCTCATCAATCATCATGTAATTTATTTAAGTTGTTGATTTCAGGAGAGGGTTTTACTTGTCGATTGCTGCGCATTTATTCACCAAATTATTCTATCGGACTCTGGAATATCTGAAGACACAATTACGCTTCTTATAATTAAGTCTTATTAACACATGAATTAGCTTCCTCTTGCCGTAACGTCATTGCGCCTGCGTCGTTTACCGTACGGTTTTTTCCGTCTTGACCGCTTGCATATTCTAAAGATCGATGTTGACCAAGATTTGCTACTGATCATAAGTATACTTGATTCTTTAAAATGAAGAAATCTCTGAGGATTTTTATTGGATACATTTTTGTGTTAAGGGTTATTTGCAAATACCATTGTTAAAGCTACTTCGGAATACAAGATAAACAAACATTCATCGCACAAAAGACAGTGGTCGACATTGAATCAGAAAAAGTTAAAACAATACTTGTTGTTTTGGAACTAACCACTTAATACAGCTTTGCATTTCCTGCTAATTTATTGCATCAAAAGCAAATGTGTGTTTACACAAAATGGAACATTCGTTTAAATTTTTGCAAAAAAATGCTATGGATAACTTTTAGAATTACCAAATATTTAATGAATATTTCAAAAATTGGCATATTAGCAACACATGTGTGTGAGGTAAGGCCTCCTATTTTCGGGTAAAATGAAGTCCCTATTATATTCACCTATATCTTTTCCAATGAAAATTCTCCTTAGACAAATGTGATAAACTGAAGTTTATTTGAGATTGTTAAATTGACGGAAATTATTAAAGATTCTAAATTACTTTGAACGTTACGCAAACAGTAAAATGAGTCACACCATTACCGTCAGAATGTCTGCAGCAGTTGGCGAATATTACAGGCCAAATAAAAAATATCGGGGTTGACAAGAGTCCCATTGATTTCCAAAAACGACGTCCTCGATGTGTAGAATTTTTTACGTTTGCGTTTATAGTACACGAATTGGTCCAGGCGGCGCTGCAAAAGTTAAGCAAATTAATTTGAGGTTGCATTAAATGTGATTGGCAGAACAAGTCGCCCTCTGCTTGCAGGCTACGAATCATGATTTGTAGAATGCTGTAGTACAGCGCGCCCATACAAATTTATCGTGTCAAAATTTGGAGCTAGCTGTCATAAACTTTCTCAAACATACTGTGCACAAAACGTAAAATAAAAGAAAACTCAATTTGCTATCAAAGATTACGATAGCTGCAGCATACGACATGTCAAGCTGTGCACCAGATATCTGAATGTGTTGACGGAATGCGTTATTGCAATTATCGTATAAGTCTTGTACGAAGGGGTAAAACAAAAAAATGTGTATCAATTTATTAACTTTGCAGGCGGAACGCCATGTCCATTTAGACCCAATAAATCGGTTTGGTATGGGTAAACCTCACCTTTACCAAGTCTACGACCATTTAATCTAATAGTACTTCATATTTGGGATTCATTTTTATTTAATTAAAACACAGGCGCCGGACCAATTTGTCATACGAATGTTCCCCAGCCCAAATAAAACTGCTTTTACTACAAAAACTTACAAAAACTGCGTAGGCTTTATCGAAGAATGATGACAATTAATGTCGCACTGTGTGATTCGCCTTTAAAAAGGTGAATGATATTGGCGGATATGTAACGTCGAACTCCATTTGACTTATTCACAGGGTACTTCAAGCATGCGAATAAACTTCAATGCAAAGTTCTTCAATTCACTTCCCAGTAGAAAACGACTTTTTAACTACATCTTGATACATTGGTTTCCTTTGTCCCCTTCGAAACTGAAGTTCGTCCTGAGACAAAACTTCAGGAGCTGAAAGATTCGGACGTGTCCAAGACTATTCGCCGTTTTCTCGTATTTGCTTTGTAAAAGCAGCTCGATTGTCCCGAACTCCAGATCCTGGGGAATAGAAATAAATAGGGATGTAACATCAAAAGGTACCATGACCTCATTTGAATGGAGTCTAACCTCTTTTGAGTTTCTCCAGGAGTTGTGCTGACGAAGTTTCCGTGGTGTCAGCGGTCAGGAACTTGAGACGCCGGATCAGCCACTTAGCCAGTCCTTACGGTGGAGCCTCTTTGGGCGACACGATGGGCCGCAGAGAATCGGCTTCGGGAGCCCATGGAATCTGGCTAAAGCCGTATTTTGGGCTCTTGCCATGCGCCTGTTGGTCGGCGTTATTGCACCGGAGTTTTCCCAAGCCAACATTGTAGAATCATTTTTACGTGTCGGCGCTTTTAAAGGGTTTATTGCACATATGTCCTCCAGTAAAGCGTTGGCTTTTTGAAGAAAGTATGTTCTGTCTAGTACACACGTGGCGCACACTTTATCCGCTGGCACGATGAACAGGTCTTTGTCGGCCTCAAGTTATCTAAGCGCATCACCTTCGTCCTTCGGAAGCAATTGCCGCGACAACTGCGGCATCAGGAAAGGCGACAATTAGTGCCTTCGTTTGACAAAGGATTGACTCCGCTGCCGCTATCACGTTAACATGTTCGTGCCGTAAAACCTGCATCGGACCTTTCGTCATCTCCTTTGACGAAAGGTTGTGCACCATTTTGGCGTTTCTGGGTGACGTTGGATTGGGCTGCTTTCGGAATTTATTCTCCAGTGCAACGTTGCGTACCGTACTCCGTTTGCGAGCTTGTTCAGGAATCGTCTGCGGGAGCAAATTCGCACCGACCTCTCACATTGGTCTTTTCTTAGTGAATCCTTTGAAGGCACTTGCAACTTCTCGCGTGACAATCTTGGGGGAACACTCGGATAATCCATCTGCCATGTTGACATACTGCTCGTTTCGCCAAATTCGTGTTAAACGAGAACTTGTATGAAACAGAATTTGCAACGCATTATGGTCGAGATACCTGTGGAGAATCCGGATCCACGAATACGTAGAGACCTCCGGAAGGTCAAAGGTTTCCCATTGCCGGGTCGATCGAAGCTTCTTGGGCCCAAATGCATATAGTCTTATAAGAAGCAAAGAGAGGAGTCTCAGAAAGCAGACTTGAAGAAGTTGAGACGATCGCCGGGACAAGAGCTTTATAAGCCTGAAGTTTCGTATTTCTGCTCGATTCCTGCTTTTGCAACACGAACCTTCCACCTCGATGTTTTCTATTTTGTTTGAACGGGTTAATAGCCTGCTGTAATGAGGCCCGAAAGAGGTCTAAAAACGGATTAAACATTTCTCCAGAAATTACGTGTAGCAGTTTGGGCCGGATATAATACGACGCAGGCGATTTTGACGAAGACATCAACAACATGACCTTGCGAACAGATGTTTTAATGAAAAACAGTGTCCATTATTGCGTCATTTACTAGTTCGCAGCCGTTTATAATAAATGCGTTTTCTCTTGCACAGATGGACGTGAAGATTGCAGCCAACACGTTTTTGCAAACAGGGGTTATTGTATCCAACTAGTCACCGTTTGGAATTATCCAAGTCAAAAGAATAGTGCGCCGAGTTGAGGTAGGCTCTAATTAATGGCGGTCAAATTCACCACAGAGGTCTCTAATGGGTAGCATTGCGCATTACCGACAGAGTAACGAATCGCGATGTCTTAACATGGGACGAAAAACAAATATAGCAGTCGCTTATTCCTAGCAAGCTAAATTTGTGGAGTCCATAAAACCAGTAAATGACGCTTAAATTACAAAAATCAGAGAAATGTCTAACAAGGACCATTGCATCATAATGTGGGGTTTTTGGAGTGCCCCGACAGAATCCCAGGGAACGACTCGCTGCCGCGTTAGAACAGCCTAAACGAAATGCTGAAATCAACGAAAGATACCACAGTCCTTTAGGCGTTTTGCCTTGTTGGTCGTAGAAATCCTGATCCACAGTTGCGACCAAACCCCCCTAATATCGTCCTTGATAGCAACAAGCGGACGAAAAATCATTTCCAGGTGTTCCCGACTGACTGAGTGCATATAAAGTCGTACTATTAACATGCAGAAAGAATGCGACGCTGCGAACCTGTGCTTGAATATGAAACACGGCGAAACAACAGAGAACACGGCTTGACAATCTATATTAGTAACATAGTAAAACGACATTCTATCTTTACATCTAGATCAAGCCGATTCAAATGACCACATATATAGAACTGAGGCTGTGTAAGGATTAATATCGCATTAATTCTAAATTTATATTCTTGTAAACTAACGCGCAAACTGTTCTTTCAAAACCAGGTGAATGACCTACCAATATCTTCAGCCTCAGAACAGAATGTACATCAATATCAGAGACATGATTGTCTGAAAAGGTTAATGAGGAGGAGAGCATGCTTCCTGGGTTAACACTATTCCACAGAGACCAGGAAAACAGAAGAGGTGAAGGCAAAGCAACATTTGACAACGAGGACTTACAAGTTTCAGAATATAAACTGCCAATTTAACTGTTGTATGGAAGTAATATGACATGACTATCAATGCAACTACTAGTCTGTGATTAGATTGACAAAACGTATGTCAGAAATTCAGCACGGTATGCGAGGTAAGGCAAAATATGAAGTCGCACCTCACGCCCGTGAATAGAAAGGCGTTTATTGGCGACAGCCCATATAGTATGCCAGTGATTTAGCGGTCAATTTATAGGTTGTGTCGCCAGTGATGTCAGCATACATTTTGTTATTTTGTCTTCATGAAAGCATCCTTTCTTGCGCTTTCCCATTTGCAAATGCTCGAAGGTTGAGCTCTTATAAGGCAATAGCCTACCTGAGATGCGTCTTGATAGTAATTTAAGAAAAAGCATAAAAATCTTCAGCATTGTGCACGGTGGTTAAGAATGTCAGAAGCCGTGTGTCAGCGTATGTTCCTACTTTGTTTTATCTTTTCGATCGCCGATAGCCAACTGGATTTTTCTATGTTTCTCGGCTTCATGAACAAGATATTCGACGAAGGCTATGAAATTCAGCCCCACATTTGACACGATAACACTCCAATGATCGCAGTGTACTATAGCAGTCTGCGAGTCATGCTTCGTCTCTTGCAACCAGAGAGAGCCGTATACCGCCAATGGCATTTATTGCAATTTCCAATAAATTTGGCTGAATTGTGGCTGCGCCGCCTGGCACATTTTGTGTACTGTAAACAGGCAGAAACGTGTATATCTTCGGGACGACGCTTAAGCAAATCGATGGGACTTTTGTCTACACTTGTAATTGTATTTTGGCCTGTTATTTCCGTCAACGGCTGCAGACACTTTGAGGGTGATTGTGTTTGTGTGTAGTTTGCAGTAATCTTGAATGTTCAATAATTTCCTTATATTATCGACGAAACAAAAAACTAAAAAATGAGCATTGTCGACTGAAAAGAGTGCTTATTTAAAAACATATAACGAAACAGAAGAACGACGTTATTTTACCTCCAAAAGTTAGGAAACCTTGCCTAAATATGCCTACGTATGTATTTGCATTTCGCCAAGATAGGGCATTTTTATAAATTGTCAATTAAATTCAAAAGATTTCGGGTATATATTTTGCAAAAAATATTAACCAACCCTTCTACTTCGTAAATGACGCATTTGTTCTTAATGAAATAATCCAGCCGGCCATTTTTTATTCGTATCATGTGGTTACACCCGTATAAACAATTTAGTTTAATCGTTTCTAATCTCGTCTAAAGGAAAACCAGTGTCATTTTTGCAAAGAATGTTTATGTATATTGTTTCTGAATAAGCTTCTTCAGTGGTGATTGCAAATAACGATAAACATAAGTGTATCCAATGCAAAATACTTAAACCTTTCTACACTAAAAATAATCAGATATGCCTAAGATAAGTACTTAATCCTTCGTCAGCATCGACTGGTTTTAATATGCTAGGCGTCAGAGCGGACGTAGCACAATATTCCTTATCGCTTAAAATGGAAATACACTGATGATCAGTAAGAGGAACGTAATCAATAATGTTAATAAAACTTAACTGAACATATCTTAATTGTGATATGAGATATTCCAACATCCATCAAAATAATTGAATAAAGAAATGCTTAGTATTCTAAAAGTGTCAGACAATTCTGTAATCAAAATTTGAAATATTTACTTTGGAGGTTGATAAGCAATAAATGTGTATATGCGTTGTTTACAGCATCTACAGAGATAACTTACGAGGTTGCTATAACCTGTTATATTATAAACTGTTGTCTTTGAAAATTTATGATTTTGAAAATATGCACATTCAGTCTAATTTTGCTAAACATGTTGCGTTTCGTAAAAAAAAACATATAAATACATACACTCAGTGTTTTGGTGAAAAATTGACTGTTAAAATCTCTAAAAGTAGTCGAAAAAAATATTGTTTGTAAGGAATTTACCACATTTGGTCGGTTTCAATTATTAATTCACCGTTTGTTGTAGAACAACATAAATGCAAAAACGATGGCATGGACCATTATTATCTGCTTCAACGAATTCCGACAGACGTTTGGAGAATATACCATAATCCAAAAACCTACACTAGGATGCGCCTGAAAGTGTCAGAGAAACCTGTCATCGTCGGCTGTTATCGGTTAAAGAGTCAGCCCAGTTTTAATATGACAATCGTGTGTCAAATTTACTTTCCGTATATAAGATATTCTTTAGAGACTTCGGTAGGTTTATTAAAATTATTATATCTCGCGATTGCGAGTAAACTGGCTTTTATGACCTTTCTCGCCATAAGGTGAAAATGGATTGCCCTTAGAGAACCAAAAGAAATGTTTTCTGATGAATGCTTACTTAATTAATTGTTACATTAGCATTCAACAACTAAGTACTTTCATATTCTATGAAAGTAAAATCGTAGTATATTAGACACTTAAAATTATAACTAAATAATATGTTTCCATTTCCTTAAGTTTACTCTATTTTCAATCACAACATGATTTTTTTGCGGTGCAGTGCTTTGTACCTTGTAATTTGCTTAGAATTTAGAAGGCAGTGCAATGCTTAGTCTCTTTCAATTTGCTTAGAATTTGGAAGACTGCTCGCCGACATCAGACGATCCGATAACGGATGAAAAGGTCGCGGAAATTCGAGTGAACCACATCAATGCTCTGGCTACATTTGAGTACCGTGCAGAATGCGGTGTCATTTGGAACGAATTTCGTTTTCGTCTTGTTGATGTCGACTTTCACTATTTGCATGCAACTGTCTCCAATGTGCTTCCAACAAGGACAGGAGAACCGTTTAGTTGTTGGGCCGATGCATTCATACCACAACTTCCAATTTACACAAAATTGGCCTTGCGTACCAGGCAATTACCTAGCTGTTCTTATAAAAGTCTGGGATCCCTCGTTATCCTTCCAGACAAGTTAACGTGTCTAGCAATATAGACATGGTCAAACTTGCAATTTTGAATGTTCAAAGTTTAGCAATACACGTTTGCAATCAGCTAATTACCTTTTCTATTTCAACGGACGCATATTAGTCCGAAGCTACAAGCAGCGTATTTCATTCGGTTTATATTTTTAATTTATTTGGATAAAGAGTTTGTAAATGTAATTAAATTTTGCATGCAGAGACGTACGTTAGTAAGTAGACAATCAATACACGCGATCATTATTTGTGCATGACCAAACGACCGTCGTCATTATGTTAAAGTATTATAGCATACCGCTCAACTTTTCAAATTTATTTATCACTAACCTGTGAGCCTACTCAGTAATGTCGCGTCTACCTAGAAATGAAAATCCTAGTGGGAGGACAAAATATATACAGGATAGTTCACCATATGCGTCACATCTATAGCAAGAAAAAAAGACGTTAAAATGATTTTGCAATTTCGGATACCGCATCTGAGTGACACTATTATAAAGCGAAAATCATGTTTTCGCCACATCAACGCTTATTTCTATGACGATTTTTTTCCGTTGAAATATGATTACTTACATAGCAATGAAATTATGTTAAAGCATTGTCTTTTGTGCAAATTACCAAAAACTTTGAAAATTAGGTCACATTGTTACGCGTACCTTTTTGCTGAATCCAAATTTGCAAAAATAATGCAATTTTTTTCTAACATATTTTGTGTTTATGGTTGCGCATAAATCAAGTACGGTATTCTAGTAGTTAGAGGATAATCAAGGTCAAATAGATAATTTATAGGCAAACAGGTTTTCATCGCAGTCTTCTAATATATTTATTGGCAAGGTAACTTGCCTTGCATTTATGATATGCGGGAGTGGATATGATGTTATACCAAGTAGGTTAGAGTTGAGCGAATGTGGAGAGAGTGATTTCCACGGGAAAAAAGTGGAATAATGAGTACGCCTCAATATGTAAATATAAGGATTATAGTGGAATACGTTTAAGCAAAAACTGTTTGAATTATGACGCGCACATATCGTTGCTAGGATATGTCAACCCAGTCATGCAAATCATATACGTAAGTCGCAGATGATGTCGATTATTCTGAGTTCACGACGACGTCGCGGCGCACACGCGGATCCTTGTCTACTTTCTCCAATAAATACTGCACCCAGACGTCTCCCATTGTCCTTATTATCCACGTTGCTAGACGATGAGTTTGATCGAATATCCGAAACGTCAGGACGTAAAGGCTATTGTTGCACACTTCGCAACTATCTTGCTCGTCGCTCACTCAAATCACGACCACCTTCATCTGTTGTAAATTGCCATGCAAACTGTTAGGGCAGCGCTAGTAGACATTTAGCCATTTGGCACCATAGACGCAACCGACGGTTCTTGGCATCCACTTTGCACGTAGTATCCAATACCAGCTCTGACGACCTGGACGTCTACGAAGATGACCGTTCGTCCATTCTTGACCCTCTTTGAAAGTCTTAGTCAGGGTGCTGTTTATTGAGGATAATGTCACAAATGTCCGACAGGTAATCTTCATTGTAAACAACCTTTATGAAAAGCTCGTTTCTTTTCTGTTTTTTTTCCAAATCGCTGCATGAAATGTGGCGAGGTAATGTTGTCCCAGATAGCAATATATTTTCAACTGTCCTTCTATGCATTCAAGCCTGTGAAGTGGCTTGATATTTCGACACCCAGTCCGTCGGCAATGAGATCTGTTTTCTGTGATACGTATTTAATATATTAAACAAATAATAATATAAAAACATTGCACCACAGTCTCAATCGTGCGGGCAATTTACCGACAATAGTTCGAGTGAGATAAGCGGTAGTAGGCTAGAACCATCCCGCAGAAATGGCCCCATTCCGATTGTTTGGCCACAAACTACTTTACGTGTCTCTTATTCCAACACATAAAATTCGGTATAATGCTAAGAATTATCAGCGATCTGATTGTTTAGATCTCATTTACAGTAAAAAATAAGTCATGGAAAAGTGAATGTGCAAGATCCACTTCCCTTATATGAACAAACTGTTTTTACTTGCGTTTTTTCCTGTGCAAACCACAATCAAAGATTCACATTAATCGAAATATTTGAAGAAGTGATTAAGCGCAATGAGCTGTGCTGGTATAAATGATCTCTGGTCAGTCAGCAGGGATATTCGCACATTTTCCAGCAGTAATCCTTACAGAGTATAAACTCTGAATTAATTTTATTGGTATAAAAAGTAGTGAGGCCGTGTTTATGACCACTGTGGATCCAATGTTTGACAAAATAGCCTATAAACAATAAAAATTCGCTGTGATAAAAGTATTTGCATACACATGTACCCATATAATTCGCCGAATATGATGACTAATAAAATAAATGAATACGTTTTGCTAGAACGTTTTTCAAGAGGCGACTGACCGGAGAATCTCATGCGCCACAGAAGTGGAGAAAAACAGTGAAAATCTCGCTAGGTGAAGATGCAAAGAAAGTTAACTCACAGTTTTGTCTGCGCAGTTCCCTAAATACAGCAGCAAAATGCATTGTGTTTTAAGGGCGCATTCGAAAATGAAGAAAACATGGACACATTTACGTGTCTAATTGACACACTCTGGAAGTTTCTAGCTCAAGGGCCATTACTGTGTTTGATTTCTTTCGAATGGTTTTCACGGCGGAGTCTCCAAAGATAATAAGGAGTTAGGAATACCCTAAAACACTCAGGTTTTTGGGATAAAAATCTTTACCTTTACCGTGAAATTGAAGAAGAGACCTCAAAAAATGCATTCAGAGAAGTTTCCTGTACGCGATGGAACTACAAACAAATTACGCAAATCAACACAAAATATAAAATTTGAAAATGTCAGAAAAGAAAAATCAATTTGTAAATAAAACTTAGACTAATTTTTGATATGCACGAAGAGAAAAGTGACAGGAAAGCTGATATGACGAATGACAAGACGTGATGTTTTAGTTGATGGACACCGCGTATCTTGGTGAGGCAAACGTGAGTATTGCTGTACAAGCGCTTTTTAGACAGTCTACTTGTTTGAGCGATGCACCTTATTAGTATGAATAAGTCGTCGAGGTTGTCTGTGACGACATTTATCTCCGTACATGTTTTCACATCACACGTCAAAGCAGGTGCAACATGTCCGTCTTCCCTGCGACTGAGCCGTCAACCGCTTTCACGACAGTGTGGGGGCCTCTATGTGCGCGTCCGACGAGGGTAGGATAACATCGGGTAACAGTTACATTCCTTTCGGATTCTGTTAAGCAATCGGCCTTTAAGTAGACGACGTCAAACGAAGTGGACCGTGCAAGGAGGGTTGCGCCTATGTCATGATGTAGTTGATATTTGATATAAACCTCCATTTATCACTCAGATATAGACCTGCTTCAAAGTTGCATGCTCATCTCACAAATCCCATTGTGTTTAAAATGTCACACACGTAAATGTTTTATTACAAGAACATTCACATTCCACGAAGACCTCTTTGTTACACCTTCCGAACGTAGAACATCTGGTCATCTCCAGAATACGCTCGCATCTTCTCGAAAGACCTGAAATCGCTAATTTCTCTAACACATCTGCATGATGCCATTATCTCGCATCTGTGGTCTTACCGCTTGGCCGTTCTCAAATTCCCGTCAAAAGAACATCATGCTGCGTGAAACACTGATTTAGTCTGCAGAACGCCCGCAAGCATCAGCCAACGAACAAATTCGCAACTTCTGGCTTCCTACTTAATAACAGTCCTCCCATGGTAAACAAAACACGCGTAAAAAAACGAATTCCGCTGATGAAAAAACAGAGTAAGACCAAAAAATATCGTCATCATACGACATTGATGAAAGGCAATTTCTATCAGCAGATAGTTACTTCTACGTCCTTCTGATGCTTGCCACTTGAATAAATTCGTTATAATGGAGCAGAGGTTGAGGTCTAGCTTTTTAAATTAATGCAACAAATAGAGTTTCCAAGTAAATAATTACTGCTTATATTCATTTCTTCTATATTTGTTTGTGTCCTAGTCTGTGTTTTCGATTCTGATTAACAACAAAACTAGCCATATTACCCTGCGTGCATCGTTTTGTATTTTGCACATATTAAAAGCGATTTAAGCAATAATCAACCTGACTTAAGGGTTATTTTAGCTTGTTTACTTAAATACTCGAGCTTAAGTTGCACTTGAACACATTTCAGCCAAGCAGTTCAAGCTCTTTTGTGTTAAGAATGTGCCTATGCTGTCAAGTTTAGATTATTTTACGTCAGAAGATCTTCCAACGCACATATCACCTCTAATAACCAAGGTCTTCGCAACAATGCTAAGGCCGTTAACGTGGCAATTATATAAGACTTAATATTGCATATGTCAGATTGTGCTTTAATTCTTCCTTCTCCACTTATTTTCGTCTTTCTTTGGTTGCGGAAATATGCACGAATATTTAGGGTACGAGCACCTATAAAACACATTATTGCATACGTTTGCCAAAAAGTCGATATTTTTGACACGATACATTTTGCTACTCCATGTGTGTCCTCTTAGCTCCCTTTTTATTGCAACGAAAACGAAACCCTGAAATATGGTCCGCGGATCAAACAGTGCTTTGCAGAATCGTGCCCAACACTTTCTCCCTAATGGACGGAGGAAATTTAATTTGCAAATGAAAGTCACAATTTACTTATTGCTTTTGAAGATAAAAATTAGTCATAATATGTTCCTTTTTTCAGCGAAATTCATTTGCTAGCGTATGTTATGTTGACGATAGAAGGATTATTACTACGCAAAAAGCTGAGAATTTTAAATGTAATATTTTGCTAACGCACAAGTGCAACGTGCAAAACGCGCCGGTGTTATTCCGCAGAATATGCCCTTGTTGATGGAAATACGACGAAGGACAAGCTTTAAGACCGCAGATGCGTCGTCGTGACTTAAAGTGCATAAGTTGGCATCATGCAGTTGTATTAGAATAATTGCGATTTCAGCTATATTACAAAGGTGACAACGCACTCTGAAAATTACCTAATGATCTACGTCCGAAAGTTATAACCATATATTCTTATAATTTAATCGCACTCGAGGACTCGTCGTCGCTTTTTGACCGTACAATATTATCATTCAACTGCATTGTAAAAGGTTAAGCCAATTGCTTTTCGAATGCTATATGTTATTCTTCATCCTTGATATTCCTAACGAAATTCCGTCAGTTCATTTTACTGTACGTGTCGTTTGGTTTAACATATGCCTTTTAACGGCATAGAAACATTTCGCTGTGGACGTGAAATATTTATACTGATTGTAATTTAAAGTAGCGAAACTTCAAGAGCTCCTGCACAATAATGCCCCTATGCAAGTTGCAAGTATCCAATGAACGAAGGAGAAGTAATTTACGATTTTCACAATTTACTTATTGCTTTTGTAGACAAAAAGTAGTCCTACTTTTATTTCATCACCGAAATTCATTGGTTTACCTATGAAGATGGAAGAATTATTACTAAGAAGAAAGCCGGGAATTTTTAATTTAATAAGTGTAACGTGCAAAACGCACTGGCGGTCTTCTGCAGAATATTCCTTTGTTGATGAAAATATGACAAAGGGTAGGCTTAAAGACCAAAAATGCGACGAAGTGGCTTAAAGTGCAGCAAATGACATCATGTAATTGTGTTAGATAATGGGAAATGTCAACTAAATTACAAAGGTGATGGCGAACTATGGAGAGTACCAAACGATCTGCGTTCGAAAGTTGCAACAAAAAATTTCTTATAATTCCATCGTACCCAGGTGACGAATTTAGCTTTAATTACTTAAGAACACGTCGCCACATTTCAACCGTAAATGCAACGACTTCCATTCGAAACACCTGATTGTCTTAGCCCATTTCAAATTCCTGATTGTCTACAGAGGGGTCTGCCGTAACACGCGGAAAAAATAAACTAAACCAGGATTTTTTTCTTTCTGTGACCCTTCACATAGCAAGTTTTCGCGCACATCAATAATACCTGTAAATTTGTCACAGCGTTTACCCATTGCGGATCTACCCGTTGAACCTCGTGTTACATGCAATGCATTATGCTGCCAGTCGCCGCTTTAAAAGAAGTTCTGACAACACGTATATGTTTGCATCATTTATATTGTTTCTGCTCATATTCGGCGAATGCTATGTTTTCGTGAATTTGCAAAATTCTTTTTGCACAGCGCATGTGTTTTCCTTCTAACCTCTTTTGTCATCAAGGTAACGCACAGTGGTCATGCAAAGAACCTCTTTAACGTTATAAAATAATAAATTTAATTAATACATTTTTAATCCCGCAGGATTATTTCTAGGAAAAATATGAATATCCTTATTAACATCTAGAGTTCAGTTAACTCACCAGGTCTCATTGAGTCAAATCACCTCTTAAAATTTTCCGACTTGTCGGAGTCTGTGATTGTGGTTTTGACAGGAGAGAGAACACACAGGAAATGGCAATATGTTCACTTAAACGGACTGGAGCTCTGCATCCACTTCTCTCATGACTCGTTTTTACTGTAAACGTGATCTAAAAATTCGGATAGCTTATTACTCGTAAGCCTTGTTTCGAAAATTTTGTGTTCAAAGAAGAGAATCTTATAGTTGCTTGTGTTCAAATGGTATGGATAGGACGCTTGCTGTGGGGGTTTTCCGTCTATTTCTGCAAATCTCTATCGAAATCTTGGTTGATAATTTGCTCGCAAGATTGGGGATTTGGTAGCTTGTCTTTGCTTGAGGAGTCAAAGAGTATAAAAACTAGGTCAAATAGCTATTTCAGTTCACCTGGACAGCCCACGGTATGTCAGTAGGTCATTTTTCGTAAAAAATGCATGACCTCGTCTAAGTTTAACTGACAGTTTTATGGAGCCCGTGTGTTTTAGATTATGTCCCCCTTGATGTCACTCGTAGTTCATTTTCTTGTGCTCCAGTTTTGATATGCGAACGACAGAGGTCTTGTCTGTCAGAGGCTATCAATCCGAAGTAAGACCACCACGTGTCGCGTCTACGTTGCCTTAAAAATTTGCGGGCATTTTACTTAATAGAACTGACATGTGGCGGCGAAGGTGAATTCGAGCTTTTTGTGGAAAAAAACTAATGGACACACGGCGTTGGTGGAATTCGCCGAAAACAGGTTTGGTGGCCATGCAGCACATTTTTTATTCTCTTTGTATTTAGCAAAATTAAATAAGTATTTTAAGTGTAATATCCTACAAATTAAAACACGCTTAAGTACTGTAGAATTCTCCATTCCGAAATGTGTACAGACTTTCGAGAAAGTAGCCTTGTAAAAAGCTCTATGCCAAAATCCAGAAGGGGACACAAGTTTGTACTTGAAGAAGATGATGCCGCTGATGATCGGGTAGCCATCCGTACACGTATGCCGGACGTCATGACTTGCCTTGAATGTCGTATGCAATGTGAACTTGTCTGTTTGAGATCACAAAATGATTATACAGCCTTTGTGATTCAGATAATCTCTCCCTTATTCTTACTCGTGGTCCACTGTCATGGGCCGCAGGTACGCAAGGCAATCGGCGACTGGTTTGTCTAACAGAATGTAGCAACCCGAAGAAAAGTTCGCATCCATTGTGCCCCAAGTGTTTTTGACATTTTTTTAGTAAGAATAGAAATCTGACCGCAAATTTGAATTCAAGGGTTTTGGTAAAAGTTACGGTTGCCATTGGTTTGGTGGAAGTCAACGAAAACGGGTTTGGTAGCCATGATGCATAATACTGAAAACGCGCTTAGACAATGCAGATTGCTGCATTCTGAAGTATACAGAGACTTGCGAGAAATTATTTATGCAATATAACTATGGTTAAGAACAGGAATGTATGCAATGTTGTACTCGAGAAAAATGTTATGCTGTTGATTGAGCGGTCATCACCACGCGAATGCAGGCTTTCGTAAGTTGCCTTGTATTTCCTTTGGAAAACGGTCCTTGTCTGTGCAAGTTCACAAAAGGATTAAGCAGTTTCTGATCACTCTAGAATCTTACGGTTTTTTGCGGATACCAGGATTCTTGAAAATAAGCAAGTAAACTCATTATATTATGCAGAATATTCGTTCTAACCTACAAGCAAAGTTGTCAATTCTGCCTTGTGATGCTTTCTGGAGTTTTTTTTCAACTGTAGGTAATGTAGATATAGTGAAACGATATTTTCTGTAGCGTACAGGGACACCCAGTTTTACAGCTGCTTAATACGAATAAATCTGTGCATCTCTAATGAATCAACAACTAGGAAGGTTCTTCTGGATCTACTTCATCCAATTATATATTAAATACCTGTATTGGAAAACGGATATCATTGTTGAGGGACTGTATGCCGAGGTTTTAAGCCAAATCATATTACCCATGCGCAGAAGTACGAAAACAATATTATAGAATTGTGGGACAGCATAAAACTGCCAAACGTAATCCGGTTGATGTCAGAAGCAAACACAATCGTAACCTAACTGCAGAGACCTTTCGGGTTTCCTCTGTTCTAATGAGTGACAGACAGTCTACCAGCGCTGTCCGCACAGTTAGCAGGGAGATTTGTAACAGATACAGGTGGTCATGATATGCGTAAGTGACACACAAAAAATGCGAAGTGTGCAATTTTAACATGTCGATATGGCGTTTCGGATTTCCAATCGAAGTCATCATCTCGGAAAGTGGCTAAGACGGAAGAAGGGAGACATAGGAACGCATAATGTATTGGGCTGACAATGGTTGACAACTGACCGCGAGTGCGCTGTGACGTCATAGTGAACTCCGAATAAGCGACACCACTTGCGACTTCCGTATATGCTATAGATGACCGGGGCGACATAACCGGGTCACTACATTTTCGACATGCGCGCATCGTAATTTGCACATATTTTACCTGTGCTTATTTTTAGTAATTTTCGTATTGTTTAACTCATTCCAGTCTTGTCCTTCATTTTCACATTGAAGCGTACCAGCAGACCCTCATATTTTTAGAAAAACCTACCTTATCATTTCCTTAACAGAAAGAGAATTGCGTTTACTGGGTACCACATCATGACCAATTACGCATAAGTGCACCAATGCGGAGCCAACACCCTCCTTATCAAAATATTATAAGCCTGCGATGAATACTGGTTCGCATTCGAGGACTCGCCATCGCTTTTCGACCGTACAAGCAACGATTTCCATTCAAAACTCCTGACTGTCTTAACCTATTTCAAATTCATGATTGCCTTCGGATGCGTCTGCCGTAAAACGCGGAAAAAATAAATTAAACCAGGAATTTTTGTTTCTGTGACCCTTCAAGTAGCAAGTTTTCGCGCACATCAATAATACCTGTAAATGTGTCACAGCTTTTCCCCATTGACAATCTACATGTTGAACCTCCTGTTACATGCAATGCATTATGCTGCCCGTCGCCGCTTAGAAATAAGTTCTGACAACACGTATATTATTGCAACATTTATTTTGTTACTGATCATATTCGGCAGATGCTATGTTTTCGTGAATTTGCAAAATTCTGTTTTCACAGCGCATGTGTTTTCCTTCTAACCTCTTTTGTCATGCAGGTAACACTCAGTGGTTATGCACACAACCTCTTAAATTTAATAAAAAAATAAAAGGGATTAAGACTTTTAATCCCGCAGGATTATTTCTAGGAAACATATGAATATCCATATTAACATCCAGAGTTCAGTAAACTCAGCACGTCTCAATGCGTCAAATTACGTCTTGAAATATTCCGACTCGTCTGAATCTGTGAGTGTGGTTTTAATAGGAGAGGAAACATGCAGGAAATGGCAATATGTTCTCCTAAACGGACTGCAGCTCCGCATCCACTTCTCTCATGACTCGTTATTTACTGTAAGCGTGATCTGAAAATCAGATTGATGATTATTCTTAAGCCTTGGTTCAAATATTTTGTTCAAAGAAGAGAATTTCATAGTTGCTTGTGTTGAAATGACACTGATAGGACGTTTGCTGTGGGGGTTTTCCGTATATCCCTGCTTAACTCTATCCTAATTTTGTTTGCTAATTGTCCCGCAAGATTGGGGCTTTGGTAGGTTTTATTTCCTTGAAGAGTCAAGGCGTATGAAGACTAGGTCAAAGGAATATTTCAGTTGACCTGGACAGCCCACGGAATGAAATTGCGCTCCAGTGGGTCGCCTGTCGTACATATATGAATGACCTCGTCTAGGTTTAACTGACAGCTTAATGGAGCCTATTTGTTTCAGATTATGTCCCCGATAAAGTCATTCGTGGTCCACTCTATTGTGCTCCAGTTTTGCTATGCGAACTACAGAGGGTTTGTCTATCAGAAGCTATGAAGCCGAAGTAATACCGCCACGTGTCGAGTCAACGTTGATATAAGAGTTTGGTGGCATTTTATTTAATAGAACAGAAAATAGGGGGCGAAGGTGAAGTCATTCGTTTTGTGTAAAATATTAATAGATACACAGCGTTGGTAAAATTCCTCGAAAACGGGTTTGGTGGCCATGTAGCACAATCTTTTTATTATCTATTTATTTCTCAAAATTAAATGCGTATTATAGATGTCACATCCTACAACTGAAAACACCCTATAGTGCTGCCGAGTTCTTACACGCTAAAAACTACCGGTCTATTTCGAAAACTATGACCTTCGAATCTTAACAAAATAACAGTGTAAACTATATGATGAGCAGAAGTTTCGCTCCAAAATGCAAGAAAATAGGTCAATTCTATTTACGTGATTATGCACTCTACGTCTTTGAACTGCACGAATAATTTGCTTTATGCGCTGTATATGAAAACCAAATATATCCCCAGAATCGACATTTAATACAGGAATAAATAGCAAGTCAATAATTGACACTGGAAACTCATATTGTAAATAATCCGGTGCAGAAGTACTTCGTTAACTATATCTGTTTTGCTGCATTCTGCAGTATGCATGCACTTTCAAGTATTTTGTTTTGCAAAAAGAACAGTGCCTGAAACCATGAATGGAGTCAATTTTGTATCTAAGAAAATGATGCCGTTGTTCATTGTCACATGTGTGCCGGGCGTCATTATACGCATTTGATGTCGTATGCAAAGAGGGCTTTGTCTACTTGCTATCACAAGGAGATTATACATAATCCGATCACGCTAGAATCTAACGATTTTCGTGGATAGCAGGATCCCCGAATGTAGGCACAACAAAATTATACCAGAATTTGTGCAGAAAAAGCCTTTGAAAATGAAAGAAAAGTGGTCAATTCTATTTACCTAATAAAGCACTCTACGCTCAAGTAAACTGTGTGGATCACCACACAATTGCGGGCAGTCGTAACTGGCCTTGGATGACCTATGCAAAGCGTTCCTTGTCTGTTTGCCTTTATGCAGAGTCTGATAACGCTGAAATCTAACGATTTTTGCCGGATAACATTGTTATCGAATGTTAACAAGAAAACATGTTATACTATATTTTGCCGAAAATATTCGTTCTTACCTATAAGTTAAGTTGTCAATTCTGCCTTAGGAGGCACTCTACAATCCTATAAACTGTACGTAAGATAGAATTTCTGAAACCATACTTGATGTAGCTTATCTGAAACTCTAGAATTACAGCTGCTTAATGCAATCAAACCCATCATCCCTCATAAATCAACAGCTAGGAAGGTTAATCTACTTCAACTTCACCCAATCAAATTTAAAACATAGAATACGATATTACTCAACTATATACGGAATAACTGTATTGGAAAACGGATCTCATTGCTGAGGGACTGTATGCCGAAGTCTCACGCCATACCAAATTACTCATGTGCTAAAGGACGATAAGAGATATTATAGACATGTGGGACAACATTAAAACGCCACAAGTAATGCGGATGATTTCGAAAGATCAGGAGGAAGAACATTTGTTTCCTAAATTCGGAGAACTTTCGGGTTGCGTCTGCTCTCCCGAGTGACAGAGTGTCTACCAGATCACGGTTAGCAGGGAAATTTTTAGCAGTCATCTAAACCGAACATACACAGGTGGTCATGATATGCGTACGTGGCGCACAAAAATGTGAAGTGTGCAATTGTAGCATGTCGGCGTGGCGTTTCGGATTTCCAAACAAGTTTTTATCTCGGGAAGTGGCTGAGAAGGAAGAAGGGAGACATAGGAACGCAGAATTTATTGGGCTGACAAGGGTTGACAATGGACTGCCTGTGCGCTGTGACGTCGTTGTGAACTACGAATAAGCGACATAATGGACACTATTTGCAACTTCAGTATATGATATACATGACTCGGACGGCATAGCGGGGCAATACATTTCTGACATGCGTGCGTCGTAATTGGTACCCTTTTTCCCCTTAATTATCTTCTCTAATTTTCTTATTGTGTGAACCTATTCCTGTGTTATCCTTACTTTTAGCTGAAGGAATACTCTGCCAATAGATTCCATCAAAGTTTATCATTTTTGGCCTACCGTTATGTGATATTATGGGTTTTCGTGGTATCGCCTACCCTGCAACGATATCACAACGTGAACCTAACTGTCGTAGAAAGACAAATTTTACTTAAAATATTTATACGGATTGTAAGTTAAAATAGCAGAGCCTCAAAATCTCCTGCGCAATAATACCGCTATGCAAGTTTCAAGCAGAAAATGGACGGAGGAGAAGTAATCTGCAAACGTAAGTCACAATTGACTAATTCCTTTTGAAGACAAAACAATTAGTACTACTGTGTTCCTTTATCAGTGAAATTCGTTTCATAACGTGCGTTTTGCTGACAATGGAAGGTTTATTACTAAGCAGAAAGCTGGCAAGATTATATGCATTGTTTAGCTGACGCATACGTGCGACGTTCAGTACGCATCGGTGTTCTTCCGAAGAATATGCCTTTGTTAATGATAATATGACGAATAGTAAGCTTAAACACCACAGATGCGACGTACTGGCTTAAAATGCAGCAGTTGCCATCACGCAAATGTGTTAGAATGTGTAGCGATTTCGGTTGTATTAAAAAGATGCTAGCGCACACTGGAGATGACCTAACGATCTACGTTCGAACGTTGTACTCATTGATTTCCTATAATACTATCGCACCCAGGTAACCGTATAAGCAACGACTTCTATTCAAAACTCCTGACTGTCTCAGCCCATTTCAAATTCTTGATTGCCTTCAAAGGGCTCTGCAGTAAAACGCGGACAAAATAAACTAAACCAAGAATTTTTCTTTCTGTGAAAGTTCAAGTTTCATGCTTTCGCGAACATCAATAATACCTGTAAATTTGTCGCAGCTTTTCCCCATTTCAAATCTAGATGTTGAACCTCGTGTCACATGCAATGAATTATGCTGCCATTCGCCGCTTAAAATAAGTTCTGACAACGCGCGTATTATTGCATCATTTATT
The DNA here is from genome assembly GCA_902702965.1 of Spirometra erinaceieuropaei. Lineage (NCBI taxonomy): Eukaryota > Metazoa > Platyhelminthes > Cestoda > Diphyllobothriidea > Diphyllobothriidae > Spirometra > Spirometra erinaceieuropaei. The sequence continues at coordinate 117,364 of CACRXP010000705.1, read as the reverse complement.
TTGTTAGTGCTCGTATTCGGCAAATGCTATGTTTTCGTGAATTTGCAAAATTATTTTGCACAGCGCATGCGTTTTGCTTCTAACCTATTTTGTCATCCAGGTAAAACGCAGGGGTCATGCACACAACCTCTTTAATTTTATAAAATAATAAAATGAATTAAGACTTTTTTAATCCCGCAGGATTATTTCTAGGAAACATATGCATTTCCTTATTAACATCCAGAGCTCAGTAAACTCAGAAGGTCTCATGGCTTTAAATTACATATTGAAATTTTCCGAATCGTCTGAATCTGTGATTCTGGTTTTAATAGGAGAGAAAACACGCAGGAAATGGCAATATGTCCACTTAAACGGACTGGAGCTCCGCATCCACTTCTCTCATGAAAATAAAGGAAGGCAAGATAATACAGATCAAACGATCGCTCCTGTGGCTAACCCCCTTTGTAATCAGGGCCAGTTCCCCTCGAGAAGACGGACACTAAAGGTGCTGTATTCGAATGTGCAGAGCCTGTTTAACAAGATGGATGAACTCAGGACTCTGATCGACGAGCACACGCCAGATATCATCGCCTTGACAGAAACATGGCTTTCTGAAGCTATTGGAGACCATGAGGTATCCCTCAGAGGCTACCAACTGTTCAGAAGAGACAGGAGAAGCCGAGGAGGAGGGGTCGCTGTCTACGTTAGCTGCAACCTAACCGCGGTCCCCGAGCATAATCCAACAACAACAGCGGATGTGGAATTCCTATCTTTAACTATCTCCACCAAATATGCCAGGCCGCTGGCGTTTGCAGTTGTGTATCGTCCCCCAAACCAGATTTCCGAACACGATAGCCTTCTCCTAAGGGAACTGAGCAAGACCTGCTCGAACAGAGACGTCCTTATTGTAGGGGTCTTTAACGCCCCCAATATCGACTGGCAAGCTTGGACGGTTGCGGGTCTATCGAACACATTCGGACAGCATTTGCTTGAATTGGCAGCAGAAAAACTACTTTTCCAGAATGTAACTCTCGGAACACGTGTTAGGGAAGGGCAACGTTCAAATTGCCTCGATCTGGTGCTCACTCGATATGAGGAGAGTGTGCTGGATATGCAAGATTTCCCGCCAACTGGTGCTAGTGATCATATTGTTGCGCCTTCCGTATATGATATAGATGACCGGGGCGACATAACCGGGCAACTACAATTTCGACATACGTGTATCGTAATTTGCAAATTTTTACCTATGCTTATTTTTAGTAATTTTCGTATTGTTTAACTCATTCCAGTTTAGTCCTTCATTTTCACATTGAATCGCACTCAGCGGACACTCATATTTTATGAAGAACCTACCTTATCATTTCCTTAACAGAAAGAGAATTGTATTTACTGGGTACCACATCATGACCAATTACGCATAAGTCCACCAATGCGGAGCCAACACCCTCCTTATCAAAATATTATAAGCTTGCAATGAATACTGGTTTGCACTTAAAATATCTTATTGTGTTTTATTAATTTCCAGCATTAACTACATGCAATTATTGCACAGAAAATACCGTACTGAAAATAAAATGTGCCACTGTCACATAAAATTAATTAAAAAAATACGCTCTACATGCTATGCTGAATTTAGCAAAACCGGAATTTTATCAGCAAAATATCCGCAAACCAAATGTTTGCCAGAATATACTATGCAGATTATACAATATGTTGTGCAGATAAACAGCAAGTAAATAATTAACACTGCAAACGGAGATTGTAGTAACCGGGCGCTGATATAGGATTTTAAACATATGTGTGTTTTATGCTCGCAATTAACATTTCGCGTTTTCTGGCAATCCATAACCGATGAAAGCGTCAACCGCTAAATATAATATTTGGAGCTGCATTGAGTAGATTTTAATGACAAACTGAAGGTTATAATTAGTAAAGTAGGTGTCACGGACCAGCACAGGACTCAAAACAAGGGAGCAAATAGTTGGGCAGAATGCTATTACCGACAAAGACAAGGGAGACTGGAATGGTCATTTCTGGCTTATTGGCCGTCGTCAGCCAGCCATACCCAAGCCCGAAGTGTGGAAAACCTGAGCCTCGAACTCGCGACCTGTTGGTTTAGAAGTCAACGCCTTTACTCACCGGGCCACGAGCCCGTTGCCTTGTCGGTTTTTGATCGGGAATATACAATGTTAGGGGGCGCTCACCGATCGTTCATACGGAACTCACTCGTTCCGTTGTGCCTTATGGAATCTCTCTCGAGCCCAACCACTAGCCGCGCAGCGGCGCATGATATATAGGCAGAATGATATTACCGACAAAGACAAGGGAGACTGGAATGGTCATTTCTGGCTTATTGGCCGTCGTCAGCCAGCCATACCCAAGCCCGAAGTGTGGAAAACCCGACTCTCGAACTCGCGACATGTTGGTTTAGAAGTCAACGCCTCTGCTTACCGGGCCACGAGCCCGTTGCCCTGTCGGTTTTCGATCGGGAATATACAATGCTAGGGGGCACTCACCGATCGTTCATACGGAACTCACTCGTTCCGTTGTGCCTTAAGGGCTCTCTCTCGAGCCCAACCAGCAGCCGCGCAGCGGCGCATTATATATAGGCAGAATGCTATTACCGACAAAGACAAGGGTGACTGGAATGGCCATTTCTGGCTTATTAGCCGTCGTCAGCCAGCCATACTCAAGCCCGAAGTGTGAAACACCTCGAGCCTCGAACTCGCGACCTGTTGGTTTAGAAGTCAACGCCTCTACTCACCGGGTCACGAGCCCGTTGCCTTGTCGGTTTTCGATCGGGAATATACAATGTTAGGGGGCGCTCACCGATCGTTCATACGGAACTCACTCGTTCCGTTGTGCCTTATGGAATCTCTCTCGAGCCCAACCACTAGCCGCGCAGCGGCGCATGATATATAGGCAGAATAGTATTACCGAAAAAGACAAGGGAGACTGGAATGGCCATTTCTGGCTTATTAGCCGTCGTCAGCCAGCCATACCCAAGCCCGAAGTGTGGAACACCCGAGCCTCGAACTCGCGACCTGTTGGTTTAGAAGTCAACGCCTCTACTCACCGGGCCACGAGCCCGTTGCCTTGTCGGTTTTCGATCGGGAATATGCATTGTTAAGGGGGGCGCTCACCGATCGTTCATACGGAACTCACTCGTTCCGTTGTGCCTTATGGACACTCTCTCGAGCCCAACCAGCAGCCGCACAGCGGCGCATGATAAATAGGCAGAATAGTATTGCCGACAAAGACAAGGGAGACTGGAATGGCCATTTCTGGCTTATTAGCCGTCGTCAGCCAGCCATACTCAAGCCCCAAGTGTGAAACACCTCGAGCCTCGAACTCGCGACCTGTTGGTTTAGAAGTCAACGCTTCAGCCATGCACAACAAGATAGATTTACGCAAACGGAACTTCCTGTAGCGTATGGTCTCAACCACAAGTGATACAGCGTTTTACTTCCTTACAGATATCCGAATTTGAAAGATATAATTCGATAAAATTCTATACTCGTTAAACCTGAAGTCCCTCTTCGTATCATTGCAACCGTATTTAACACAAGATGTCTCGCTTAGGAATAGTCAGGCGCCATAGAATCAACACTAAACAACATCTAGTGAGCTCGCCGTAATTCTACCTCGAGCATGCGGAAACAAAATCAAGAATATGACATTACTCAGCCATGTATGAAATACGTGTCACAAGAAACCCACCTCATTTCTGAGGGACCGGGTGTCGAAATGTCTAGTCGCTTCAAGGTACAACTGTCTAACAGAATGTTGCCACCCCAAGATGCCACCACGGTTCGCATCCACTGTGCCTTAAGTGTTTTTGGCATTTTATTAGTAAGAACAGAAATCTGACCGCGAGTTTGAATTCGAGGGTTTTTGTAAAAGGTTCAATTGTTATTAGTTTGGTGGAAGTCAACGAAAACGTTCTTTATGGCCATGTTGCATAATAGTGAAAACGCGTTTAATCACCGCAGATTGCTGCAATCAGAAGTATATAGAGACTTGCGAGAAATTACCTATGCAAATATAACTATGGTTAAGAACAGGAAGGTAGGCAAGGTTGTACTCAAAAAAAAAGGTTACCGCTGTTGATTGGGTGGTCATCACCACACAAATGCAGGCTGTCGTAAGTTGCTTTGGATATCCTTTGTAAAACAGTCCTTGTATATGTGAGTTTACAAAACGATTACGCAGAGTCTGATCACTCTAGAATCTTACGGTTTTTTGCGGATACCAGGATTCTTGAATATAAGCAAGTAAACTCATTACATTGCGCAGAATATTTGTTCCAACCTACAAGTAAAGTGGTCAATTCTGTTTTATGATGCACTCTGCAGGTTTTTAAACTGTAGGTAATGTAGATGTAGTGAAAGGATATTTACTGTAGCGTACCGGAACACCCAGTTGGACAGCTGCATAATACGAACAAACATATGCATCTCTAGTGAATCAACAACTAGGAAGGTTCTTCTGGATCTACTTCATCCAATTATAAATTAAATACCTGTATTGGAAAACGGATCTCATTGCTGAATGATTGCTTGCCGAAGTTTGAAGCCACACGATATTACCCATGCGCAGAAGTATGAAAACAATATTATAGAAATTTGGGACAGCATTAAACTGCCACACGTAATGCGGTTGATTTCAGAAGCAAAAACAGGCGTTGCCTAAATGCTGAGAGTTTTCGTGTTTGTCTGTTCTTCCGAGTGACAGAATGTCTACCAGCGCTGTCCGAAGAGTTAGCAGGGCGATTTATAACAGAGACAGGTGGTCTTGATATGCGTAAGTGGCACTCAAAAAATGCGAAGTGTGCAATTTTAGCATGTGGACATGACTGAGAAGGAAGAAGGGAGACATAGGAACGCATAATTTATTGGGCTGACAATGGTTGACAACGGACCGCGAGTGCGCTGTGACGTCATATTGAACTCGCAATAAGCGACACCAGTTGCGTCTTCCGTATATGATATCGATGACCGGGGCGACATAACCGGGCAACTACAATTTCGAAATGCGTGTATCGTAATTTGCACATTTTTTTACCTATGCTTTTTTTAGTAATTTTCGTACTGTTTAACTCATTCCAGTTTAGTCCTTCATTTTCACTTTGAAGCGTACTCAGCGGACCCTCATATTTTACGAAAAACCTATCTTATCATTTCCTTAACGGAAAGAGCATTGTATTTACTTGGTACCACATCATGACCAATTACGCATAAGTGCACCAATGCGGAGCCAACACCCTCCTTATCAAAATATTATAAGCCTGCGATGAATACTGGTATGCACTTAAAATATCTTATTGTGTTTGATTAATTTATAGCATTAACTACACGCAATTATTGGACAGAAAATACCATACATAAAGTTAAGTGCTACTGTCAAATAAAATTAATTAATAAATACGTTCTGATTGCTATGCTGAATTTAGCAAAGCCCGAAATTTATCTGCAAAATAGCTGCAAACCAAATGTTTGCCAGACTATACTATACAAATTATATGATATGTTGAGCAGATAAACAGCAAGTGAATAATTAACACTGCAAACGGAGATTGTAGTAACCGGGTGCTGATATAGGATTTTAAACATATGTGCGTTTTATGCTCGCAAATCACCTTAAGCTTTTGCTGGCAATCCATAAGGGATGAAAGCGTTCACCTATAAATATGATATTTGGAGCTGCATTGAGATGATTGTAATGACAAACCGAAGGTTATAATTAGTAAAGTAGGTGTAGCAGACCAGCACAGGACTCAAAACAAGGGAGCAACACATCAGTTGACAAAACGTATTGCATTACACAAGTGCATTTTAAGATACTGATTTTGTAAAATATCTGCAAAACAAATGGTTGCCTGGAGCAAGTCTCAACTTTAAACATTTAAACATAGCTAAACATAAGGAAGATAGAGTTTCAAAAACTAAACTTTCTCAAGCAAACCTAATCAAATCTAATTCATACAGCTCTTTAATTCCTAAAATGTCTTATAGCGATCCGACTGCAGAAGATTAAATTGTGTGAATTCTTCTTCTCTTTAAACGTTATGTCGTTATCCGTATCTTTACAAACCTATTTAAAGCAAGATGTCTCGAATAAAAATATTCAGATGTCATACAATCAAACCCATACACCACTCGTAGATAAAGAATCAGTGGGAATGTTGGAATTCTGTTTAAGCCATGCCAAACAAGATAGATTTTCGGAAACGGAACTTCCTGTAGCGTATGCACTCAACCACAAGTGGTACAGCTCCTTACTTCCTTACAGATATCCGGGTTTGAAAGATTTAATTCGACAACCTTCTCTACTCTTTAAACCTGAATTCCCTCTTTGTGTCTTTGCAACCGTATTTAACACAAGATGTTTCGCTTAGGAATATTCAGGAGCCATATAATCAAACCTATACAACATTCAGTGAGCTTGCCCTAATTCTACCTCGAGCATGCAGAAACAAAATCAAGAATATGACATTACTCAACCATGCATGAAATACGTGTCACAGGAAACCCACCTCAATTCTGAGGGACCGGGTGTCGAAATGTCTAGTCACTTCTAGGCATCAATGCGCAGAATGAAGATGAATAACCTTCTGAAATATAGCTTACCATTAAAATGCTAATAATCTTCCGGATGAATTTGAAAAAAAATCACGAACATTAGCAAATGTTAAATAAACGTCTACTCGAGAAAATAGAATTTGTCAGACTTGAAATATATTCCTTGTTAAATGCACCCGCCCTTATATTTAAAAAGGGAAGCAAATTAGTATAGATCGACAGCATTAGCGATGTATAATGAATGACCATCTGCAAATGCATCGAGGTCTTCAGACATCGCCCTCGATACTGTCGGCAAAGTGGATAATCATTACTATTGGTTTCGTCTGTGGTACCGAGTGGCTTAATGACTATCAGCACTCTCTTACCAGTTTGCATGTAGATTTGCAACAGTCATCTACGCTAAGTAGGCAGAGGTGTTCATGACGCTAACCTTCTTAGGTTTTCCTGGTATTACATCAAAAAAGACTATGCATATCATTGGTTCAGGAATTCAAACCCAGTTCCCCACCTTATTAAAATATTGAAACCCTGCGTTTAGCGGTATTTGCTGTAACGTCCTAGTTATCTCCAAATTATCGACATCGTTTGCAACCTACGTATATGATATGAATGACTGGCCGATATAACCGAGCCACTTGAATTTTGACATGCGTGCGTCAAAATTCGCACACTTTTTACGTAGACTTCTGTTTAGCAATTGTCACTTTGAAAAAAACTCATCCTTCGTGCACGCTATTAAATTTGGCATTGAGGCGTACTCACCTTGCCCCTTTTATGATAGGAAAACACGCCCTGCACATTCACTCAAAGTTCACCGACTTGTTTGGCATATTGGTATGAGATGGTATGGGTCTTCTAGGTACGAATCAAAACCACTTATCTTAGATACACGTTGCGGAACTAGTTTACCTCCACTTAAATTCAACACAACTCCTAAGTGTGTCCCAAAATCGCAAACGCATTTGAACGTCCTTTATCTGTCATTATACGAAACGCATATGGCAAAGTATCCATAAGCCGTTTCCTAGGCGTATAATCCATTTTGATACGCCAAGAAGGATTTTTCTTTTGGAAGAACGCGCCATTGCTGACTAGACTCGTAAATAACTGATTGATAATTTTTAAAACTTGAGCGGTAGGGCTTACTAATTTGCCTTAATTCTTACTACCCTTTCGTCATGCACAAAAAATGATCACGCAAATTTAGTTTTACTCACCAGGTTAGTCTCAACATACAAAATGTTTATCATGCCTAGCTACGAGAGTTTTTTTCATTCCAAATCACCTTTAGAGTTAGGAACAATATATGTTTGCGACGAAATATCAAAGGGAATGAACTGGTTGCAAACGTGTATTGGAGAGTATTGAATATTCAAGATCAACAACCTTGTCTATATTTCTAGACATGTTATTTTGTCAGCAAAGGTAACGAAGGCACGCGGATTTTCATAAACACAACTAGGTGATGGCCTGATTCGCAACGCTAATTTTGTATAGATCGGAAGGTGTAATATGGATGCATTGGCTCCACAGCTAAGAGCATCTGTTCTTGTTGAAAGTGCATGGGAGACAGCCGTTTTCAGGTCGCAGAAGTTGACATCGACAAGAAGCAGACGGAACTTGTTCCAAATGAGGCCACAATTTGCACGGTACTCAAATGTAGCCAAAGCATTTATGTGCTTCACACGAAGTCCCACGGCCTTTTCTTCCATGGGCGGCTCCTCCGACGTCGGCGGACAGCCGTTGATATTCTAAGCACATTACATGTGATTAAGCATTGCACTGCAAAAGGCCATGTTTTAATCGAAAATGGGGTGCATTCATGGATTTCGTAAAGTTCGGTTTTAATATAATTTAAAGAGTTCAAGTGCACAAAATAATTACAGTCTTGCAGTCGTATAAAAGGGAAAAAATTTCGAATGCTGATGTGCCATTTAACAAAACAAACTACAGAAAATAGAAAAATCTAGTTCTGTCCATCTAAATAATTTGTTAACTCATTACGAATAAGGTTATAACAATAAGCGATTGTGCTTATTTTTATAAACCTACCGAATAATTCAAAGAATACCTTATATACGGAAAGTAAACTTGACACTGGAGTGTCATGTTAAACCTCGGATGAATTTTTAAACGACGACAGTCACCAATGGTTGGTTTGTCTGACACTCTCATGGTCATCATAGTATAGGAGTTTGGCCTATGGTGTATACTCAAAAATCCTGACGGAATTCTTTGGAGCAGATAATGATGGTCCATACCATCGTTTTTGCATTTTAGTTGCTCTACAAAAAGAGCGTAGCAAAGGTGTATATTGATATTTGTAAATCCTATTTGAAAACAGTTTATAATAATACAGTCTACAACACACTTTTGTACGTCTCCCACAACATGTTGATACATACACATATACACATATATTGCTCATCAATCATCGTATTATTTATTTAAGTTGTTGATTTCAGGAGTGGGTTATACTTGTCGATTACCGCGCATACATTTACCAAATTATTCTAACGGACACTGGAATATCTGAATTTAAAAATTATCTTCTTATAACTAATTCTTATTAACACTTTTATTTGCTTCCTCTTGCCGTACCGTCATTGCGTCTGCGTCGTTTACCATATGGTTTTGTCCGTCTTGACCGCTTACATATTATACCAATCGATGTTGACCAAGATTTGCTACTGATCATAAGTTTACTTGATTCTTTAAAATGAAGAAATCTCTGAGTACTGGCATTGGATACATTTTTGTGTTTATGGTTATTTGCAAATACCACTGCAGAAGCTTATTCGGAATACAAGAAAAAAAAAACATTCATATCACAAATACCAGTGGTCGACATTGAACCAGAAAAAGTTAATACAATACTTGTGGTTTTGAAACTAAACAGTTAATGCAGCTTTGTATTTCCTGCTAATTTGTTGCATCAAGGGCAAATGTGTGTTTACACAAAATAGAACATTGGCTTACATTTTTGAAAAAAATGCTCTGGAAAACTTTTGGAATTACCATATACTCAATGCATATTTCACATCTTGTCAAACTAGCAAGACATGTGTGTGAGGTAAGACCTCATATTTTCGTGTAAAATAAAGTCCCTATTATATTGCACTATATCTTTTCCAATGACAATTCTTCTCAGACAACTGTGATCAACTGAGGGTTATTTGAGATTGTTAAATTGACGGAAATTATGAAAGATAATAAATTACTACGAACGTAACACAAGCAGAAACAGGTGGCACACTATTACCGTCAGAATGTCTGCAGCAGCTGACGGATATTACAGGCCAAAGTAAAACTATCAGGGTTGGCAAGAGTCCCATTGATTTGCAAAAGCGACGTCCCCGATGAATATAATTTTTTCAGTTTGTGTTTATAATATACGAATTGCTCCAGGCGGCGCTGCTAAAGTTAAGCCAAATTAATTGGAGATTGCATTAAATGTGATTGGCGGAATAGGTCGCCCTTTGTTTGCAGGCTACGAAACATGACTTTTAGAATGCTGTAGTACAGCGCGCCCATAGAAATCTTATCGTGTCAAAATTTGGAGCTAGCTGTCATAACCTATCTCAAACATATTGTGCACAAAACTTAAAATAAAAAATCCAATTTGCTATCAAAGTCATCGATGGCTGCAGCATTCGACATGTCAACCTGTGCACCAGACATCTGAATGCGTTGACAAAATGCGTTATTGCAATTATCGTATAAGTCTTGTACGAAGGGCTATAACAAAAAATGTGTATAAATTTATTCACTTTGCAGACGAAACTTCATGCCCATTTACACCCAACAAATCGGTTTGGTATGGGTTAACCTCCACTTTTCCAAGTCAAAGATCGTTTAATCAAATAGTACTTCGTATTTAGGATTCATTTAACTTTAATTAAAACACTCGCGCCAGACACATTTGTCATACGGACGTTCCCCAGCCCAAATGAAACTGCTTGTACTACACAAACTTACAAAAAACTGTGCAGGTTTTATTGAAGAATGATGACAATTAATGTCGCACGTTGTGATTTGCCTTTTAAAAAGATGAATGATGTTGGCGGATATGTTACGTCAAGCTCCATTCGACATATTCACAGGATACCTCAAGCATGTGTATAAACTTCAATGCAAAGTTCTTCATATTCTCTCAAGTATAAAATGACTATTTTTAAGAACATATGCGGTATATTGGTTTCCAATGTCCCGTCGAATCTGAACTTCGTCCTGAGACAAAACTTCAGGAGCTGAAGGATTTGGACGTGTCTAAGGCGATTCTCCGTTTCCTCGTATTTGCTTTGTAGAAGCAGTTCGATTGTCTCGATCGCCAGGTCCCGGGAATAGAAATAAAAAGAGATTTTACATGAAAAGGTACCATGACCTCATTTGGATGGAGGCTTACCCCTATGATTTTCTCCAGTAATTGTGCTGACGAAGTGTCCGTGGTGTCTGATTCAGCGGTCACAAACTTCAGACGCCGGATCAGCCACTTAGCCAGTCCTTACGTTGGAGCCTCTTTGGGCGACACGATGGGCCGCAGAGAATCGGCTTCGAGAGCCCATGGAATCTGGCTAAAGCCGTATTTTGGGCTCTTGCCATGCGCCTGTTGGCCGGCGTTATTGCACCGGAGTTTTCCCAAGACAACATTGTAGAATCATTTTTACGCGTCGGCGCTTTAAAGGGTTTATTGCACATATGTCCTCCAGTAAAGCGTTGGCTTTTTGAAGAAAGTATGTTCTGTCTAGTACACCCGTGGCGCACACTTTATCCGCTGGCACGATGAACAGGTCTTTGTCGGCCTCAAGTTCTCTAAGCGCATCACGTTCGCCCTTCGGAAGCACTTGCCGCGACAACTGCGGCATCAGGAAAGGCGACAATTGGTGCCTTCGTTTGACAAAGGATTGACTCCGCTGCCGCTATCACGTTAACATGTTCGTGCCGTAAAACCTGCATCGGACCTTTCGTCAGCTCCTTTGACGAAAGGTTGTGCACCATTTTGGCGTTTCTGGGTGACGTTGGATTGGGCTGCTTTCGGAATTTATTCTCCAGTGCAACGTTGCGTACCGTACTCCGTTTGCGAGCTTGTTCAGGTATCGTCTGCAGGAGCAAATTCGCACCGACCTCTTCCACGAACTCACAGCATTGGTCTTTTCTTAGTGAATCCTTTGAAGGCACCTGCAACTTCTCGCGTGACATTCTTGGGGGAACGCTCGGATAATCCATCTGCCATGTTGACATACTGCTCGTTTCGCCAAATTCGTGTTAAACGAGGACTTGTATGAAACAGAATTTGCAACGCATTATGGTTGAGATACGTGTGCAGAAACCGGATCCACGAATACGTAGAAACCTCCGGAAGGTCAAAGGTTTCCCATCGCCGGGTCGATCGAAGCTTCTTGTGCCCAAATGCATATACTCTTATAAAAAGCAAAGAGAGGAGTCTCAGAAAGCAGACTTAAAGAAGTTGAGACGATCGCCGGGACAAGAGCTTTATAAGCCTGAAGTTTTGTATTTCTGCTCGATTCCTGCTTTTGCAACACGAACCTTCCACCTCGATGTTTTCTATTTTGTTTGAACGGGTTAATAGCCTGGTTTAATGAGGCCCGAAAGAGGTCTAAAAACGGATTAAGCATTTCTCCAGCAATTACGTGTAGCAGTTTGGGCCGGATATAATACGACGCAGGCGATTTTGACGAAGACATCATCAACAGGACCTTGCGAACAAATGTTTATTGAAAAGCAGTGTCCATTATTGCATCATTTACTAGTTCGCAGCCGCTAATAATAAATGCGTTTTCTCTTGCACAGATGGACGTGAAGATTGCAGACAACACCTTTTTGCAAACAGGGGTTATTGTATCCAACTAGTCAACGTTTGGAATTATCCAAGTCAAAAAATAGTGCGCCGAGTTGAGGTATCCTCTAATTAATGGGGGTCAAATTCACCACAGAGGTCTCTAATGGGTAGCATTGCACATCACCGACAGAGTAACGATCTCTTAACAAGGGACGAAAAACAAATATGGCAGACGCTTATTCCTAGCCAGCTTAATTTGTGGAGTCCATAATACCAGTAAATGACGCTTAAATTACAAAAATCAGAGGAGTGTTTAACAAGGACCATTGGATCATAATGTGGGGTTTCTGGAGGGCCCCGACAGAATCCCAAGGAGCGAATCGCTGCCGCGTTAGAACAGCCTAAACGGAATCCTGTAATCAACAAAAGATACCACAGTCCTTTTGGCGTTTGGTCTTGTTGGTCGTAGAAATTCTGATCCACAGATGCAGCCAAGCCCCCTTAATATCGTCCTTGGTAGCAACAAGCGGACGAAACAAATCATTTTTAGGTGTTCCTGGCTGACTTATTTACAAACATGAGTGTATTTAAAGCCATACTATTGACCTGCAGAAAGAATGCGACGTTGCGAGCCTGTCCAAGAATATGAAACACGGCGAAACATCAGAGAACACGGCTTGACAATCTATAATAGTGAGATAGTAAAATGACATTCTATCTTCCCATCTGGATCAAGCCGAATCAAATGACCTCAATATAGAACTGAGGCTGTGTAAGGGTAAAAATATCGCATGAATTCTAAACTTATATTCTTGTAAACTAACGCGCAAACTGTACTTTCAAAACCAGGTGAATGACCTACCAATATCTACAGCCTCAGACCAGAATGTATATCAATAACACAGACATGATTGTCCGAACAGGTTAATTATGAGGTGATCATGCTTCCTGGGTTTCAACTGTTCCATAGAGACCAGGAACACAGAAGAGGTGAAGGCAAAGCAACCTTTGACAAGAATGACTCGCAAGTTTCAGAAAATAAACTGCCAATTTAACTGTTGTATGGAAGCAATATGACATGACTATCAATGCAACTACTAGTCTGTTATTAGGTTGACAAAACTTCTATCGGAAATTCAGCAAGGTATGCGAGGCAAGGCAAATTGGGATGTCGCACCTCACGTCCGTGAATATAAAGGCGTTTATTGGCGACAGCCCATATAGTCTGCCACTAATTTAGCGGTCACTTTATAGGTTGGATCGTCAGTAATGCCAGCGTACATTTTTTTATTTTGTCTTCATAAAAGCATCCTTTCTTGCACTGTCCCATTTGTAAAGGCTCGAAGGTTGAGCTCTTATAAGGCAATAGCTTACCTGAGATGCGTCTTGATAATAATTTAAGAAAAAGCATAAAATGCTCCAGTATTATGCACGGTGGTTAAGAATGTGAGGAGCCGTGTCTCAGCGTATATTCCTGTTTTGGTTTATCTTTTCAATCGCCGATAGCCAACTGGCTTTTTTTTGTTTCTCGGCTTCATGAACAAGATATTCGACGAAGGCTATGAAATTCAGCCCCACATTTGACGCGATAACACTCCAATGATCGCAGTGCACTATAGCAGTCTGCGAGTCATGCTTCGTCTCTTGCAACCAGTGAGCGCCGTATTCCGCCAATGGCATTTTTTGCAGTCTCCAATAAATTTGGCTGAATTGTGGCTGCACCTTCTGGCGAATTTTGTGTAATATAAACAGGCAAAAAAGTGTAATTCTTCTGGACGACGCTTATGCAAATCATGGGACTGTTGTCTACACTTGTAATTGTATTTTGGCCTGTAATATCCGTCAACGGCTGCAGACACTTTGAGGGTAATGGGGTTTGTGTGTAGTTTGCAGTAATCTTGAATTCTCAATACTTTCCTTAAATTTTCGGAGGAAACAAAAACTTAAAAAAATGAGCATTGTCGTCTGAAGAGAGTGCTTATTTTAAAAACATATAGCGGAACAGAAGATGGACTTTATTTTACCTACCAAATATAGGAAACCTTGCCTTAAGATACCTAAGTATGTATTTGCATTTCGCCAAGATAGGGCATTTTTATAAATTATTTATTATTTTCAAATGTTTTCGGATATATCTTTTGCAAAAAATATTAACCAACCATTCTACTTCGTAAATGACGCATTCGTTCTTAATGAAATAATCCAGCCGGCCATTTAAATGCGTATCACGTATAAACAATTTAGTTTAATCGTTTCTAATCGTGTCTGAAGGAAAGCCAGTGTCTTTTTGCAAAGGTTGTTTATGTATCTTGTTTCTGAATAAGCTTCTTTAGTTGTGATTGCAAATAACGGTAAACATAAGTATATCCAATGCAAAATACTTAAATCTTTCTTCATTTAAAATAATCAGGTATGCCTAAGCTAAGTACTAAATCCTTCGTCGCATTGACTGGTTTAAATATGCTAGGCGTCACGGCGGACGTAGCACAATATTCCTTATCGCTTAAATTGGAAATGAAATAATGGTCAGTAAGAGGACCGTAATTAATGATGTTAATAAAACTTAACTGAACGCATCTTAACTGTGACTTCAGATATTCCAACGTCCTTCAAAATAATTGGATAAAGAAATGCTAATTATTCGAAAAGTGTCAGACAATTCTGTAATCAAAATTTGAAATATATACTGTGGAGGTTGATAAGCAACGAATGAGTATATGTGTTGTTTAAAGCATGTACAAAGATTACTGAAGATGTTGATATAACCCGTTATATTAGAACTGTTTTCTGTGAAAATTTATGATTTTGCAAATATGCACATTAAGTTCAATTTTGCTTACCATGTTGCGTTTCGTAAAAAAAACATATAAATACATACACTCAGTGTTTTGGTGAAAAATTCAATTTAAACATCTCTAAAAGTCGTCGAAAATAATATTGTTTGTAAGGAATCTACCACATTGGGTCGGTTTCAATTATAAATTCACCGTTTGTTGTAGAACCACATAAATGCAAAAACGATGGCATGGACCATTATTATCTGCTTCAGCGAATTCCGACAGACTTTTGGAGAATATACCATGATCCAAAAAACTACACTAGGATGCGCCTGAAAGTGGCAGACAAACCTGTCATTGTCGGCTATTATCGGTTAAAGTTTCGGCCTAGTTTTAATATGACAATCGTGTGTCAAATTTACTTTCCGTATATAAGATATTCTTTAGAGACTTCGGTAGGTTTATAAAAATTATTAAATCTCGCGATTGCGAGTAAACTAGCTATTATGACCTGTCTCGCCATTAGGTGAAAATAGATTGCGTTTAGTAAACAAAACAAGATGTTTTCTGATGAATGCTTTATTAATAAATAAATTAATTAATAAATTCGCATTCAACAACTAAGTTTTTTTCATATTCTATGAAAACAAAACGGTAGTATTTTGGGCACTTGAAATAATAACTAAATAATTTGTTTCCATTTCCTTAAGTATACTCTATTTTCAATCACAACATGAACTTTTTGTAGTGCAGTGCTTAGTCACTTGTAATTTGCTTAGAATTTAGAAGGCTGCTCGCAGACATCCGACGATCTGATAACGGAAGAAAAGGTCGCGGAAATTCGAGTGAACCACATCAATGCACTGGCTACATTTGAGTACCGTGCAGAATGCGGTGTCCTTTGGAACGAATTCCGTTTTCGTCTTGTTGATGTCGAATTTCACTATTTGCATGCAACTGTCTCCAATGTGCTTCCAACAAGGACAGGAGAACCGTTTAGTTGTTGGGCCAATGCATTCATACCACAACTTCCAATTTACACAAATTTGGCCTTGCGTACCAGGCAATTACCTAGCTGTTCCTATAAAAGTCTGGGTTCCCTCGTTATCCTTCCAGACAACTTAACGTGTCTAGCAATATAGACATGGTCAAGCTTGCAGTCCCGAATGTTCAAAATCTACCAATACACGTTTGCAATCAGCTCATTACCTTCTTAATTTCAACTGACGCATATAAGTCAGAAGCTGCAAACAACGTTTTTTATTCGCTTTATCTTTGAAGGTTATTTAGATAAAGAGTTTGTAAATGTAATTAAATTCTGCATGCAGAGACGTACGATAGTAAGTAGACAATCAATGCACGCGAGCATTATTTGCGCATGACTAAAGGACTGTCGGCATTATGGTAAAGTATTATAGCATACCGCTCAACTTTCCAAATTTATTTATCATTAACCTATGAGCCTACTCAGTAATGCCGCGTCTACCTGGAAATGCAAATCCTAGTGGGCGGATCAAAATATATACAGGATACTTCACCATATGCGTCACATCTACAGAAAGAAAAAGGACGTTAAAATGATTTTGCAGTTTTGGAAACCACATCCGAGTTGCATTATTGTAAAGTGGAAATCATGTTTGTGCCACATCAACGATTATTTCTATGACGATTTTTTCCGTTGAAATATAGTTACTTACATAGCAATGTAATTATGTTAAAGCATTGTCTTTTGTGCAAATTTCCAACAACATGGAAAATTAGGTAACATTTTTACGCGTACCGTTTTGCTGAATCCAAGTTTGCAAAAAGAATGCAATTGTTTTCTAACATATTTTGTGTTTTTGGTTGCGTATAACTCAAGTACGGTATTCTAGTAGTTAGAGGATAATCAAGCTCAAATAGATAGTTAAAAGGCAAATATGTTTTAATCACAGTCTTCAAATATATTTATTGGTAAGGTAACCTGCTTTGTGTTTATGATATGCGTGAGTGGATATGATGTAATACCGAGTAGGTTAGAGTAGAGCGAATGTGTAGAGAGTGATTTCCACGAAAAAAATTGGAATAACGAGTACGACTCACTATGCAAATATTAGGATTATAGAGGAAGACGTTTAAGCAAAAACTGTTTGAATTATGACGCACATATATCGTTGCTATGTTATGTCAACCCAGTCATGCATATCATATACGTAAGTCACAAATAATGTCGATTACTCGGAGTTCACGACGACGTCGCGGCACACACACGGATCCTTGTCTACTTTCTCCAATAAATACTGCACTCAGACGCCTCCCTTCGTCCTTCTCACACACTTTGATAGACGATGAGTTCGATCGAATATCCGAAACGTCAGGATGTCAAGACTATTGTTGCACACTTCGCAACTATCTTGTTCGTCGCTCATTCAAATCACGACCACCTTTATCTGTTGTCAATTGCCAAACAAACTGTTAGGGCAGCGCTAGTAGACATTCAGCCATTTGGCACCATAGACGCAACCGATGGTTCTTGGCATCCACTTTGCACGTAGTATCCAATACCAGCTCTGACGACCTGGACGTCTACGACGATGGCCGTTCAATCGACAACGCAACATTGTCGTTTCGTCCATGCTTGACCCTCTTTGAAAGTCTTAGTCAGGGTGCAGTTTAACGAGGATAATGTCACAAATGTCTGACAGGTAATCTTCGTTTTAAACAACCTTTATGAAAAGCTCGATTCTTTTCCGTTTTTTTCAAAACCGCTGCATGAAATGCGGCGAGTAAATGTTGTACCAGATAGCAATATATTCTCCACTGTCCTTCTATGCACTAAAGCCTGTCAAGAGGCTTAATATTTCGAAACCCAGTCCGTCGGCAATGAGATCTGTTTTCTGTGAAACGTATTAAATATATTTAATAAATAATAAAATAAAAACATTCCACCATAGTCTCAATCGTGCGGGCAATTAAGCGACAATATTTCGAGTGAGATAAGCGGTAGTATGCTAGAAACAACCCACAGAAATTGCCCCATTCAGATTATTCGACCACAAACTACTTTACGTGTCTCTTGTTCCAACACAAAAAAATCGGTAAAATGCTAAGAATTATCAGCGACCTGATTGTTTAGATCTCATTAACAGTAAATAATCAGTCGACGAAAAGTGAATGTGAAAGATCTACTTCCCTTACATGAGCATACTGTTTTTATTTGCGTGTTTTCCTGTGCAAACCTCAATAACAGATTCACATAAATCGAAGTATTTGGAGAAGTGATTTAACGCAATGAGCCGTGCGGGTTAGAATAAACTCTGCTCAGTCAGCAAGGATATTCATACATTTTCTAGCCATGTTCCATCGGGAATAAAAACCTTTAAATTAAATTTTATTGGTATACAAATAGCGACGCCGTGTTGATGACCACTGTTGATCACGTTTATGACAAAATAGCTTATAAAGAATAAACATTTGCTGTGATAAAAGTGTTTGCATAAACATGAACCCATATCATTCGCGGAATATGATGAGTAATAAAATAAATGAATTTATCACATCATTCGTCAAGGCAGGTGCAACAAGCCCAACTTCCCAACGACTGAGCCGTCAACCGCCATTTTAAGTTTTCTCAGGTTTTACGAACCGCTTTCACAGCACTGTGGGGGCCTCTATGTGCGCGTCCGACGAGGGTAGGATAACATCGGGGAACAGTAACATTCAGGTCGGATTCGGCCAAGCAATCGGCCTTTAAGTAAACGACGTCAAACGAAGTGGGCCGTGCAAGGAGGGTTGCACCTATGTCATGATGTAGTTGATATTTGATATTATGCCCCATTTATCACTCAGACATAGACCTGCTTCAAAGTTGCATGCTCATCGCACAAATCCCATTGTGTTTTAAATGTCAAACACGTAAATGTTTAATTAAAAGAACATTTACTTTCCATAAAGATCTCTTTGTTACATCTTCCGAACGTAGAACATCTGGTCATCTCCAGAATACACTGATGAAAGAACATAGTAGGACGAAAAATTTTCGTCATCAAAAGAGATTGCTGTGTGGCAAATTCCATTAGCAGATAGTTACTTTTACGTCCTTGTGATGCTTGTCACTTGAATAAATTCATTATGATGGAGCAGAGGTTGAGGTTTAACTTTAAAATTTATACTATAAATAGAAATTTCAATTCCTTTATTCTTGTCTCTTAGATTTATTGTACTAATTTACTGTTTATAATCCTTTCTTTCATATTCGAGTGTGCCCAAGTCTGTGTTTCCGATTCTTATTTACAACAAAACTAGCCATATTTCCCTGCGTGCATCGTTTTGTATTTTGGACCTATTGTAAGCGATTAAAGCAATGGTCAACCGCACTTGTGGGTTTTTTAGCTTGCTTACTACAATACTCAAGACTAAGTTGCACTTGAACCCATTTCAGCCAAGCATTTCAAGCTCTTTTTGTGTTACAAATGTGCCTATGCTGTTAAGTGTAGATTATTTTACGTCACAAGATCTTCCAAAGCACATATCACCCCTACTAGCCAAGGTCTTTGCAACAATCCTTAGGCCGTTAAAGTGGCAGTTTTAAGAGACCAAATATTGCATGTGTCAGATTGTCTTTTAATTCTTTCCTCTCCCCTTATTTTCTTTTTCCCAGTTGCTGAAATATGCACGAATATTTAGGGTACGAGCACCCATAAAACACGTTATTGCATGCGTTTGCCGAAAAATCGATATTTTTGACACGAGATATTTTATTAATCCATTTGTGTCCTCTTAGCTTCCTTTTTTATTGCAACGACAAAGAAACCCTTAAATATGATCCGCGGCTCAAGCAATGCCTTGCAGAATCGTGTCCAACACTTGATCTCCAAATCTTACTCTACTCAAATAATTCATTATGATCTAACTGTAAGGTAATGGGCCCCGTTTTGTCACAGATTGGCCAGGATAAATCACTCAAAGTTCGCCGAAACGCTTACAGTTAACAACGTGTTCACATGGAGTTAAAGTATCCTGATTCTTGATGTACATTAAGCTTCATCTCTTGTCTTAAGAATTCTCCAACACTCCTATCAAATCTCTCATCCATTGACTGATGGCGGCTATGGTCAGGCTTGTTGGACGAGTTGTGGTAGTCATTGCAAGGCTGTTCTCTGCCAGTTTGCTTCCAAATCATTATAATTTGCCTATTATTCTATCCGTAGTACGGTTGGTTATGTCATTCATGTAGTCCAATCTGTACTAATAGAACGCGATGAGGATCACAATTCATACATGTACATATTTTCTTAATTACTCATTCACCTTTAATATCCTCCTACACCATCGTATCTTCACCAAAGAATCCGCGTACTTCTCTCCATTCGACGTCGCCTCTTGGCCCGGAAATTACTTTGGCAACGATAGACTGTGCATTATGTCATATGGAGTTTTATCTTGACATGCTTGTATTTGCAGGTCGTTGCACAAATTAAAATTCCGACAACGATAACTTAATAAAAATCACACTTTAAATCATAATTTGTTATTCTGTAAAGTTTACAGTTAATTCATCATTGTATTACTACTGTCCTTTTACGTAAATAGGACGTTCGGCACATGTCCAGGCAATCCCTGTGTTTTTTCCATCACGTCATCTAACTGCTTAGCTTGTGGCTACCATCGAAACTCCCTTTAAGAAAATCTCGTATGACACGATGCACAGTCTAATATCACTAAAATGGGGTCCTTCTCTATACAGTTGACACTACATTTCTCAAGGCAGCCAATTTCTCTAACCCGGCAAGCAAACGTTTTCGATCGTTCTCAAGGAATGTCGTCTTCCCTTTATTTGATTTTATCTTATTAGTTTTATCTCTTCCCATTGGTAATCTAAAAGCCCAAATGACGGTCTATTAATGGCATATCCTTGCATAATGGCAGTTCGCCACCGTCTTAAAAACCAGACACATCTCCGATCTCTAAGGAATAGTAGTAGGCCTGTCTAAGTATGATTACTGAAAGATAGTATAGTACTGAATAATGCAAGTCAGCTTAATGTATTATCTTAATGCGACCCTCTTTTGGTCCTCAATACTGGAATAGCTTTACCAGTGAGGTATTTTCTTTCACTTATCTTGGTGCTACTATTTCAGAAGCTGGTTTATTTCCCCTTGAATCTGATACCTTTTTCACGGAAATCTGTGAACACTCTTATAACATATTACGTTTACGTTCTGAGCACAAGCCTCAAGCCTTGGTCTGTCTATTCGTAGATTCCTACATTCTTTTTCTCGCCTAAATTTTGTCCTGCGATTGATTCTTTTTTGTTTCAACAAGCCCTACGAATGCATGCTTCTGTTGTTAACGTCCTCTAAGCCTTATTGTAAACATTATCATACAAATGCTTTGCAAACGGTTGAACAAATTGTTAGTGGAATGTTAGATTGTTATAAAGCATCCCGGTTATTTCAATGGCCATCAATTCATTTTGCTGTACGCGTAGTCTGTTTTAACAAATACAGTTTATCAGGATGGGAGCATTCTTAGTGCTGACCCTGTAACCATATCGCAACGTGAACCAAATTATCGGATAACGGAAAATTGGACTTGAATTATTTATACCGACTGTAATTTAAAATAGCGAAACATCGAAATATCCTGCGCAACAATGCCTCTATGCAAGTTGCAAGCATTAAGTGGACGGAGAAGGATTAATCTTCAAACGAAAGTCACAATCACTTTTTGATTTTGAAGACAAAATAAAGTCCTTCTGTGTTCTATTATCAGCGAAATTCATTTGTTAACACATGTTTTATGACGATTGAGGGATCATTACTAAGCAAAGGGCTGGAAATTTAAAATGTTATATTTGGCTAACGCATAAGCGCAACGTGCAACACCCGCCGGTGTTCTTCCGCAGAATATGCCTTCGGTGATGGAAATATGACGAAGGATAAGCTCAAAAACCGCAGATGCGACGTCGTGGCATAAAGTTCATCTGTTGGCATCACGCAGTCGTATTAGAAAAATTGCGATTTTATCTATATCACAAAGGTGCTAACGCATTCTGGAAACTACCTAATGATCTACGTTCGAAAGTTATAACGATTATATTCTTATAATGTCATCGCACTCGAGGACAAATTGTCGCTTTTCGACCGTACAAGCAACGATTTCCATTCGAACCCCTTGACTGTCTCAGCCCGTTTCAAATCCCTGATTGCCTTCAGAGGGGTCTGCCGTAAAACGCGGTCAATATAAATTAAACCAGGAATTTTTCTTTCTGTGACCCATCAAGTAGCAATTTTTCGCGCACATCAATAATACCCGTACATTTGTCACAGCTTTTCCCAATTGCAGATCTTCATGTTGAACATCGTGTTACATGCAATGCATTATGCTGCCAGTCGCCGCCTAAAAAGAAGTTCTGGCAACACGCATATTATTGCAACATTTATTTTGTTAGTGCTCATATTCGGCAAATGGTATGTTTTCGGGATTTTGCAAAATTCTTTTCGCACAGTGCATGTGTTTAATTCTAACCTCGTTTGTCATCCAGGTAACACACAGTGGTCATGCACACAACTTCTATAATTTTATTAAATAATAAAATGAATTAAGACGTTTTTAATCCCGCGGGATTATTTCTAGTAAACATATGCATATCCTTATTAGCATGCAGAGTTCAGTAAACTCAGCACTTCTCATTGCGTCAAATTACATCTTGCAATTTTCAGACTCGTCTGAATGTGTGATTGTGGTTTTAATAGGAGTGAAAACATGCAGGAAATGGCAATATTTTCACTTAAACGGACTGGAGATCCGTATCAACTTCTCTCATGACTCGTTCTTTACTGTAAACGTGATCTAAAAATCGGATCGGTGATTATTCTGAAGCCTTGGTTCGAAAATTTCGTGTTCAAGAAAGAGACACTTGTAGTTGCTTGTAGTCAGATGACGTGGATAGGGTATTTGCTGCGGGTTTTCCGTCTATTCTTCTTATCTGTATCCAAATCTTGGTTGCTTAATTGCCCGCAAAATTTGGGTCTGCGGTAGCTTGTCTTTCCTTCAGTAGTCAAAGAGTATAATGACTAGGTCAAATAATTATTTCAGTTGACCACGGCGGCCCACAGTATGAAATTGCAATCCAGTAGGTCGTCTGTCGTACATATATGCATGTCCTCGTCTAGGTTTGACTGACAGCTTTATGGAGCCCATGTCTCCTTTACTGTCACTCGTGGTTCACTCGGCGTTGGTGGAATTCGCCGAAAACGGGTTTGGTGGGCATGCAGCAAAATTTTTATTCTCTTATTAGTTCTCAAAATCAAATGCCTATTATATATGTCACATCCTACTACTGAAAACACGTTTACGTACTGCAAAATTGTGAATTCTGAATGGTATACAGACTTTCGAGAAAGTAGCTTTGTAACAAGATCTAAGCCAAAATCGAGGAAGGAAGACAAGTTTGTACTTGAAGGAAATGATGCCCATGTTGATTGTGCGGCCATATCTACACGTATTCCGGCCCTTATTATTTGCCTTGAATGTCGTATGCAAAGTGATCTTGTCTGTTTGAGATCAAAAATAATTATGCAGCCTTTGTGATTCAGCTACTTTCTCTGCATTATTATTAGTCGTGGTCCACTGTCATGTGCCACAGTTACGAAAGGCGATCGACGACTAATTTGTCTAGCAGAATATACCAACCTAAAAAGCCACCAAGCTTCGCATCTACTTCGCCTTATGTGTTGTTGAAATTTTATCAATTAAATAAAAATCTGACCGAGGGTTTTTTGAAGGGTCAATTGACACTGGTTTTTGTAAAACTTATCTTCAGTAATTTTGGTATTATGTTAACCTATTTCTGTGATATACTTACTTTTAACTCAAGGAATACTATGCCAATACATTCCATCAAAGTTTATCATTTTTGGCCTACCTTTGTGTGCTATTATGGGTTTTCGTGGTAGCACATCATAACCGTTTATTAGTATCATTAGTAAACCAATAATGCGATAATTGCCATTCCGTTTTGACAGGTCCACAAGAATTTTTCATGTTTCTAGTCGCGACATTACTGAGTGGGCTCAAAACTTGGCACTTTATAACTTCAGAAAATTTAGCGGTATGCCATGCTTCTTTACAAAAATGTTTACTTACTTTGATCATGCGCAAATACTGTTCACATGGACTTGTCCTATTCTGACAAGCGAACATCGCTGCAGGCGGAATCTACCTGACAATATATGCCCTTTTTCAGGCATAGCCACGTAATCTGTTGAATGCAAATAACCTTCAATGTTAAACTCCATAAATTAGACTGATCGTAGATTCAGATTCTGTCGAAATATCAAAGGGGATGAACTGGTTGCAAACGCGTATTGGTAGTTATTGGATAACCAAGATTGCAATTGCGACCATGTCTATATTTGTAGACAAGTTTTTCCGTCGGTAAAGGAGACGGGGGCGCGCAGATTTGCATAAGCACAGCTAGGTAATGGCCTGCTACGGAGTGCTGCTTTTGTGTAAGCTAGAAGGTGTGATATGGATACTTTGGCCGTACAACTAAGAGGTTCTCCAGTTATTGTTGAAGATATTCGGGAGATAGCCGCTTCCAAATTGCGAAAATTGACATCAACAAGACGCAACCGAAAGTTTTTCCAAATGGCTCCGCATTCTGCACGGTACTCAAATGTAGCCAGAGCACTGATGTGCTTCGCTCGAATTTCCACGGCCTTTTCTTCCATAACCGGCTCGTATGATGTCGGCGAACAGCCTTCCAAATTCTAAGCAAATGACATATGATTTAGTATTGCACTGTACAAGGCCATGTTGTGAATGAACGTGGAGTTTAATCAAGCAAATTTAAAAAGATATGTTATGTTATATTTTCAGTAGTTCAGGTCATCAAATTAACTAGCGTTATGTATTTGTATAAATGGAAAAAAATAAGTTTTCTAATGCGGACGTGGCATTTCGAATTAATTATGCAATAGCAGAATCTCGTTTTGTTCTTTTACTGGAATATTTTTTTTTTATCTAGTTGCGAGAGATGTCATAATAGCTATTGCACTCGCATTCATAAGATATGCTTATTTTTATAAACCTACCGAAGTATCCAAAGAATACCTTATATACCGAAAGTGAACATGACACCCAATCGTCATATTAATTCTCGGCTGAATCTTTAACCGAAGACTTTCATGCGCATAGGAGTGCAGGAGTTTGGGCTATGATATATATTCCAATAGCCTGACGGAATTCGTTGGAGCAAATGGTAATGGTCCATGCCATCTTTTTTGCACGTCGTTGACTCTACAAATAACAGCGGATTTGTATTTTAAAAAGAAAGCCCACAGTGTCATTCGCAGGTTAACGTTAATCCTGGTCACTGTATGCAGCGAACTTAGATGAGGGAACCACGAAGACCATTATGATAGTCACGACGAGGTTTCACTAGGACTGGAAAACCGGGTATGACAAGAGCAAGTGTAGTTAGTGTGTATAATTGTAAAAGTTAAAACGGTCAGAGAGAACAGTATATAATATTACATGCTATAACAATGTTCGTAATCATCCCATTACATGCTGTTACATAAGCATATACCAATACACCGCTTTTAAATTTCCCTATTATCTTTTTAAATTTTGATTGCAGAAGTGACTGATATATGTCGATTACCAGGCATTCCCTAAGACAACAATTCTATCGGACATTGGACTGTCTGAAGTCACAGTTAAAATACTTTGAATTACGTTTGATCAACATTATAAATTAGCTTCCTCATACTGCGGCATCATTGCGTCTGGATGTTTAGCATGAGTCTATTATAATTGTTGTGCTACGTCCATCTTGAGGCCTAGCATATTATAAAAGTCGATGGTGACCAATGCATTACTACTGATCATAATTGTACCTGATGAACTCAAATGTAGAAAGCTGCGAATATTTTGATTTGGATACATATGTGCAGTTAGTGGTATTTGCAATCTCTACTGCAGAAACGTATTTTGGAAACAAGATAAACAAACTTCCTTCTCAAAATGACAACGGTAGGCATTGAAACAGCTTCAGTCACGTTTAAACAAAACGTGTGGTTACGGAACTGGCCACTTAATACGGCTTAACACTTTCTGCTAAATTAGTTTCTAAAGAAAGAAACTGTCTTTACACACAGTGGAACATTTGTTTACGTTTTTGCAAACAGGCCATGGCATCCTATTATAATTATCAAATACTTTATAAACATGCCTACTCTTGGCAAACTATAAAGACATGTTTGTGATTCTTAACAAACAAACTCTTCTAATTGAGGAGTAAAATGAAGTCCACATTGTATTCGTCTTTATGTTTTTCAAATGAGCACTTTCTTGCAAAGTATATGATTAAATTTTATTGTTTTTGCCTTCTAAAATCAAGGGACATTACTGCAGATTCTAGATAACCTCAACATTAACAGAAGCAGTAACAAGGGGCACACCATTACCCTCAAAGTGTCTGCAGCCGTCGGCGCATGTTACAAGCCAAAATAAAACTATCAGTGTCGACAAGAGTGCCATTAATTTGCAAAAGCGTCGTTCCAGAAAAAAACTAATTTTTCTGCTTCATTTTATAGTACACGAGAAGCGCCAGGCGGCGCCGCCGCCAACATTAAGCCAAATTAATTGGTCATTGCAATAAATGTCCTTCGCAGCTGATGCCGCCCACAGCTTAAACGATACGAAGGCTGGGACACAGAATGTAGTAGGCTGCGTGTATGCGAGATATATCGTGTCAAAATGTGGACTTGGCTTTTAGGGCCTTCCTCAAACATATTTTGGTCGACGCCTAGAATCAAAGACAAAGCCAGTTTGCTATCGACGTTTTTCGAGGACAAACCTGATAAACAATATATCTTCTCTCATGACTCCTCAGGCTCTTAACGTTCGTGCAAAATGCTAGAACGCTTTATCGGTTTTGTTAAACTACTACCAAGGCGCATAGCAGGCAAGTTATTGACGTATAAGCGCCCAACCTTTAAACATTTACAAATGGAGCACTCCAAGGACGAGCGTCTTTATTAACACACTTTATTAACACTTGAGGTGCGACATCGCATGTTGCCCTACCTTGCATGGCCTGCTGAAGTTCCAATATATCTATTGATAAACTAATAATAAGCAAATATTTCAAATGAAGCACATGTCAAAACTCGTGGTGCACGCTAAAAAACGAATCCGAACGCCCGTCTCTTCAAATGCCTATTGCCGACTATGGGTAGCTTATAATGGCCGATGTGTCAAAATCGCCCATTTCGATCGTACCTCCAACTGTCGGAAATGGTAATCTGCCTAAACAAACGTTTTCTGTGCCTACGTGACCTTATGCGGGGCAGTCAATCACATCTAGAAATATAAATTATTTGAAGAAGAAGAAGAAGCGTCGAGCACCGGAACAATTCTTTTATTATCCTGAGCTTTCAGACTGGTACAGGAGTCCATCGTTAGATGTACTGGCAGAAACAGGACAAGCGGCAGTTATAAGGCACGTAGACCCAATCATCGACCGACGTCGCACGACGGGAGGTGACTACGAAGGGCTCTGTACGCCGGCGCCATATCGATAAATCGATTGACCGAGTTCTCATACGTGGCCCCGGCTTCAATCAATTCTCGGCCTGTTTTGTTTCCGGCATGAGCAACTATTTTTGGTGGCTGCGAAGTCAAACTCGAGACCCATTTCGTAGGTGTGGGCGGCCACTTGTGATAATGTGTCGCCTCGCCGCACAGCCAGCTTATGTTCATGGATGCGCGATCCGAGCATGCGTCCAGTCTGTCCTGTGTAATTACAAGGACAATTTTGACACGGAATGCGATACACTACTCCAGATTGCTTATCAGGTTTTAACCGGTCTTTGATCTTCATGACCCTGTTGCGCATGATGGCTTTCGGGCGGTGTGCGATTCCAACCCCTAGCTCTACAGCAATGCGTTCAGTCGCTTCTGAAACACCCTTGATGTATGGAAGAGAATGTCATATCGTCGGTGGCGTTGATTTTTGAGTTCTCTGGTGGCGACCGCGTAGGCAGCGACTTATGAATGCCCTCGGATAGCCATTTTGCACAAACTGGTCGCGGAGATAACGGGCCTCACGCGCTCTATCTTCCAGTTTGCTGCAATGAGTTTGGATCCGTTTGAAGAGCGTCTTCACACAGCTTCGTTTGTGAGCCACCGGATGGTTGCTGTGAAAACTGAGAAGCTGTGTGGTGTTCGTTGCCTTCCTATAAACCGTCGTTTCAAGTTCACCGTTGAGGTTTCGTCTGACGAGCACATCCAGGAAGGGCAACTGCTGCTCCTGTTCTTCTTCTCTCGTGAATTTTATATCCGGGAACACTGCGTTGAGCAGGCTGTGAACATGTTGCAGCATGTCCTTCTTTACGATGACGAACGTGTCGTCAACGTAACGTCGCCAAAACACCGGTTCATGTTGGAGGAAGGCAATCTTGTAGGACCAGTTCTGCCACCAAACCGGAGACCGGTGAGCCCATTGGGGTCATGAAGATCAAAGACCGGTTAAAACCTGATAAGCAATCTGGAGTAGTGTATCGCATTCCGTGTCAAAATTGTCCTTGTAATTACACAGGACAGACTGGACGCATGCTCGGATCGCGCATCCATGAACATAAGCTGGCTGTGCGGCGAGGCGACACATTATCACAAGTGGCCGCCCACACCTACGAAATGGGTCACGAGTTTGACTTCGCAGCCACCAAAAATAGTTGCTCATGCCGGAAACAAAACAGGCAGAGAATTGATTGAAGCCGGGGCCTCGTATGAGAACTCGGTCAATCGATTTATCGATATGGCGCCGGCGTACAGAGCCCTTCGTAGTCACCTCCCGTCGTGCGACGTCGGTCGATGATTGGGTCTACGTGCCTTATAACTGCCGCTTGTCCTGTTTCTGCCAGTACCTCTGACGATGGACTCCTGTACCAGTCTGAATGCTCAGGAAAATAAAAGAATTGTTCCGGTGCTCGACGCTTCTTCCTCTTCTTCAAATATAAATTATGGTGTATAAAATCACAGGAAATCCAGTTGGAGCATTTTGCTTTTATAGCATGGCGATTTCAACCTCATTTGCAGTAGTTTTTTTCGAATGGTGCTAACCACAATGACAGGAATGCTATGACCATTAAAAAATCATATCAGTTATTGATTACTAGGTGAGGGCACTAGGCGAACTCGTTAGTTTAACCGTTGGATTTAAATAAAAGAGTTTAATTAGGATAACTGTCAAATGCTGAGCTGCTGACCTACCTCGGATACAACTGTCGTCATCTTATGGCGTTGATTAATAAAGCCGGAAATATGTTAGCGCACTTTTGGCCACCCAGGTATACAACCGTTTTAAATCTAGTACAGCATGATTACACAATTGGCATGTTTCTCTGTCGTACCTAGGTGTCTTTCTGTCTTAACGTAAGTATGCCATCTATTTACTTAGTGATGTCTATCGTCAACGTCTGCGTATCAACCGTAGACCACTTGCTTGGAGAAAGCAAGCATCGTAAACCAGTTGGTCAGAGACCGACCAGGGCCGGTTTAATTAACCTAGTTTAATTTTACTACTTCGTAACTATAAATATCTGCATATCTAAGGGATCAGGTCTAATGATGTCCATTCTAAGTATTATTTGACCAACTTAGCAACGTTTTATTGGATACTTAAAGATTGCTTAAGTTTATTATTTGTCTAACAGCATTATGGACCACGCGATAATCCTCACTAACATCTGCTTGATTACTTGTGCTAAAGCCCCTGAACGAGCGATCTTGCAGTTTTTTTTCCAATATCAACGATAAAACATGCCCACATTTTCGAAATGTTCATTTGTCCACATGATTACAATAAAAGCGCATGTGCCTATATTCGTCGTGCCGAAAAAAATGTGTCTCTTTTATAACCATCGTCCAGTAGTCTGCTTATTCTTAGGTAATGTTTTCATGCGCAATGCTTGGGACTTTGGTCTTTACGTGAAAATTAAAAAATGGACTTTAATTCAAATTACTTACAATAAAAGCAAAGGGGAGGCAAAATGAAATTGCCAAAAATAAATTATATCAAGAGGGACGATGTCTCAGAAAGCCGCAAGTAACTCTAATAACATTTTTTTCATTAAGTAGACCATGGGAATGGCAGCTTAAACGTCAATATCACAACAGCGGATGCAATAAATTGGTCTATACGGCACAACGTAGTATCTCTCTGCAAAGGATAGCACATGCGGAACAAACGCAAAGGCACACTTAATGATATATCATGAGTTTGTCCAAAAATGACGTCATGAATTGACAAGAACCATCCTGGCCTTTAACATGCGCGCTTCTTGATGTATGCACGGAAACTAAGTTATATGTAGCTGCTTTTCACATCGGAACACAAATGCAACTACCTATTGTAACATCTTGTTAGGTTGAATTGTATATGGCTGAAATATAATGACGAGTTTGGGGAAAAGAATTTATCCTTGACCTTGACTAACACTTCTTCGCAAACGTTAGAGAGAGCCTAACACACTACTAAAACAACGGTAAAACACGAGCTACGCTTATCTTTAACGTTTAATCAAGGCAATTATGTTTGCTGTTTTTGTTCGACTTTCGACTGCATACCGCCCAACTGAGGTGTAAAAATTGATCAAAGTTTCCTTAAATTATCCGGCGTGAATACAATGTCGCAACACTTAGAATTGTCTATTCCCCCACCAGCCTGTCTTACGGGTGGACTACTACTACCACTAATATTACTACTACTACTACTACTACTACTACTACCACCACCACTACTACTGCTACTACTACCACTACTACCGCTGTTACTACTAATACTACTACCACTGGCGGGAATACAATGTCGCAACACTGAAGAAAACTTTTTCCCCCGTCTACCACCACTGATACGGCGAATACTACCAATAATCCTAGTATTGGTACTACTACTTCTACTACTACCACCGCCACCACGGCTGGCAATGCTACTCTACCAACGCTTGCAGTATCGGTAACTAACTGGAATAATACTAGCATCATTAACGGAGTGTTGCGACACTGGTATCCAACCAATTATCCTTCAAGAGTTGCATTTGTAGTGGTTGCTTCTTGAATTGTAGAAGTCGTTTTCACTGTTTTTTTATTTAGCGAGCCTCGCAACTGTGTAGAGAGTGAAGCCGCAATTGCAACCAGAAATGTAGCCATCATCAAGTGACAAGTTCTGTAGAAGAGAACAGCTAAAGAAAACGCCAATTAGCAGAGTACGACTGCTTTTATACCTTTCATGATAACTAATGAGAGGACATAAGGTTAAATGCCACTCGTATTATGTAGTGATCCCATTTCGAAACTTCCCAGGATGTGTGCGTGAACGTTCAACTCATTTGAAAGCAGAATACAAGGCGGTTGACTACCCTACGTAAAATGTACAGACAATATTCACGATCACGTCCGTTATATATATATATATATATATATATATATATATATATATGGCAGAATAGGATTACCGACAAAGACAAGGGAGACTGGAATGGCCATTTCTGGCTTATTAGCCGTCGTCAGCCAGCCACACCCAAGCCCGAAATGTGGAACACCCGAGCCTCGAACTCGCGACCTGTTGGTTTAGAAGTCAACGCCTCTACTCACCGGGCCACGAGCCCGTTGCCTTGTCGGTTTTCGATCGGGAATATACGGAACGAGTGAGTTCCGTATGAACGATCGGTGAGCGCCCCCTACCACAATATATATATATATATATATATATATATATATAGTGTTTGGTAAATACCCAACGCAAATGCGGGTGGCCATAAATTCATACTGAACTTTATCCTTCGCAACTGGCAATGCCCCGGCTGTAGTTGCAGATTTGACAATGATAGTATGCGGAATCTATATATATATATATATATATATATATATATATATATATAGATTCCGCATACTATCATTGTCAAAACTGCAACTACAGCCGGGGCATTGCCAGTTGCGAAGGATAAAGTTCAGTATGAATTTATGGCCACCCGCATTTGCTTTGGGTATTTACCAAACACTAATCTGATGTAACAGATCGTTCCTGTTAACAGACGCCTTATGCATCATGCGAAATTTATCCAGTTCTCAATCGAATAGCTCTCTAGATTATGCATCATTGGGTTGTTAGAACATCACTTCCATACGCAAGATCTAAGCAAAACAGGCACCTGTGAACATTCAAATGCAATCAGAGTGTCACGCATGGATGTCATATTTCAGTTACGAACGCATAAGTCGGTGTATACGTTTCCAGTCAACTCATTATCATTAGGAACCCTTTTTTTGATTTAAAATGCCTGTTATTATTTGGACGCTTAGGCGTTTAGAACAGTGTTTCACGTAAGTCAGAAGGACGATTTTACTTTGATTATAATTGATTAGCGATTGACAGGCACCTTACGTCATCGTCAATTGCCCTATTATTCTTTATCTCGTAGCGTCGCACATTTGTTGAGGTTAAATTTCACCTGCCATTTGTTAGTCCATTCATTAACTACTTCTTTCCCTGTGTATTTTTCATTTTTGCAAGCACAACCTCCTCAAAATTAAAATGTACATCGGCTGACCCGCTTATACAATTCGCCCAAAAGTCACTTTCTTACTGACAGCAACTGACCTTCGAATTTTCCTTTGCATGTCCCTTAACAAATTCATATAGGCCATGTTTATCTGTCTTTCGATTATGCATCTAATTTCAAATGTCACATAGGCTTCTGATCGTTTACCTAATCTGTCTTTCATGCAATTATGCTGTTGGGTGTTTCTTCTATTCATGAAGTCGCACAAGCCTTTCAAAACACCAAAAATGCCTTACCGAAATCTTATCCTAGTCAAATATACGGCTGAGTGTCACTCATCTTAAATTTATACAAAATTTCTCATCATATGTGATGTCAATTTAAAGTTTCTTCTCATCGTGTCTTCATGCGATACAATCATTCTCTATGGCTTGTGCGATCGTGTTATACGGCTGCAAATAATTCTTCTCTGTGTATACATGCAACGAGAGACATTTCAAGCTAGAGAGTTGTCCACCTACTTTTGCCCTGGACTCAAGCTTACGACTGTTGAAGGCAGCTGCATTGCAGCTGTCGATTATTTGTAATAAATACAACTAGAGCTGCCCGGTATAAGTAACGCCAACTCTGACTCCTGAAGAACCAACATTGATCTTAGAATCAAATTAGACAACATATAAGATTTCAAGGATTAAGGTCGCAGGCAAGCAGGCACCGACTGCAATATCCTTCGTCATATGTGTACTTAACCAGGCATTTCGATTCATTTTTAACAAACAAGCAAACAGTGATATATGTAGATGCTACTTCTAATAGGGGCATCGCAATTCAACCTTAAAAGTTCATACATCACAAATGATCATTTTCTACTGAGTAGTGATTTGCTGCGATCATGAAGACGTTCATTCACAACTTAGCATTCTACAACGCTCCACTTACCTGTGATTATACTTAGTGCTGTTTAGCACTGTAAATCCACCACAGTCATTCTTTATTTCTAAAGGCGCATTTTGTAATACTGCTGTGCGTTTTACGAAACAGACCAAATAATTTACTTGTCATACTTAATAAATCAGTCTAAACAAAAAATCCGCTCTGTTTTTTTCAGCGAGAGATGCATCTATTGGCATAATTTGTTTCGGTCTCATGCCTTTTAGTCTACCAGGCATCAAGTGGTACAGACATATCAATGGCAGACGTTTTTCCTAATATAAAATAAGCCCAAATATGACATGATTATTTGTCAAAATTGACTTGGACGTGGTTAGCATCAGTATACAATTTTTTAGTAAAACTCGGGATTACCCTCAGTCTGCAAACCGCATTAATCGATAGATAATTTCGGATTTTTCTGTATAAATGTTGTATAGTATAAGTTAAATTACGACCAAACGGCATCTCTGGAGATAATGTAATCAGTTGTCCGGCGCAAAAGGTGACCTGAGCTATAGTTCAGGCCTGACGACTGAAACCAGATGACGCTTCATATGTGTCGTCCACAAAGGTGGCCGGCTGTTTTACGGAAGTCATTTACACTGTTTTATTTGAAGTAGGCAAGAACAGCAGGATTTATTGGCACCAAAAAATTTCGCGACTGCTCTTCAGCTGCTTCCTGTCGCTTCATAAGAGGGATAACGAGTGAGACCAATACAACAGATTTGAATTCATGCAGAAAATCGATGCAGAAACAGCAAGGGTAGGGTTTTGAGCAAAGTTGGCTAATCTATAAAGTTAATAACACAAACGCCGTAGGGGAAGATAGTGAAAAAGAAGGAAACGTTAAAGAGCAAAAATGAGAGGAGAGAGGGGGAATCATGGAGCCAGAGGCTACCATGGTAATGTTAGGTTTACCACGTGCTCCAAAATGCTTCAAATTTTTAAAACTGTTTTATTTAAAGCGACCTTTTATAGAAGCATTGCGTCACCGATCTCATGAAATATTAGCCAAAATTCTGGAATGCGTTTCCGATTAGGATGGATTACTATGCTGATTATCTTGCAGCATAATCATATAACATTTCGGACTCTCTCCAATTTCGGCTTTTGAATACTTTGTTTTTTTGGCAACCTCTAGAAGCCACACTCAATAAAAAAATGACTACATATATATCAATCATTTATCCTATTGGTTTCCCATGATTTTATAAATTCAAATGCATTTTATAGAAAACATGCACAATATTATGCTTTCTTCTTCCAATTTGGTAGGCTATCGCATTGTATTCATATTTTTTACCCGAATAAAGTGCTTATTTAGGTTTAAAAATAATTTACTTATATGACTTTTAAGGCTGTGCGGTGCCCATGCATGCATATCGCACATGTCCGTTTAATAATTCACATTGTGGAATGCACAAAACAGTCCCTATCCATTGCAAAATTGTATGCACTGTCTGTGCTGTCGTCTTAAAGACACACAGTAACATATTATTTTCCTTACACGAAAATGATCCACATTGTTGAAAGAAATTGCTTAACGCTGGTGTAATGGCAGAGCAGTCCGAACATTATTATGGAATGAAGAAATGTTTCAATAACCTGAATAAGCACTATTTTTGGGCATAAATATTGAAGAAAATGTGATTTCCTACCAAATGAACAAAAGAAACAATATGTTTATTCATGCTTTCTACAAAAAGAATATTTTAATTCATAAAGCCGTCAGAAATCAAAAGGAAAATGGCATGCTAAGTAAGTAGTTATATTTACTGAGTGTGGTTACTGCAGGTGGCTAAAAAGAAGTGCATTTAAAAGTGGACACCATGCAAAATCCGAAAAGTTATAGGACTCAACTGCATGATAATCAATATAACAAATCCACTTAAGTGAACCTTCCTAATCAGAACCGCATTCCAGAATTTTCGCCGACGTTTTACGATATCAGTCTCGCACTGTGTATAGCCATCATCAAATACTGAGCTTTGTACCAAAGAACATCAATTATACCTTCATTGAAAAATGAGCGACTGCTTTTCTGCAATCCATAAGGAACAGGGCGGCAGGACTGAAAATAAGTAATATAGTTACCGTATTTCTACGATTTCCAGTACCTTATGCGAACGATCAGCCTATTTAGGAGGTGTAAAAGAGGGTTTTAAACGCCCTTTTTTAAAGCGTTTCGCATAATATGCAAGTGTAAGCACCGTTTTTCAGTTTCCGTTTCAGCTTTTTTGAGGAAAGCATTGACGTTGAAACTTTGAACTCCCTATTTTTTACAGGGAAGTGGATTATATCAAACATTTGAAAATGGAAACAGCATAAAGCTACATACGTTTTTGTCGGATTGGCGACGTTTTCGAAAACAGACAGATAAACGAATTGTCCCATGTGTTAAAACATTAACGTTACGAAATATGATGTACACTAGTCTGCCTATGGATAATTGGGGTTATCTCAGTTTGTGAGGGAGACTAAATAAGCGTCAACACTCACATTCAACGGACCTGGGACAATAATACGAAACACACGTTGATGAAATACAGGCAGTAATATAATAACATCAATAAACTGCTCGAACGAAGTGCTAGGACGGTGTCGGTCAGGTGACACTATGAAGTTTAGTGGTACACTTGCCCAACTTGCGCTTAAATGCCTGGATATAGGTGTACGCCTTACTGGTTTGCTTGTCCGCATTTGAACTTTCTCAAGAATGTTGAGATCCTACGAAGTGCAGGGTTTCCACGCCTGAATAGCGAACTTTAGCTGTGGTCGTAAAATGTCTGATAGACTTTAACGAAGCAGTCCACATCAAGCGTATAGAAAGCTATCTTGACAAAATAAAGCTTGCTTTAGCCACGGGGGTCTGCTGTTCAGATTCTTCCGTGGAATAGGACAGTGATCTCTAAGAAGAACGCGCAATAAGTCACTTAACCATTTCAATCCTTGATTATGTTACCCAAAAAGCCGACTCCTAATTTATGGCGTTTAGTTCAGCTTTCGCATGTGGAAATGTTCCTTCTTAACCTGGTGGCTTGTTCGGACAGAAAACATGGAGTACTCCGAGAACACTATGACGGGTTCACTCCGACCTAGGGGAGGTGGACTTTGCACCTCATCAATGCTGCCCACCGACTTCGTAAGGAGCAGATCCAGGTTGTTTGACTGCGGCCCTTCGTGGGCACTCGTCGAAAATAAAGGTGCTGAGTGAGAAAAAAACCTGAGCGTCATGTCCAGCAAACGTCGGTCGAAAGCATAGGCTTTACTCCAGTCGATAAGATGTACATTGACGTCCACTTTGATTAGGACTTCGGACCGGGTAGATGATCTCTACAGGTCCTCAATCAGACGGGCGTCCGCCATGAGATCATTTATTGGTGGTCGGTAGACCATCAGGACTAGAAAGCCCGGTGAAACGGTTAGCCATATGCCCCAGGTGTACACGTAATTATATTTGTTTTGACTGAGACTATAAAACCGTGTTTTACATACGTTAGTATGCCTCCGCTCTGACGTCCTTACCTGCTTCTTCTGAACAAATGGTATCCTGAATCGTTAACTCACGGTTGACCGCTTTCTTGTTCAACTTGCTGCTACGATGTGGTCCGTACTATACATCGTCTGCGCATTATTACCGTAAAATGCGGAACGCAACCGAACTAACGATAATGTAAAATATGCAATATAATTCACCCGAATTCACTTTAATTAGTTCGGTGTAATAGGACATTCTTGTCCTCTGATGTTTTCTAATTCAGGAAATAAATTAGATTTTGATATTAAAATATCTATTTTTTTAGGAAAGACAATTCCAGTCGACAGCCATCGCCGAACCGAGTAGCGACGAGCCTTCAGGTGTGATCGGGCTCCTCGAATTTTAATTGATTTCTTACGTAGGATCGCACTGTTCGTCAGTGCAAAATAGTCCTTGCCATGCGGGACATAACCTCAATTCCCCACCCTCCAGCAGGTCGGTTTTTAATCTCCTTGGATGTGTCTCTACTCAACAGTAAATAATGTAGCACCACAACGTCAGCATCAATAAGATAAAGTCCGCAGGTCCTTCTTAATTGTGGTAGCCCCCCTGCAAACATTTCGCTACCACCTATGACTAATTTAACCCGAGGTTTAAAGGCTGGTTTTCATATTTCTGATGAAGAATAGGATACTGTCATCCTAAGCCTTTGCATTGCAGCTGTTGTTAGTGTGTACACAAATACCAGGGTCGTCCCAATTCAGAAAAAAAACCAGCCCGAGTTCGGATGAGCATACATTAATTTTGCATTCGATCAAGACGGGTTGGTGTCACCAGCTCCAAAATTTACGAGATCAACTCAATTTTTCCGACGAGCCTTCTCTCTTCATATATATATATATATGTATATATACCGGAAAGCGCTAGAGAACGCTGGGGGTCCCACTGAAGAGCCGAACCCCTCGCAGCTGTGTCACGCAGCGGCAGAATATCGGCGAAACACGTGTCTGGGCTTTTAGCAAGTATCTAGGTCGGGAGTACGGTATACGACCATTAACATATATATATATGCTTTCAAGCATTAAAGACCGCGGGTAAGTGAGAAGCGGACACGAGATCATATTACTACTTCCCACATGCACGTTAACAGGCTCTGATAGTTCTTATAAACACAACGCCTACAACATGTAATTATAAACCCAAAGCGCAATCGGTTGTACGTGGGGCGCTGCAACATTATCCGAAAGCTGGAAACGTTCTCCCGAAACTTTATTTGTTTGCAGAATTTCGCAGGTACGTAGTTTTACTTTTAGCGGCATCAACAATCAAAGTAGGAAATGCATACCTCACAAATAGTAATTTCCTACTGAGTAGTAATTTGCAGCGATCTGGAAGACCATCATTCACAAGACAGCATTGTAGAATGCTTGAGCTACCATGTGATTACCCTATGTGCCCTTCAAAGCTACAAATCCACCTAAGTCATTCCTTTTTAATGGCGCATTTCACAATGCTGGTTTGAATCATAGTAAACAGGTCAACTACTTCAATCAACATCCTAAGTAACTCAATCTAACCATCAAAGCCGCTCGTTTTTTCAGTGAGAACTGCAACTTATTCTTATAGCTTTATTTCGCCAAATCTTTCTGTCAAGCTTGCGGGTATTATGCATGACAAATAAGTCAGGCTCGGAATATTAAATTGAAGATAAAATAATCCCAAACGCGAAAAGCCTATTTGGCGAAGTGGTCTTAGACGTGGTTAGTATCATTATTAATATGGCGATGTCAATATTTTGAGGTGCAACTAGGGGTGACGTCCAGTCTGCAAACTGCATTAAGCGATACAGAGTTTGTGTTTTTCCCCTCGCATATGTCTATTCATATATGCGAACTTACGACCCGTCGTCGGTATCCAGTAGAGCCTGTTGATATTGCATTCAGTTGCCTTTTGCAGAAGTTGACCTAAACTTTTTTTTTTATTTTAAAACATCTGAAAAATAATTCTAGATTTTCTTCGTAAACTTGACTTGTACTAGGCTAGTTGCTGAAATATAGGTTTATCCCTGCACCACGACCTACGGTCAGAGGCTCAATCACTTCGCGAGATATATATTTATCACTGCAACATGACTTAATGTGAAATGCTTAATTGCTTCAGGTGGATCAATAACCAAGGTAGGAAATGCATAGCTCACAGATATTACATTTCTACCAAGTAATGATTTGCAGCTGTTTGGAAGACGTTCATCCCCTTAATAGCTACCTTGTGGTTATCCTAAGTAACGTTCAGCGTTACAAATCCACTAAACCCATTTTTAAAGACGCATTCCTCAATGGCGGTTTATATTATACGATACAGGCCACTTATTTCAATCATCATCCCAAGTAACTCCGTCTACACAGCAAAGGCCCTCGTGACTTTTTATTGAGAGCTGTAACATATTTTCATAGTTTTCTTTCGCAAAATATTTGTGTTAGGCTTTCAAACATCGGGTATGACAAATATTCTATGCGCGGACAATTATCTTTAGGATACAATAATTTCTAATGGGAAATATGATAAAGCCTTAAGGTCCTTACCAATTTTGGTAGATCTCCTGTGAACTTTCCGCTACGAAAGTTCTAACATTTCGTTTCAAAT
Source organism: Spirometra erinaceieuropaei (assembly GCA_902702965.1). Lineage (NCBI taxonomy): Eukaryota > Metazoa > Platyhelminthes > Cestoda > Diphyllobothriidea > Diphyllobothriidae > Spirometra > Spirometra erinaceieuropaei. Next base: position 77,615 of record CACRXP010000705.1, on the reverse strand, counting down.
CTGGTTTTCATATATCAATTGTCAACGAATATAAATTCGCTGGAGATATAGTGACTCTCTCAGGTGGGCAGAAGTAATAGATCCGGATCGATAATATGAGGAAAGCAAAGTTCTCACGGATCGAGGGACGTTTGCCTGGCGTTTAGGAGAGCTGCTGTGGCTACTCTTTCGAACTAATGGATATCCAAGCCACTTAATTAAGCGAAGCCAGCGCCGAGTCAACAGACGACGGCCACAAGAAGAAAAACCCTAAGTTTAGAGGGCTATTCCTTACAATAAAGGACACTCTGAGGCAGTTTCATGACTGTTGCGATCCGGAAGGGTATGCATTGCCCGTCGACCCCAGGCAACAATTCGTGGCCGTTTAATGCAGCCCGAAAACATATTGCCTTCCACTGGAAAATCATCAGTTATATATCAAATGCTTTGTTACGATGGAGACTGCAACTACGTTGGGGAAACCGGAAACTCACAGCTTGCGGCTAACATGAGGGAAACAAGTCACAGTTTTGCTTTCCAAGTAGCAGTCGTCTTAGGCAGGGACGCCCCAAGTACAGGACGTTTCACACTTGGGGTTTGGTACTCAGATGCCAAGTCCATCAACGGACATCTAGAGCCTTATTCGGCCTATAAAAATCCTACGTCACCACATACGTCGTGATGAAGACAAGACAGTCATACAGAGCCTGAGAATACCGAGCAAACATGTTCTGTCGTCCAATTCATCCAAAGGAGGAAGCAAACGCAACTAAGTTCAATTAATTTGACAACACATAATATAGGATTCTACCAGCACTCACAGGCAACGGTCGGTAGACCAAGGCAGCGAAAGAAGTCAAAAATCGTTTAGCTCAAGGATGTCTATTCAAAATTCTGATCAATATTTTTCACTAGAATTTTGATAATGGAAAGCCGATCCAGCTCTTTGAAACCTCTGCCAAAAAGTCCCTCGATCCGGTGTGCACTTTATTTTGCTAAATTACTGTCCCCTTAAACAGTGACGTTGCAGCTGCTGATAGTGTGCAAAAGATACCAACATAGGTCCCAGGTCCGTCCCCAGTGCGACAAAACCCAGGCCCGAGATCAAGCAAGCAAACTTTGATTTTCCTATAAACCATGAGGGTAAATATGCGTTCAAGCATTGAAGGCCGCCGACAAACAATGTGCAGGCAAATGATCGTATCATTGCTCCATATATGTTCGTAATTAATTATTTCGAGTTCTTATAAATAAGAAGGTTAAGAGCAAAGGATAAAAATTAAAGCGCTGATAAACCTTTAGGTCGGGTTCAAAATTCGCCGAGAATCGCAAAAGTTCGCCAAAGGGAAGGGTATTTTTGTTTGTTGGCGTACGCATTTGCGTATTTTACATAGGTGGGCATCGGAAATCAATAGACAGAGATGCACCCAACAAATAGCTACTTATAGAATCTTCATGGATATGTGTGTACTCAGGAGTAAATAATTTTATACTATAACCTATAGTTCAATAAGACAAATTCTGAAGGCCATTCTCAATTGCGATAGTCCTCTTGCAAACATTTCGCTGCCACGTAAGACTAATTTAACCCTAGGTTTCAAGTCTGGTTTTCAGATGTGTATTGAAGAAAAGGATACTGTCATGGGAAACATGCATAAAATAATTCCTGTTTTGCTCATTTGGTAGACAATTTCGTCTTCATTCAACCTTATATTCGAGGAAGTTCTATTATTTTTTTGCAAAAAATTTTCTAATTCCCAAATAAATGTGACCTATCTGTACCGTTACACTTGGATTAAGGGTATCGATTCTGCAAATCGTATACTTTTTGCGTATGGAAAAACACATATATCTCGATGCAAATTAAGGGGGACTGCATAGTGTTCATAAATTGTTTCATGAAATATAATTCGTTATTTAGAGTCAACCAAAATTATTGAGAAAACTCCGTGCCACATAAACAGATATTATTTTACAGAAAGCAGTTTTTGCAAGGTAGATCATTCAAAAGCCGGCATCATATGGTAAACGAAATATTATAGTATTATTTTGCTAGCAGACCCGTTGTACAGCACTGATTAATTAATTTTTTTCGAAACAAAATAGCGTGTTGGAATTTCCGTTGACATTTCATGAGCTAGGCCACATACTGAGAGTCAGTTTGACTGCCATTGTACACCCAAACAATTCAGTAAGGAGGCCATCGTATTCGCGTATGCTCAAACGTCAGAGAAAACAGACAAAGCACTTGGCCATTGCACGTTGCATTTTAGGTTTAACCGTAAAAGACCCTACTGCATTTTCGGTGTTTTTTGCGGAGTTAATTTTTCTTTTGTGCGCTAAAGCATTCCGTTCCTCCACATGTGACGCACTAGGTTTACAGGACTGTGTTCTGCGAGGTCCCAACACACATGCTGGCAGATTCCTCAGTTGCTTAATCAACACCCCAAGATGATATCAATTGCCTACGATGTGGGTCAACAGCTCAGCATTTGACAGCTATCTTAATGAAATTCTTTTATTTAAATTCAACTGCAGAACGAACGATTTCCAATGGTGTCTTACCTGGCTAATTAATAATTGATCTGATCATGCGCCTGGTCATAGCATTTCAGGTCAACATTCCATACGGCTGATGCAAATGATTTCGAAAGTTCAGGAATCTGCAAACGTGTTGTTATGCAATGAAAATTTTCAAGCTAGATTTTATCTGATTTGATATAACAACATTTGTCATTTTCTAAACGATAATGACCACCCAGCATAATGTCAGGAAGGCACATAACGTGTTTGTTTATTTAAATGACAATTGCCGACTGGGCTAACAGCGATCGAAACGGGCAATTCTAACGCATCGACCATTATCAGCTACCCCTACGCAACAACAGATATTTGGACAGTTTGACGCTCGGATTCGTTTTTTAGCGTACAGCAAGATTTTTAACATGACTTTCAATGCAAATGGCTCTCTATGATTAGTTTGTCAGTGCTTCTATCGAAAATTCAGCACGTCCTACAAGGTTAGATCAAATGCGATGTCGCACCTCAAGTTCGCATATAGAAAGGCGCGTATTACTGACAGCCCATAAAGTCTGTCACGAATTTAGCGGTTTAATTATAGGTCGGGTCGTCAAGGCTGTAAGAGCACATTTCGCTATTTTGTGTCAATAAGGACTTTCTTCCTTGCACTGCTGCATTTGTAAGTGTTCGAAGGTTGTGCACTTGTAAAGCAACAACTTACCCGTGATTTGTCTTGGTGATAATTTAAGAAAACGGATAAAGGACACCGGTATTATGTGCGGCAGTTAGGAACGTGAAGAGCCGAGTGAACAGATATTGCTCATCAGATTTGTACTCACAAACGACGACAACAAACTGACTTATTATTTTATCCCAGGCTTCGTGCACAATAGGTTTAAGGAATGATCTGAAAGACAGCTCAAATTTTTGGCACGACGAGATTCTCATTGGCGCTGACTCCTACAGCATTCTGCGAGTCATATTTCGTAGCCTGCCAGTAGATGGCGACTTATGCGGCCAATGACATTTGCTGCAATCTCCAATGTGGCTTAAATTTGGCAGCGCCGCCTGGCGCATTTCGTGCACTATAAACGCAAACAGATAAGTGCTATTATGCGCAGCCAACGATCTTCCAAATCAATGGAACTCTTGTCAACATTGATACTTGTCATTTGGCCTGTAATGTCCGCCTACGGCTGCAGACACTCTGAGGGTAATGGTCTGCCACTCTTGACTGTCTATGTAATGTACAAAGTAATCTAGGACCTTCAATAATTTACCGTAATTAAAGAACGCTAATAAACGTTAAATTGATCACTGTCGTATGAGGAGTGTTTATTTGAAAAAATATAGGCAGACATACCATGGACTTTATTTAACCTCCGAATAGAAGGCCTTAACTTAAGATGCACACACATGTCTTTGTAGTTTGCCAAAAAAGGATATTTTCACAAAGTATTTGATAATCCCAAAAAGGTTCCTAGGGCATATTTTTGCAAAAAAATAAGCAAATGTTCCATTTTGTGTAATTTGACAGGCCATGCTATGCCGTATTATGTGGCTACGTCCGAAACCACAATTTTAATTAAACCATTTAATTCTGGTTCAATGCCGACCACTATCAATTATGTGATGGATGTTGCTTTAACTTGTATTCTGAATAAGCTTCTGCAGTGGTGATTGCAAATTACGCTGACTTCATGAATTAACCAATGCAAAATATCCAGAACTTTCTACATTTAAATGCATCACGTACACCTATAATCGGCCGCAAATCCTTGATAACCATTGATTTGTTCAATATGCAAGCCATCAAGTCGAAGGTAGCCGTATGTTAAAAGTTTCAGACAAAATGACGGTACAGGAAGTGGAAGTTCAGTTGAAATGCTAACAAGACTTAATGAAAAGTGACTATATATTTTAATGTCCGATGGAAGAATGCAATCGACAAGTACTACTCACTTCTGCCATCGACATTTTAAATATAAATATATATATATATGCATATGCTACAGCATGTAATGGGATAAGTTCAAAAGTGTGTTATAGCCTATAATAGTATAGACTGTTTTCTTCAAACATTTACAAATATAAAGATACACACTGAGCACACCGTTTTCTGTAGAGTCAATGAAATGCAAAAACGATAGCATGGACCATTATTATCTGCTTCAACGAATTCCGTCAGGCATTTGGAGTATATATCATAGCCCAAACTCCTACACTCTGATGCGCATGAATGTGTCGGACAAACCTACCATTGGTGGCTGTCGTCGGTTTAAGATTCAGCCGAGATTTAATATGACATTTGAGTGTCAAGTTTACTTTCCGTATATAAGGTATTCTTTGAAGTATTCGGTAGGTTTATAAAAAATTGCATAATCGTTGACTGTTATAACCTGTTTTAAAATAAGTTAAAAATTGGGATATTTTCCTTTTTCACGAATACAGCACTGTAGCTATTTTGAACACTATAAATGTTGAAATTATGAAAAGAAGTAATTTTGCAAATTCCCTGCATATACTCCACTTGAAATGTCAACATGTCCTTGTGTACTGCAATGCTTAATCATGTTCAGTTTTTTTCAGAATTTGGAAGGCTGTTCGCCGCCAGCAAACGAGCCGCTCATGGAGGAAAAGGCCGTGGAAATTCGAGTGAAGCACCTTAATGCTCTGGCTACGTTTGAGTACCGTGCAGAATGCGGCGTCATTTGGAACAACTTCCGTTTGCGTCTTGTTGATGTCAACTTTCACGATTTGCAAGCGGCTGTCTCACAAACATTTTCAACAAGAAGAGGACAACCCCTTAGTTGTAGGGCCAATGCATCCATATCACACCTTCCGGCTTACACAAAATTAGCATTGCGTAGTGGGCAATTACCTAGCTGTGTTTATGCAAATTTGCGTGCCCTCGTCAACCATACAGATAATTCAACTTGTCTAGAAATAGACACATGGTTGTCAGTTCAGTCGTGAATGTTGAATAGTTAGCAATACACTTTTCCAAGCAGCTTATTCCCTTTTTTATTTCGGCAGATGCATGTATGTCGGAATATGCTAACAGTATATTTTATTGAGCTCAGCTTCGAAAGCTATTTTTATTCAGTAGCTGATGAGGCTAAACATGATAATGTGTTTTTATGCAGATACGTAAGCTGGTGAGAAATAAACAAGTGTGCGTGATCATTATTTGTGCATGATCAAACGGAAGTAAAAAATGTGGTATACCGCTAAGGTTTCCAAAATTGTCAATTTCTTATTTATGATCCTACTAAGTAATGACGCGTTTAACTTTGTATTTTGATTTGTATTCAACGGATTATGAGGCTAGGCATAATAAAGCGTTTGCATTTGCTAGTATCTTCTGCATGCAGATGCGTACGCTGGTCAGAAAAAAAACAACTGTACGTGACCATTGTTTGTGTATGATGAACGGCAAGTAAGCATTGTGGGAAAGTAGTGAGGCATACTGCTCATGTTAATAAAATTGTCAATTTCTAAGTTGTGAGTCTCCTCAGTGATGCCGCGTCTATGAAGATCGAAAACCATTGAGGTCGTATCGATACGGAATAGACTCTTAGTCGACGGCTTAGTGGATGCTTCGCCATATCAGTTAAATCAACATACAGATAAAGGACGCTCAAATGCGTTTACGAATTTGGTGGACACTTACGAGTTGCGTAAATTTTATGTTGGTGGAAACTACCTCCATATTCGTGTACCCATTATATTCGTAAGTGGTTTTGATGTGTTACCAAGAAAACCCATAACATCACATACCGTTATGCCAAAAAGTCGGCGAGCGTTGTGAGAATGTGTAAAAGGTTTTTTTCTCGAGTTAAACGGGCATGATTGGAACACCTCAATGTAAAATTTAAAGCATAACACTGGAATGAGTTTACTCAACGCAAAAATTGCTAAAAAGTAGGCTAGGTAAAAAAGTGTGTGAATTATGACGCGCACATGTCAACATCGACTTGGCCCGGTTATGTCGGCCACTTTGCGAGATGATGACTTGGAGTTGAAATCCGAAAAGCAAGGCCGCCAACGCTAACATTGCACACGTCGCCTATTTTGTGCGCCACTTACGGTCTTCATAACCATTTGTTATTTGCTCGGCGTAGATGACTGTAGCAAATCTCCATGCAAAATGTTAGGACGACGCTAGTAGTTTTTTTTTGCCACTCGGAAGCACAAACGAAACCGACTGTTCTGGGCATTTATGCAACACTTGTTTTTGGTCCGGTTTTTTATCGAAATTGTCCGCATGACATTTGGCTTTTTAATGCTGCCCCAAAATGTCCTAATATTTTTCACCATACGTCTGCGTATGGTTAGGTTGGTGTGAGTTAAACATTTGGCACCCAGGCTTTCAGCAATGAGATCCGTTTTCCTTGACACGCATTTCGTATATAGTTGAGTAATATCGTATTCTTTGTTTTACATTTGCCTGGCTGAAGTAGAACTAGAACATCCTCATTAACTGTTAATCCGTGAGCGATGTATGGGTTGGATTGTATTAAGGAGACGAAAAAATTAAGATTGAGGTACGTACTAAAATCGGTGAACATACCTGTTTAAGCCACGATTCGTCCCAGGCAAACATGTTATTTACATTTATTTTACACTTCATAAACTCAAATAGTACCGTTGTATTTAATTGGCATGCCTCGAATTTCCACATCATTTTTTTTCCACTTGACTTATTTAATAACATTTTTTTTCAACTGAAGCATTGCCCCTTAGTTATGATTTGTCGTACCTGTTCATTAAATCTATGGCACTCAGTATAACATTTAGTTTCTCCTTCCCTTCTTCTACACAAGGTCAAAATTTTATAATTTATTTGTGAAGGCCTGCATTCCTCAAGGATAGTCAGTGTAAGTTTAATTAAATTTGCGGTTATAAACCATACATATTTTTAACATTTTTCTGCACCCGGTAATTTAACATCTGTGTTTCCAGTGTCAATAATTCACTTAAAATTTTTTTCTACAATTAAATTCTCGAATCATTTTCGTCAAGTACAAACATGTCTCCCTTCATGAATTTAGTCGCAGTGCTTTTTGCAAAACTGAATACTCGAAAGTAATTACATCCTTTAGAATGCACTAATCAGAACTACTAAAGGGTGTTTTCTGTTGAGTGATGTGACATCTATAATACGTATTTAATTTTGCGAAATACAAATAGTATAGCATAATGCTACACGGCCACCAAACCCGTTCTCACTGAGTACTACAAAAACTGCGTGTCTATTGAATCTTTTACACAAAACGCTCGAATTCACCTTCGAAGCCAATTTTTTGTTATAATTAATAAAATGTCACCAAACTCTGAAGGCAACGTATATGCCACACGCGATGTTTTTATTTCGGATTGATAGGTTCTGATAGACCAACTAACTGCCGTTCGCCCGGCGAAATTGGGGCACAAGACAGCGGACTACGACAGAAATTAAAGGAGACGGAAAGTGAATCACATAGGCACCATAAAGCAGTCATTAAAGTCTAGACTAGGTCATGCATGTTACTTTTACCATATGAGTCGATATATGTTACGATACAGGTTCAACTTAGTCAAAATCTATACAGATACGCCTTCCTACACGCGACCTACTAGAGGGCAATTTCCAAACGTTTTCTGTTTAAGTCAACGACAATAGTCGTTTCGCCTACTCAAGCAAAGACGTGAAAAGAAATAAACGCAAACATAGTCTCAATCTTTCGGGCAAATTAGCGACCATAATTTGAAGTGAAATAAGCAGAACATACTAGAAAATGAACACAGCAAACGATCCATCCGTTTCATTCGGCCACAAACTACTACAAATGCCTCTTCCTTTAACACATAGGATTCTGTAAAATCGTGTTCACAGTACAGAAGGAGTCAAGAGAGAAGTATATGCGCAATATCTACTCGGTTTACGTGACCATATTTTTGTTACCTGCGTGTTTTCTCGCCTATCAAACGCATAACCACAGATTCAGATGAGTCGAAATATTTGGAATGGTGATTTAACGCAATGGGGCGTGCTGTTTCGAATAAACTATGTTCAGGCAACCAAAATATTTGGAAATTTTTTTCGCAATATGACAGGAAAATACATTGGCTGTGGAATATGTTTTTGCTAATTCAAGATTTCATTTCCGCAATCGGTAAAATATAACGGTAAAGAATTCCGTACAAATTACCTTCCTCAGAGAAAGTCTAAATGTCGAGTTACTCAGCTCCAAACGCTTAAACTGAAAGGAATTGCACTCGCCTGGTCACATGTGGTCTTACTTTCAGTATTTCTGTCTTTTCTTACATTTGATAGTGTGACAGGCCGGCGATGCAGAACTTTCCAATGCATATGTTGAAACCCACAGCGCATACGGCAAAAGAAATTAAAGGAAAGTACTTAGGAATATCGGAGTAAAAATGTCATCCAGAATTTGACCAGCAATTCGCTAAACCCTTTTACAATGCAGTTGCATTATGTTATCGACAATAAAGCCTTGGGCACCTTGGCAACCGACGCAAGCATTCGTCGGCAAGATTTAAAATAAATATATACTTAAACAAAAGGGGAAAAGTTGCAGGACAGCAATGAGATGACAGGAAGAATGAAGGAATGCACGAATCACAAGACCTAGAGTTTAGGCGCATTTTTAGAACGCAAACGCTATATATCGTAATGCTATTCATATATTTACGTAAAAGGGTCTCAATTTCGAGAAGAAATAAACAGCATGGTGTAAAAGTAAAAAGAAGGTAACTGAAGGCGGATACCTCATACGAGAAGGCCATTTAACGATTGAGGACCAAAAGAGGGTCGCAGTAACATAATCCATTGGACTGAATTGTGTTTATTCAGTGCGATACTATTTTATTACAACCACACTTAGACATGACTAAGTCCATTCTTTAGAGACCGAATATTTGTCTTGTTTTTAAGTGGGTGGCGAACAGCCATATCATCAAGATATGCAACTAATATGCAGTCCTTTGAGATTGTTAGAGATAAAATAAAATGGATAAAATGAAACTTTTGGAACACCACAGCCACTGTGAATGAGATTTTCGCTTGCCAGGTTAGAGAATTTGGCTGTCGAGAGTAATACCAAAGGTATAGAGAAGGAACCCACTTAACTGTCATTAGACTATGGATCATGCCACATGAGATTTATGGTAAAGTGAGTTTTGAAGGTGAGCAACAAACTAAGGAGTAGGCTGACGAAATGAGAGAAAACATTGCATTTGCGGGGATTTGTGCCGAACATTAATTACTGCGCTAATGCAGGACAATAGAAATGAAAAAAGGAGTGAAATAATAAACAAATAGTAAATTTCACAAAATAACAAACTTTGAGTTAGGGAGTGAGTTCGTGGTAAGTAATCTGACCATTGAGTTGGTTCCCGCTCTATAACGTTTCGAAATCATCCGCATGACGTGTGGCTTTTTAAGGCTGCCCCAAGGTGCAGCAGATTTTCTGCTGACCTACTGAACATTGGGACCTTTGGTGGACCATTAAATTTTGACACACACTCCCTCATCAATGAGATCTGTTTTCCGTGAAATGTATTTCATATGTAGTTGAGTAATATAATATTCTATGATTTGTTTTGCATGGCTGAAGTAGAATAAGAACAAACTCACTGGGTGTTGACACATGAGCGGTGTATGGGTTTTATTTTGTGGCTCCTAAATATTCCTGTGCAAGACATCTTGCGTCAAATACGGTCGGAAAGATCCGAACAAACGACTTCGTGTCCAAAGAGAAGAGGATTTAATCCGATTGACTCATTCAAACTCGGATATCTGTAATACAAAAGGGAGCTGTATGACTTGACGTTGATGAGGTACGCTAGAGGAAGTTTGAATTCCGTTAATCTATCTGAGCTAAGATAAGATGGGTCTTACTATTTACAGACGTGATTCGGACAGGGAAATATTTGGTTTTCAGATATTTTGCAGATAATAAATTCTTGCGAGGTCAGTGACAGGTTATTTTTATTTAACCTCTCTCGTCCATCACGATCAAATTTTGCACGTGAATTATTCAATACGTTTTTTCAATTGCTTTTTGTCTTATTGTTTTGAATCCTGTGCCGGTTCGTTAAACATATTCCACTGAGTAAAACCTTCAGTTTCATATTGCAGCCTCCTAAATGCAGTTTAAAAAATATTATTTATTTGTTAATCCTTTCATCCCTCATTATTGCCAGTGTAAGCTTAATGTTATTTTACAGTATAAAACACACATCTTTTAGCATATTTGTTATTTGCCTGTTATTTACTATCTGCGTATACTGTGTCGATAATACACTTTTTATTCTTCCGAAATGTTCTTTTGCGTCTCCAAGGAAACATTGACATTTCCTAAACAGAACATGGGCTACAAATGTCAAACAGCTTAATGGACGTAGACCGCTTAACCAGGTAAGTAGAATCAACAAATTTTCTTATATTCTGGAACGAATCTTCTGCACAATATAAAATACAATGTGTTGTGTTGCTTAAATTTTAGAATACTGATATCCGCGAATATCGTTAATTTCTTACGTGATCAGATTATGCATAATCCCGTTGGGAATTCAAGCAGACAACGGTCGTTTGCATATGTCCTCCAAGGCAATTTATGACGGCCTGCATACGTGTGCTCAATTAACAACGGCAACATTCTCCTTAAGTGCAAACTTGTTTCCCTTTCTGCTCTAAGCCCTAGTGCCTTTTGCTAAGCTAATTTCTCGCAAGTCTATACATCCATTAGACAGCAGAAATCTGCAGTACTAAAACATGTTCACTGTTGTAGGATATGATATCTATAATATGCATTTAAAGTTTGCGAAATACAAAGAGAACATATATTACGCTACATGGCCACCAATCCTATTGTCGTTGGGTTCCACCAAAACCGTTTTTCCATCGAATCTTTTACAAAAAACGCTGAAATTCACCTTCGCAGCCAGAGTTATGTTCTACTTAATAAAATGCCACTCAACACTTAGGGCAGCGTAGATGCCACACGTGGTTGTTTTATTTCGGGTTGCCAGGTTCTAATAGACAAACTATCCGTCGTTCGTCTGGCGAAACTGGGGCTCAAGACAGTGGACCACGCGTGACACTAGAGGAGACAGAATCTGAATCACAAAGGCTTCAACAAGCACTCCGTTAAGCCTAGACGAGGTCATGCATGCCACTCTTACCAAAAGTGGGCGATACGTATCACGATGCAGGTTCAAAATAGTGAAACTTGTTCACAGTTAAGCTCTCACTCAGACGACCTATTGGAGTGTAATTTCGTACCGTGGGCTGTCCAGGTCAACTACAATAATCGGTTGTCATAGGTCCGCAAATATTTCCATGTGACACTTCTGTTCTACTTAATAAAATGCCACTCAACACTTAGGGCAGCGTAGATGTCATACGTGGTGGTTTTATTTCGGGTTGCTAGGTTCTGATAGACAAACTATCCGTCGTTCGCCTAGCGAAACTGGGACTCAAGAGAGTGGACCACGCGTGACGCTAGAGGAGACAGAAGCTGAATCATAAGGGCTACAAAAGCAGTCAAGTCTAGACGAGATCATGCATGCCAAACTTACCAAAGGGTGTTATATCTAGTACGATGCAGGTTCAAACTAATGAACGTGTGCGCATTTAAACTTTCAATCACACGACCAACTGGAGTGCAATTTCGTACCGTAAGCTGTTTAGGCTAACTGCACTAATCGTTTGTGTAAGTTCCGCAAACATTCCCATGTTTCACTTGAAACGTTAAGCTGGAAAACACGTGTTTTCGGTAATTCTTCGTTAGGACAACACAATTACATGATGGAGTGAACATGTACAAAATCAGTAGTGTTTATACATGTCTCAAGGGCTATTAAGTCACTAACACTTATCATCCCCACGCCGCCCGCATGACGAGGTCGGTGGTTGTTCGACGTCAGACCTAAGGGAAGGGGTAAGTGAGTCTTTGAGTGATGTTCTTGGATTGAGTACACCCAGCATCTTGATGAGGGATTTGTGGCGGAGAGAGGCGGCAGAGAGCGCTTGTGTCAGGGTTTCTAAGAGCATAACTCCAATTTCTGCCCCGGCCGTTGTTAGTATCCGTTGGCGTAGGCATTTAGAGATCCATGATGGTGTCCGGTAGACAACCTGAAATGCTTTCTTGGCATCGACTCGGTGGTTCGTATCGATTAATTGTGTGAGAATCGAACTAGAAATCGACCGGGTCTCACGTCAGTCTAGGCATGCGGGCATATGTTGACGCACCCTCTCTACCAGGCGTCTCGTTGTGCGGCCGATGGATCCTGCCCCACAGGAGCAATTGGATTAATAAATGCACATTGGTGTAGCCTCCAACGGTAGTCTGTCTTTATCCCCCAAACATAGGAGGGGAACGTCGTACGAACAAGCGTTTTCATAAGGTGACATGCCATTAGGCCGTTCAATGCCTATTTACGTTAAACAGAAGTGCCGTTAAATATATTTAAACTTTTGATTCGATTTGGATTAAGTTGACTTTCAGATCAAACTCGATATATTGTTGAATAACTCATGATTTTTAGTGTTTTCGCCTGATCTTCCATAAAGATTCATTTTGAATTACCCGTCTGTTGGGAGCTTCAAAATAAGATAATTTTTGAAGGCACTTACCGAAGTATTGAGTATTCGGGCGCTTCCTTTCATGAAGATGCCGTTTGGGTCGCATGCGAAGTCTCACTCAAACACTTAACTTCATTTTCGAGAAAAATGACTGTCCCTAACGAAAGTCAGCATCGATCAATATGTAAAACGTTCCTTAGTTATTTACCTCGTTAAGAATTGCTTAATACTGCCCGCCGTTGACGGATCCTTATGCTATTTCCATTTTTCCACGCTGGGGCCAAATAATCATTTGACACTTGGCGGTTTCTTTCACATTCCTAAACGATACATTTATGTCTACTGTAACCGCAAGAATATGCCTTTCTTTAATCACCGTGGGGATTTGTACTGCTTTTGTTCGCTATTAGAATCCATTCTTCGATTATGAATCCACGGTAGAGCGCCCATATAAAAACGGGATGCTTTGATAAAACTATTAATACTGTTCTCTATTTTTCTGAATGAGGCATGTGTAGAAGTTAAATTACACCGCAGGTAGTGTTTTATATGTTCAAAACCGGAGATGAACTTTCGGTAATGGTCATTTCTGCGACATCAGGTAGAATTTTCTAAACGACAAAACGGTTTCAGTCCATTCAAACGAAGGAATACTTAAATGCTTTATAAGTGCACTGCTGTTCACCACATCGCACTGAACAGCTAATTTGACATTTACGAAGTGATAAAACGTCTGGTTTTCTTTTTGTTAACAGTTTGATCACTATGGTTAACAGTGAATATAAGTTCAATTTTCATGTTCGGCTTTATCTGTTTATTAAAACACTCGAGGGTAAATTACTATGTTTCCGACGCGAAAGTCGCTCGTAGGCGGAACCGGAGTGTAGTACATGCATTAGCATAGAAAATTGCCCGAATATATTCCAACGTCCATTTTCCCTTAAATTTTCCCTAATTGTACCTGATATAATTAGGTAAACAATATTTCTACACAAGAAAAGGACATTCCATTGAAAGATGTGGATGAGCGAAAAAAATGCTCAACGGCAAAGGCATCCAGAAATTTTCTCATCAGTTTTCCTTATCAGATTTCATAAACAGTTGACAGCATCAAAAGGACAGATCAATAATTATCTGCCAATAAATAGTACAATTTAAAAATCTCTTTTTATTACAAAACGTTTAGTTCGACTATTTTCTTTGTTTAAAAACGTCCGCTTTTTGAACACGAACGCTAGCAATCGTTAATTTTTTCTTTGGCTGACGCCCATGAGCGAGCTGCAAACCGCGTTTGTGTTTTTCCGCAGAACACGTCTTTTTCCCATTTCACCCCCAAAATAAGAGTATAATTCGGTTTTAAAGGAGTGTCTAATTGTGAGATTGTTAATAATGTTAAATGACCGTGCATGAAATGTCATGTACCTGCATTTACGAATATGGCTTGTAAAGTTACCAAGATTGCTCAAATCCACTGCTTAATTTTATGAACCTCATATGGTCTTCTCTTAACACCGTAGAGAAATGCATGGTTTTCCGTACGCGGAAAATATACAACTTGTAGTTTTGAAACCCTGAATCCAAGTGTAACAGCAGGTCGGGTTCAAAATTATTCGGGAATCAGAAACGTTTCTTAAAACCGAATTTTACTCTTTTTTGAGTATGAATTTGCAAAGAAGACGTGATTTTCTACCGAATAAGTAAAAGAATGAATATGTTTATGCATGTTTTCCATGAAACATAATTGAATTTTCAAGGGCATCGAAATCAATGAGAAAAGTGCATGCTACTTAAGTAGTCACTTTTTGCAAAGTATAGGTCTTGCATGCAGCCGAAAATACTTTCCTTTGAAATCCGACATCCTGAGGTAACTGGATCATTATAGATTTTTGCTGCATCACATGCATTTTAAAAACACCACTTTATTTATTTTTAGCACATTTAATGTATGTACCTAAGAGTAATTATTCTAACCTTATTACCTATGCATCAGTAAGAATTGCTCTAAGGATCCTTCACAATTTTGATAGAATTCCTGTCAACTTTTAGAGACGAAATGTAGTATTTTCAAGCTCGGATTGTCAAGCGCGGCTGACATATTTTAGTTACGAACACATAAGTGGACATATACGTTTCCAAACAGTTCGTTATTTATGTCAGCTCTTTTTGTGACGAAATATGCATGCAGTTCTTTGGACGGTCGAGGCACTGAGAAAAGGGATTCAGATAAAACAGAATGATGATTCCGCGGTCATTTTAATGTATTTGCGTTTGACAGGCACCTTTCTTCATCATCATTTGTCCTCTTATTCCTTGTTTTTAACTCGCCGTTTCGCACATTTCTCGATGTTTTAAGACAGTAAACAATTGTTGGACTATTCACAAATTCCTTCTTTCTAGTTTCTTTTTCAGTATTGTATTTGATAAATCGCTATCTTCAAGCACGGCTTCCTCTGCATTACAATGCACTCCTGCTGACACAATTACACCATCCTCGTGAAATCATTTTCTTATTGACATAAACTTAAGTTTGCAGTTTCCTATGCATGACCATTAACACATTGCTTTCGACGAGGTTTTTCTGTGGTTCAATTATGGACCCGATTTCAACTGTGTTTTAGGCCTCTGATCATTTACCTGATCCCTCTGTAATGCAATAATTCTGTTAGGCATTTTGCATATTCATAAAGTTGCAACGACCTCTCAAAACACGGACAATGCTTTACTCAATTATTTTCCTAGTGAGCAATGTGGAGAACCATAAGCAATCTTAAAATTGCCCAAAAGATTGCAGCATATGTGGTACAAGTGCATTATATGAATACATCTTATATAATTATATCAATACAT
The DNA here is from genome assembly GCA_902702965.1 of Spirometra erinaceieuropaei. Taxonomy (NCBI): domain Eukaryota; kingdom Metazoa; phylum Platyhelminthes; class Cestoda; order Diphyllobothriidea; family Diphyllobothriidae; genus Spirometra; species Spirometra erinaceieuropaei. The sequence continues at coordinate 61,675 of CACRXP010000705.1, read as the reverse complement.
CTTGCTATAAGTTAATTTGCGACCCGTCGGCCGATTTGGCTGTCTGGTGGACAAATTGACCAGTAGTATGCCATGTCCAAACAACTGCACATGTTTTTTAAACTTGACCTTTTACTAATCTAGCTCATATCTTGTTCCTCATCCAGTGAAGAAATGAGTTTTATCATCGCAAAAATACTCAGGGCCCAATGCGTTATTACATCACTTTGAGTGACATTGTACATGAAAAACACTTCAGTAAGGAGGCCATCGATTTTTCATGTGCTCAAACGCCGGCGAACACATAAAAAACACAAGGGCATTGCATGGTGCTTTTATAAGCTTAACGGTAAAAGAACCTTATGTATTTTCGATATTTTTGCGGAGTGGAACGTCCTGGTGAGCGTTAAACCCTTCTGTTCCACCACATATGTAGCATTAGGTTTACAACGATTGTATACTTGTGTGGCCAAACTAGTGCGCTAGCAAATGCCTGAGTTGATTGACCAACACCTTAAGATGACGTTAGTTGCCTCTGAAGTGGGTGAACAGCTAAGCGTTTGACAGTTCTTCTAATGACACTGTTTTATTTAAATTCAACAGGAGTACCAACGAGTTCACCTGGTGTCCTCACCCGCTAGTCAATAATTGATCTGGTCGATTGCACGGTCATAGCATTCTCACCATTGTGTACGCGACCATTTGATTCAACTAACGTAAATGAATTTGCAAAAATCTGTCATTTAAGAACGTGTTGCTAAGCAAGTCCAATGCGCAAACTGGATGTCATGTGATTTGAGACAGCAGCCTTTGTCCTTTCCTAAATGATTTTACTATATGTTGATGGGATGACGCTAACCAATTGGGATATTGAACTCACGCGTTCCGATGTGCCTTGCGACTCTCGCTCGAGCCGAACGATATCGTCGGCGCAAATGTAAGTAGACATATAGCAATCATCAAATGTTAAGTTCAGGCAGAAGAGAACAGCAATCGAAAGCGCGACTGTGCAGAGTACGTCTGCTTGTATGCCTTTCATGATGATTAATGATGGGATATGCGGTGAAATGTCACTTAGTCACATAATCAGAGTAATTCGAAAATTTCCAAGATGTTTACGCTGAGGTTCATGTTATTTAAAAATTACAAACTAATTAGTGTCACCCGCTTATGTTTTGGGTATTTACAAAACACTAATGGGATGTAATATAACTTTCCTGTAAACTAAGGCCTTATACGTCAGGCGAAATTGATGCTGTTTTCAATTAAATGGCTTTCTTGATTTCGCTACATGTTTTTGACGGAAAGTAAGTTTCAAGCACCAGCTCCATGCTATAACAGGAACCTGCGAACATCCAAATGAGATCGGATACCTGGGAGTCTAAAAAAGTTTATGCGCAGACTAGCTGCTGTGGTAAATGCGAGGACATCATGAATTTCAGGACACACATCCAATTTCTCACAATTAAGCAGGTCTGCATATAATCTCCTGAGGTATATTTGTGCTCAAGAGTAAATATTTTAACCTCATCACCCTTGCATAATTAAGATAAAGTCAACAGATCCTTCACAATTTTAATAGGCCTCCTGTGAACTTTTCGGAAGGACCTGTAGTTTTTCAAGCCCAGAGTGTCACGTATCGCCGTCATATTTTAGTTTCCAACACATAACTCGGCGTATACGTTCCCAAAAAACGCATTGTCTGTGTGAGCTCATTTAATGACCAAATATGTTGTTTGTGGACGCTTAAGGCACTTAGGAGAGTGTTTGGTATAAGCCATTTAGGTGATTGTGCGGCTATTTTAATTCATTTGCCATTGACATACAACTTTTGCCATCGTCATTTAACCTATTATTCTTTGTTTTTAACTCGCAGCTTCGCAAATTTATCAATGTTTGGTCATTCACAAAGTCCGACTTTTCACGTTCCTTTTTCATGTTTGTATTTGCTTGATCGCCATCTGCAAGCACGGCTTCCTCTGCATTAAAATTCACATCGGCTGACCCGCTTATACAATAGGCCCTTAACACATGCATTTCGGCCAAGTTTATCCGGGTTTTGATTGCACTTCCAATTGCAACTGTCAAGTAGGCCTGTGATCGGTTACTTGATCTGCATTTCTGGCATTGCATTCGGATGTCTGGTGCACACACTGACCTGTAGTATGCCTCACATTTCCGAACAACTGCACAAGACTTTTTAAACTTGACCTATGTTAAGCTAGCTCGTATTCTTTTCTTTACTCAAGGAAGAAATATGCTTTATCTCCAAGACAATGTTCACAGTCCGATGTGTAATTACTTCGGTTTGAGTGACATTATACACGCTCAAACGCCAGAAAACGCATTAATAAACACCAGGGAGTTGCACAATGCTTTTGAATCATAACCGTAATGGAACCTTTTGTATGTTTGATGTTTTTGGCTGAGTGGAATCTCCTGGCGAGCGCTAAAGCCTTCCGTCTCACCATAAATGCCGCACTAGGTTTACAACTATTGTACGGTTGAGTAGCTAAAGGCGTGTTCTAGTAAATTCTTTACTTGATTAAGCAACACCCTAGGAAAACGTTAGTTGCCTCCGACATAATTCAACAGGTAAGCGTGTGACAGCTATCGTAATGACACGGTTTTATTTAGATCAAACGATAGAGCAAACGTTTTCCTCTGGTGTTCTCACATGCTACTCAGTAATTGATCCAATTGTTTGCCTGGCTATAGCATTCTTTCCATTGCGACTGCGACCATTCGATACAACTAGCACAAATGAGTTTTAAATATTCAGGCATTTACAGACGTATTTTATGCAAACAAAATGTTTCTACTGAATATCATGTGAATCAATATAACAGCTTTTGTCATTTTCTAATTTGGATTGACTGCCTAGCATAAGGACCGCAAGGCACAGGAAACGTTTGTTTATGCAGAGAACCATTTATGACAAGGGTAAGTACGATCCAAATGGGCGATCCTGTCGTATTGGTCCTTAAGAGATTCCCATACCCGACAGCAGATAATTGGACATTTTAGCGTTCGGATAATTTGTTTAACATACAGCGAGAATTTTGACACGGTTTCCAATGCAAATAGTTGTTTATTATTAGCTTGTCACTACGTCCACTGGAAATTTAGCAGGTCATGCTAGGTAAGGCAAGATGCGATGTCGCACATCAAGTCCATCCGTGTATATATAGACGTGTATTGTTGACAGCTCTCGGTGTCTGTCACTGATGTAGAAGTAATATTATGAGTCGGTCTTTAAGGATGCCAAAATACATTTTTCTATGTTGTCTTAATAAAGGCTTTCTTTCTTGCACTGCTCGATTGCCAAATGCTCCAAGGTTGAGCGTTTATAAAGCGACAACATAACTGTGATGTGCCTTGTTGGTTGCTTAAGAACACGAATAAAGTCAACCAGTATTATGCACGGCCAACAAGATAGCGAAGGTCCGTAAGTGAACAGATATTGTCCATCAGATGTATCCCCAGAAAACGTCGATAACAAATTGTTTCTTTCGTTTATCCGAGGCTTCGTGCATAGGATCTTTTAGGAAAGCTAAGGAAGCCAGCTCGAAATTTTGACACGAAAAGATTCCCATGGTCGAGGCCTTCTAAAGAAAAATGCGAATCATGCGTGGTATCCTGAAAGCAGAGGGTGGCCTATTCTGCCAATGGAATTTATTGCAATCTCCAATTAATTTGGTTTAGTGCTGGCAGCGCCGTCTGGCGCATTTCGTGTACTATAAACAGATGCTGGAAAACGCTATTTTTCGGAGACCAGGCTTTTGCAAATCAATGGAACTGTTGTCGACTTTAATATTTGTATTTTGGCACGTAATATGCTCCCACGGCTGCATACACTCTAAAGGTAATGGAGTGCCACTCTTTACTGTTTATGCAAAATACGTGGTAATCTAGAATCTTGATTAATTTCCATCCATTTAAGAAAGCAAATAAACTTAAATTTGATAACAGTCATCTGAAGAGAATTTTCGTTTAAAGAATATAGGGGAACAGAATGAGGATTTTATTTTACTCCCAGGTAGAGGTCTTACCCAAAGATGGGCAAACATATGTTTGTAGTTCGCCAGGCTAGGACATTTTTATAAAGTACTTGATAATTTGATAATGTTTTAAAGCATTTTTCGCAAAAAATAAAATAATTCCAGTTTTTTTAAACACATATTCGTTCCTGATAAAACGGTTTGGCATACCACTTAAAGTCATAGCAAGTGGCTAGGTCCTTAACAACAAATGTTGTTTAAACGTTTTTAATTTCGTCTCAATGCCGTCCACTGCTATTTGTGCGAATGATGTTTATTTATCTTGATTTATGAATATGCTTCTGCTGTGGTAATTGGAAATGACGCTAACTTCTGAGTCACTCATGCCATTGCTTCTTTTCTCATTTCGAGATATTGACAACACTGCTCTATATTTCAATATCTAGAAGAAAAAACGAATACTTTTTTCACTATGTGATTATTTCCTAGCATACATCTTTGGAAATATCATGATGACCACGGTCGTTTCCTCGTTTGAGCGTTAACCTGTAGATGACAACGTGGGATTTATTGTTAAAATAGTAATTCGCCGTTTTTTGTAGAGAAAATGAAATGTAAAAACGATGGCATAGACCATTTTTATCTACTTCAACGAATTCCGTCAGGCATTTGGAGTATACATCATACTCCAATCACCTACACTCGAATGCGCCTGCAAGTGTCGGACGATCGTTTCATTTTTGGATGCTATCGGTTAAATAGTCATCCGAGTTTTAATATGACAGTTGCGTGTAAAGTTTACTTTCCGTATATAAGATATTCTTTGGTGCATTCGGTATGTTTACATAAATAAGCATAAATGTAGACTGCAAGTTCATTAGTTGTTACTATCCGATTCACAATTTGTTGTTAAAAGATTGAATTTAGAGGACAAAGGGAGATGTTTCTATGTTATGTAGCTTCTTTAGTAAAATGTCGCATCCGCTTTCAAAAATTTTGTTTTTTCCTTTTCTATTAATACAGAATGGCAGTTATTTTAAATGCTCTAACTTTTGAAATTATAACTTAACATGATTCTGCAAATTCCTTGAATATACTCCAATTTCAATGACAGCAAAGCTTTGTGCAGCTCAATGCTTAACCATATGCAATGTGCTTAGAATTTAGAAGGCTGTTCGCTGACATCCAACGAGCCCCTCAAGGAAGAAAAAGCCCTGGAAATTCGAGTGAAGCACATCAATGCTCTGGCTATATTTGAGTACCGCGCAGAATGCGGCGTCATTTGGAACAAATTCCGTTTGCGTCTTGTCGATGTCAACTTTTACGATCTGGAAGCGGCTGTCTACCATGCACTTTCAACAAGAACAGGAGAGCCTTTAAATGCTTGCTCAAATAACTCCATATTACGTCTTCCAACGTACACAAGATTAGCCTTCCGTAGTAGGCCATGGCCTAGTTGTTCTCGTGAAGCTCTGCGTGACATCGTAACCCACACAAACAGTTTAACCTGCTTAGAAATAGAGACATGGTTGCAAATGTAATATTGGATGTTCAATACGTAGCAATACACTTTTGATGTCACTTCATTCACTCCTATGATAAATGTATGCCCGAACAGGGTTTTTTTATGGAATTTAACTTTGAATTTGATTTGGATTCAACGGCTTATGTGGTTACGTATGATAAATAGTTTCGATTTGCAAACAACTTCTGCATGCAGAAATGTACGCTTGTAAGAAAAAGACAAGCGCACGTGATCCCTTTTTATGCGTGATTAAACGGAATCGAGCATCCTGAGAATGTGGTAAGGCATACAGATTGAGTAATTATTAATGACTAAGTTGTGAGTCTGCCCAGTACTCTCGTGGGTAGGTTGCCGTATCTGCAGCATCTATAGAGGGATAAAGGAAGTGCCGTTGTGTTTGGGATTTTGAGACACACTTTTGAGTGCTTAATTTTAAGTTGAAATCCTCATTGCGCCATATGTTTCATTAATTTGATGACGGTTTTCTCCGTTGAAGTATAGTTAATTATGTAGCATTTAGAATTATTTTATGAACATTGGCTTTTGTGCATATTTTCTTGTTAACATGGACAACCGGGTTACATTTTTACGCGCATCGTATTAGTGAATTCAATTCAACAATATGATAGTAATTTTTTATCGAAGTGATTTTGTTTGCGGTAGCATTTAACTCTTAGTTCAGTAGATTCTGTACGTCAATCACATGCAGTTAAGGTAACACTAAAAGTTATATTTTAAGTGCAAACGATTTTTTTCGCAGGTTTTCAATGTTTTACTCAGAAGGAAAACTAGCTCAATATTCGTGTACGCATGATATTCATAAGTGATTTTGATGTACTTCCAAGAAAACCCTAGTCAATGAGAGTTGATATGATGATAAGGAATTTTTTTCTCGAGATGATGGGGTACGATGAATACTCTTCGATATGAGAATGTAAGAACAGCACTAAAATGAGGTTACGCAATACGGCAGTTACTAAAATTAGGGCTGAGTGGAAACTGTGCAAATTATGACGCAAGCATGTCAAAATTGCAGTGGCCCGTTTATATCGCACCAGTCGAAATGGATGTTGATTATTTGGAGTTCATTACGACACCACAGCGTGCTCAGCTTACGCACATCATGACCTCCTGTGTCTGCTCTACGCGGACGACTGTTGCAAACCTCATTGCAAACTGATTGGACAGTGCTTGTAGACGTTCCGTCACTCGGCACCACAGACACAACCGATGGTTCTGGACATCCACTTTGCAAATGCTATCCAAGGCAAGCTATGACGACCTGGATGTCTGTGGCCATGACTGCTCAATCAACAACGCCAACAGCGTCGATCCTTACATGCTTGCCTCCCTTTCAAGTCTTAGCCAGGGGGCCGTTTGACAAAAATCATGTCTACAAAGTCTAACAATTACTCTGTTTTTTAGAAAACATTTATGAACCGCTTATTTCTGCTCCTGTTTTTTTGCAATCATCTGCATGGCATGTGGCTTTTTAATGCTGCGCCAAATGTCAGAATATTTTTCACTGTATTTCTGCGCATGGGACTGTGTATTGGCTGGAAATGTCGATATTCAGTCCCTCAACGATAAGATCCGTATCCCGTCGATCGTATTTCATATATATAGTTGAGCAATGTCATATTCTTTGTTTTTTTTCCGCATGGGTGAAGTAGAATTCGAACAATCTCACAGGGTGTTGATTAATCAGCGATGTATATGTTTGGTTGTATGACGCCTGCTTGTTCCTGTGCGAGATAGTTTTACCAAAGAGAGAATGATTTCGTCCAATTAAATCTTTCCGACACGGATATCTATGATGTATAGTGGAACTGTATTACTTGAAGTTGATAAAGCAAACTAGAGAAAATTCGGTTTCCGTAAATCTTTCTTAGTTAAGTTTATCTGTGTCTACATGTTAACATCCGTGATTCGGCCAGGCAAACATTTGGTTTGCACATATTTTGCAGATTATAACTTCAAAAAAAGATCAATGTCTGGTGATTTTTATCTGATCCCCCTCGCCTTCACGAAATTATATTGCACTTAAAATATTTGGAACGTTTCAGCTGCTTTGCTGCCCCTTTGTTTTGAGTCCTGAGCTTGTCCGTGAAACAAATGTCAAGAAGTATAATTTTCAGTTTTTCATTGCAGTCTTTTCAATTCAGCTTATAATATAATGAAACACTAAGAAATTTTAAATAAATATATAACTAATATAAATAATATAAATATAATATAAATATACTATTATAATATAATATTATAATATATTATTACAATATAATAATATGATATAAACAATATAAATTATAAGAAATAATTATAAGAAATTATAATTCATCCGTCAATCGTTTCATCCCGCAAGTATTACCAGTGTAAGCTTACTGTTATTTGCGAACATAAACACACACATTTTAACCCATCATTTCAGCTCGCGGTTACATAAAAGTGCGTTTACAGTGTCTATTATAAACTTGCTATTACTTCCAAAGCTTAATTCGGGTTTCTTGGGGAACATTAAGTTTCCCTAAACAGAACATTGACCGCACACTCCGAGATGTGTAAAAGAGCGTGCACTACTTAATAAGGGTAGTAGACTTAAGCCATTATTTTACATTTTGGAACGAATCTTCTGCACACCCGACAGTTCCTTACATTCAAGGATCTTGGTATCCCCGAAAATTGTTAGATTCTAGTGTGACCTCCATAATACGCATTTAATTCGGCGAATTACAAAGAGAACAATATTTTGCTACATGGCCACCAAACCTTTTTTCGCGGAGTTCCACCAATGCCATGTGTCCAACGAATCTTTTACAAGAAACGCTCGAATTCACCTTCGCAGTCAGATATATGTTATAATCAATAAAATGCCATTCAACTCCTAGTGCGGCCTAGATGTCACGCGTGGTGGTTGTATGCCGGGTTGATATATTCTGATGGACAACCTCTCCGCCGTTCGCCTAGTAAACTTGGGTCACAAGAGTGTGGACCATGAGTGACACTAAGGGAGACAGAAACTGAAACACAAAGGCTCCATAAATCAGTCAGTTAAGCCCAGACGAGGTCATGCATGTCGGTTTACTAAAGGAGGCGCTAAATCTTACGATGAATGTTTAATCTCGTCAGCATGTGCACAGGTAAGCTTTCAAACACTCGATCAGCTGGAGTGCAATTTCGTGCCGTGGGCTGTCTAGGTCAAATGCAGTAGTCTTCTGGGATATTCTTTATGTTGTCTGACTTCTCAAGCAAGGACGTAGAAGACCATACATGTTTCCATGGTTTCAATCTCTGGGCAATTTTGTATGCAATATTTGGATTGAAATAAGCAGGAATAGACCAGAGAACCCCATCAGCAAACGCCGCATCCATGTCATTTGACCGCAAGCTCCTATATGGTCTCCTTTTTCAACACAACATATTCAGGACAAGGCTTAATAAAGATCAGCGACCTGATTGTTTAGATCTCGTTTACAATAAAAAAGAGTCATAAGAGAAGTAAATACGCACAATCCACTCGGTTTAAGTGCGCATATTCCTTTAACCGGCGTGTTGGAAAAATGATTTCGCTTCATGAGGCGTGCTGTTGTGAGTTAACTCTAGTCACTTAACACGGTATTCGGAAGTTGTCTAGCAATATTCCAGCGGGATTAAAAAGGCAAAACTAATTTTTTTAATGCTGCAAAGAAACACGGACTGTCTGGACTTCTTTAAAGCGCCGTCTGACAGTCGAATTTACTATTTGTCCCAGGAGGTTTTACATGTACAACTGCAGTGGGTAAAAAAGAGGGACAAAATCACGTGAGTCATTGATGACCTCGGAAACTTGCTATTTGAAGTGCCACATAAATTAGAATTACAGTTGTACCTTTATTCGCCCGGTTTTGTACGGATTATACTGCGGAGTCATCTGAAGACAATCAAAATTTTGAAATGAGCTAAGCCCTTTAGGAATTTCGGATGGAATATGAACAGATCACACAACTGTTGACAGACTTCAATGAATAAAACAGATGCCAGGAAGAATGCAGGAATTTATGAATCACGAGACCTTGGGTCGAGGCTTCTGTTTAGAAGGTAAACGTCATGAGTCATGAAGATATTCACAGATTTCCGTGAAAAGAGTCTTATTTTCGAGGGACAATAAACGAATTAGTGCAATAGTAACACTAAGCAAATTGAAAAAAAATAATACGTGGGGCACAAGCGACACTAAAGCGGACAGATGCTGAATAACAAAGGCTCCATAAAGGAGTCAGTTAAGCCTAGACGAGGTCATGCATGCCACGATTACGAAAGGGGGCGATATATCTTACGGTACAGTTTCAAACCATTCTGCGTGTGCACAGTTAGACTTTGAAGCAGACCACCTACCCTGTCGCTGTCCACGTCAACTACAATAGTCGTTTAGGCTGGTGCTTATACTGTCTGAATTCTCAAGCACAGACAAGAAAGGGAACGCATGCTGCCATAGTCTTTATCTTCCGGTCAACTTAGCAACCAAATGTGGAGTGAGATAAGCAATTACAGTCTTCGTCTTACTATTTTCGGGCGCAACACCGATCTTTACACAGAAAAGGAACAACAACAGGCGTCAAATCATGAAGATGCTGAAATTGCTTTATCGATTTACACAGTTATGCCTCGTGAGCGTAATGATTTTAATTTGAAAAGTTTGAATAATTGTTCAAAATGAGCGTTCTGTTGCGCTAGGCGAAAGAGCACCCAGAATGTCAGGAAACATGTGTACAACCATGATGTCATACTCACAGATGCACTTAGTTGTCCCGCAAATTCAGCTTACATAAGACAGTCATAAGTTAGTCGATTTCACGTCGACCGCAGATTTGACATAGATTTGTAGCAGGCATTTGACGAAGACAGAATGATATTACCGACAAAGACAGGGGAGATTGGAATGGCCATTTCTGGCTTATTAGCCGTCGTCAGCCAGTCATACCCACCTCCGAAGTGTGGCACACCTGAGGCTCGAAATCGCGACCTGTTTGCTAGGAGTCCACGCCTCTCACCACTAATCCACTTGCCTGTTGTCCTGTCGGTTTTCGATCGGGAATATACAATGGTAGTGGGCGTCCATCGATCGTTTTTAGGGAAATCACTCGTTCCGCTGTGCCTTAAGGGCTCACTCTCGTGCCCAACCAGCAGCCGCACAGCGGCGCATGATATGTAGTCAGAATGCAATTACCGACAAAGACAAGGGAGACTGGAATGGCCACTTCTGGCTTATTAGCCGTCGTCAGTCAGCCATATATATATTACTAATGGAAGAAAAGATGCGCGCCACCGGACATGAATGAGAAGAAAAGGCAATCTCGGGAACCATAGTTTTACTCTCCTTACGTTTCAAATGCATACAACTTTCCATCGTTGAAGGTGATTTTGGTATCGCGCCTCACAACATTTATAGTTGGGTGACAGTCATGTCAAAAACGGTTTTTCTTACATATAACGTTAGGGCGACATGGAGGAAGGGGCGGGGATGTTGTCCTAGAACCTCTTCTCGCAAGGCAATAAATAAATCGGTACGACTGGCCATTAAGCCAGTAGACGCGGCCGCACCACGATTTTACGGACTGCAAAAGTTCACAAAGCCGGCGTGCCCCTGCGGCCAATCGTATCATTGCGCGGCGCACCTACGTTCAATTTGGCTAAATGGATGTTCCGAAACCTGAGGTCTCTCACCTCGGACGCGGGCACGACAGTCTGTTCACCGACTCAGTTCCTGGAGCGGATCAAAGGGATGAGACTTACCGTGGACGAGGTCATGGTGTCATTCGACGTCCCTTCTCTTTTCACTTCCATTCCGCAAGACCTGGCAGTCGAAACGGTCAGCGAGCTGCTCGAGAGTTAGTACGACGAGACGGACGTGACGGTAAAAACTGGGTGTTGATCCATCAGCGGTGTATGTGTTTGATTGTATGACGTATGTTTGTTCCTGTGGGAGACAGCTTGTGTTATACATAGTTGTAAAGATACGAATAACGACTTCATTACCAAAGGGAAAAGGATTTTGTCCAGTTAAATCTTCCGGACACGGATGTCTATGAGGCATTAAGGAGTTGTTATACTTTTAAATATTCATCAGAATACCATCTGAATAAAAACTACGATGTCAGCGACGCATAAAATAATCCAAGCAAATGAAAATAATTATACGGTATAAGTGGCATTTTCGTCAGCCGTGGACGATTTTTTTAAAATGCCTGTGCACTTTTGTAGACTCCGGCGATGTTCGATAATTTTTCGTAAAATAAGACATTTTGGTGAGAGTGTGTTTGAAAGGTGTTTGCATTAAAATTTATTTAACAAAATACGGCATGACATCGAAAACCATTTTCCTCATTTTCAAGTAAAGGCTAAAGTCCCAAGCATCGCGCACCGAACATTACACAAGAATAGACAGACTCTGGGACGATGGTTATAAAAGAGAGATATATTTCTTTCGGCGCGAATAAAATAGGCGCATAAGCACTTATTGTAAACATGTGGACAAATGAACATTTCAAAAAGTCCCGGCATGCTTAAATTTTGGTAATGGAAAAAATTGCAGGATCATGCTGCCAGGAATTTTCGCACAACAAATCAGGCAGATTTTAATGAGGATTATTGTGTCTTCTACAATGCTATTAGACAATGATTAAACTTACACAATCATTGGGTATCAGATAAAATATACTTCAGTTTGTCAAGTACTTTTTAGAATGGACAACGTAAGTCAACCCTCCTAGGCAAGTGGAAATTTATAGTTACGAAATCGTAAAATTAAACTAGGTTTTTGAGCCGGCCCCGATCGGTTTCTGACCAATTGATCTAGGATGATTTTTATACCTAAGCAAGTGCTTTACGGTGGATACGCAGAGGTTGACGATAAATATCACTGTATAAATAGATGGCAGAAAGACACTTGGGCACGACAGAGAAACTTGCCAATTGTTTAATTCTACCGTATTAGATTCTAAACTATTGTAGACTTCGGTGGCCAAAAAGTGCTCTATCGAATTCCTTAGTTGAGTAATCAACGCGCTAAGATGTTGACAGCCAACATATTCTGCCGCTGACTTAGCTGTTAAATTACAAGTCGTCTTCAAGAATGCAAGAAGGTAATAAAGGCTTTCTTTCTTGCATTCCTCCATTTGTGAATGGTCGGAGGTTGAGCAATTATAAAGCAACAACTTATCCGTGATGCGACTTGGTAGGGGAAAAGGAACATTTTCAACCCCCAGTTAAAAGGTCTTACCTAAAAATGCACAAACATGTGTTTGTAGGCGATTTTTATAAAGAATTTGATAATTCCAAAAGCTTTGTAGGACATATTGTGTAAACAAATAAAACAAACTTTCCGCTTTTTGTAAATACATATTCGTTCATGATAAAATAATTTGGCAGGCCATTTATAGTCGTATTAATCAAGTTTTTTTTAAACGTTTCAATTTTTCTTTTAAAGCTGACCACTGTCATTTGTGCGAAGAATGTTTGTTTATCTTGTTTTCTAAATAAGATTCCGCAGTGATGATTGCAAAGTACTTTAAACGCATGAATGTATCCATTGCAATATACTCAGAGCTTTCTTCCTTTAAATTTATTAATTACTCAATATATTTGTAGATGTGTATGTGACAGCATGTAACGGGATGATTACAAAAGTGTGTTAAAACCTGTTATATTCTAAACCGCTTTTGCATGGCAATTCAGACTTGTACAAATATACGCATTACGTGAACTTGTCGTTGTGCATATTGCATAGCGTATAAAACATTTGAATATTTACTACCCGGTTCTTCAGTCACATATGGACTGTTAAATCCTTGAAAAACATGTTTTGACAGAAAACTATTCGTATATAATTTGTTACGGCAGGTCGGTTGGGCGCAGTCAAGTGAGGTCACTGATAAGACCTTCCAGTCACTCATGCGATTACTTTGATTCTCATCTCCCGATATCGATAACACTCATCTATTTTTCAACATCTAGAAAAAACGAATACGGTTTTCACCATCTGATTATTTTTTTGCATACATCGCCCCGACCATCATGATGGTTACGGTCGTTACCTCGTCTACTATATAGAGTCGCCAGCCTTAGCGTTAACCTGCAGACGACACAGTGAGATTTCTTGTTAACATATTTATCCACCGTTTATTGCAGAGCCACTGAAATGTAAAAACACTATCATGAACCTTTATTATCTACTTCGACGGATTCCATCAGGCATTTGGAATATATACCATAGTCCAAATACCTACACCCATATGCGCCTGGATGTGTCAGACAAACCTACCATCCTTGGCTGTCATCGGTTACATCTTCAGCCGCGTTTTAATATGACGGTTGTGTGCCAAGTTTTTTTCCTTATTTAAGATATTATTTGGAGCATTCGGTATGTTTACAAAAATTGGCATTACTGTTGACTGCAAATTTATTAGCACAAATAGTTGAACCGGATTGAATCCTTTGGGCGAAACAAGATTTTTGTCTTTTCTGCAGTTCATTTAGTAAAATGGCACATCTGCTTTCGGATATTTTGTTTTACCTTCTCTACGAAGAAAAGACTGTAGTTATTTTGAACACTTGAACTTATGAACTCAGAAATAAACGAAATCGTGCAAATTACTTTAATATACTTCATTTTCAATGACAACATGTTGTTGTGGAGTATTACTCGTTACCATATAAAATTTGATTAGAATTTGGAAAGCTATTTGCTTACATCCGACGAGCCCCTCCAGGAAGAAAAGGCCGTGCACATTCTCGTGAAACGCCTCAATGCTCTGGCTACATTCGAGTACCGTGCAGAATGTGGTTTCATTTGGAACAACTTCCGTTAACGACTTGTTGATGTTAACTTTTACGATCTGAAAACGGTCGTCTCCCATACGCTTTCAACAAGAACAGGAGAACCTCTTAGTTTTCGGGCCAATGCATCCATATCCCACCTTCCAGCTTACACAAAATAAGCCTTGCGTAGCAGTCCATTTCCTAGTTCTGTTTGTGAAACTCTGCGTACTTTTGTCTCTCAAACAAGCAGTTTAACTTGTTTAGAAATATAGACATTTTTGAAAATGTAATTTTGAATTTTCAATACATAGAAATACACGTTTGCCGCCAGTTCATGCCATTAGTTATTTCGGCGGATGCATGTATGTCGGAATCCACGAACAGTGCATTTTATTGCGTTTAACTTTGAAACAGATTTGGATTCTTCAGCTTATGAGACTGGACATGATAAAGAGTATGCATTTGCAAGTAACTTCTGCACGCAGTAACGTACGCTGGGAAGAACTAAACAAATAAGCGTGATCGTTATTTGTGCATGATTAAACGTAAGTAAGCATTGTGGCAAAGAAGTAAGGTAATCCGCGTAGGTTTCTAAAACAATCCTTGTGCGTGTATAAGAATGTAATTGTCACCTAGGTCCAGGCTTAATGAATACATTGCCATATCTGTAGGACATGATAAAGGACAAGCACATGCGTTTGAAATTTTGGGACACACTTCCGAGTTGCGTTAATTTTAAACATAAAAGAACGATTGCGCACCGCCATCGATTATTTTGATGACAGTTTCTTCCGTTGAAATATATTTCCTTATGTCGCGCCTCAATTATTTTAGTAAAATTGTTTTTTGTTCATATTTCCCGGTAACATGGACAACAAGGTCGCATTTATCTGCGCCTCGATTTGTTGAATTCAACCTGCCAAGAAGAAAGTGCCTCTTTTGAATTTTTTTGTTTTTCGTTAGCACTTAACTCTATGCACAGTATTTGTGTACGTCAATTACATGCAGTTAATGATAGAGTGCAAATGCAAACAAACTTTAATCGTAGTTATGAAATATTTTTATCAGGAAGGAAACAAGCTCCGTATTTATTTTCCATAATGTTCGCAGGTGGTTTTGATGTGCTATTAAGAAAACTCGTACTGTCACCTACCGGTGGGAGAACAAGTTACATGGCGGTGAGAAAATAATTATGGAGTGTTTTTCTCCAGATAAATGTGTGCAATGAGCACTGTTTTATGTGAAAATGTAACAATAACAATGGAATGATTTTACACAATAGGAAAATTACTTAAAATAAGTCTAGGTAAAAACTAGGCGAATTATGGCGTACGCACGCCAAAATTGCAGCGGCCCGGTTATTTCGCGCCAGTCATCTATATCGTATATGGAGGTCAACAATTATGTCGATTATTTGGAGTTCATTCGGACGCTACAGCGCATACTCCGTATTTTTGTTAACAGCAAATATGCGGATCCGTTGGCGACCCTGTCCAATGAATACCACGCTCTTGCGTCTCACTTTTTGTTTCTCAGCCCCTTTTCGAGGTGATGAGTTCGATTGGAAATCCAAAAGTCCAGGCCGCCAAGGCAACTGCTGCGCATTTCCCATCGTTTTTGTGCGCCGCTTACGCAAATCATGGTCCCCCGCATCTGATCGGCGTAGACGACTGTTGCAAAGATCCATGCAAACTGTCAGGACAGTGCTGGTTGGCATTCTGCTGCTCGACACCACAGACGCAACCACCTTGCATATGGTATCGAAGGCGAGCTATGACGACCTGTATGCCCGTGACGATGGTCGTTCAACAAACAGCGCCAACGTTGTCGATCTCTGCTAGCTTGTCTTCCTTTCAAGTCTTAGCTAGGGTGTGTTTGGCAAGTATAATGTCTCAAATGTCTAACAATTACATTGTTTTTTTAAAAAAAAGTTATGAAACACTTGGCACTGCTCGTGTGTTATTCGAAGTGATCCGCTTGACGCATGGCCTTTTAATGCTGCCGCAAATTTTTTTTAAGATTTTTCATTGGCCTACCGCGCATGGGGGATTTTGAGTGATTGGAAAATTCAGAACACGGGTCCTCAACAATGAGGTCCGTTTCCGTGGACACGTATTTTATACATCGCTGAGTAATGCCATATTCAGGTTTTTACTTATGCATGGCTGAAGTAGAATTCGAACATACTCACTGGGTGCTAATCCATGAGTGGTGCATGAGTTTGATTGTATGACTCCTGAATCTTTATGTGCAACTCAACTTTTGTAAACTACGGCTACAATGATACGCATAACAACTTTCTTTCCAAAGAGAGAAGGATTTCGTCCAATTCAACAATCTAAACTCGGATATTTGTAAGAAATGAAGCAGCTATACGACTTGAGCTTTGAGGAGGTTTGCTGGAGGAAGTTTGTTCCCGTAAATCTATCTTATCTAAGTTTAAATGGATCTACATGTTTACAGCCGTGATTCGCTTAGGGAAACAGTTTGTTTGTATATAATTTTCAGATTGCAAATTTGAGCAAGATCAATTTCCGGTGGATTTTAGATGACTTTGCTCGCCTTTTACGATCATATGTTGCACTTGAGTTATTCAAAACCGTTTTTTCAACTGATTTGTTGCTCCTTTATTTTGAGTCTTGTGCTGGTTCGTTAAACCTTTTCTCATCACATATAACCTTTATTTTCTCCTTGCAGTCTTATAAATTTACCACAAAATATAATAATTATTTTTTTAGTATTTTTGTCTCTCATGGGTTATCAGTGTGGCCTTAATGTTATTTGCGAGTATAAAACACACATAACATTGTAGGCCTGCTCTCGGTCATTTACAGTCTGCGTTAAAGGTGTCAATTATGCACTAGATATATTTTCAAAATTAAATTCACGTTTCTAGTGAAAAAACTAACTTTTCATAAAGACATCATTTACCACACAATTCGAACAGTTTAGAGGGGCGTAGATTGTTTGTTCAGGTACGTAGACTTAGCCACTTTTCATACACTATAGAACGTATCTTCCGCGTAACATACATTATATGGTGTTACGTTGCATAAATCTGAGTATACTGGTATCCGCGTAAATCGCTAGATTCTAACGTGATCCGATTCTGCATAATCCTTCTGTAAACTCAAACAGACAACGGCTTATTGGCATATGACATCCAAGGCCAGTTATAAGGTCCGGTATGGATGTTGTGCTGGCCGCATTATCAACAGCGAAAACATTTTCCTTAAGTACAAAATTGTCTTCCTTCCTGGTCATAGCCATAGTGCTTTTCGCAACGTTAATTTCTCGCAAGTCTTCACATCATTCAGAATGCAGCAATATTCAGTGCTAAAGAATGTTTTCAGTTGAATGATGTGACATCTATAATACGCATTTAATTTTGCGAATTACGATACATTCCACCAAACCCGTTTTCGCTGAGTTCCACTTAAGCTCTGTTTCCATCGGACCTTTTACAATAAGCGCTCGAATTCACCTTCGCAGCCAGTTTGTTGTTCTAATTAATAAAATACCACCTATCTCGTTAGGCAGCGTAAATGCAAAACGTGGTGGTTTTATTTCGGGTTGCTTGATTCCGATAGGCAAACTAACCGTCGTTCGCATGGACATCGGACAACGAGGGACACTAAGGGAGGCCGAATCTGAATGACAGAGACTTAATAAAGCCGTCATTTCAGCGTAGACGAGGTTCTGCAGGTAACTTATACCAAAAGAGGCGAAATATGTTACTATGCCGGTTCAAGTTAGTCAAAATCTGCACAGTAACGTCTTTAACACACGACCTACTGAAGCGCAATTTCGTACCAACTGCTGCCTAAGTCAACTGCAATAGTTGTTTCGGCTATTCAAGCAAAGAGGTGCAACGAATACATGCAACAATAGACTCAATCTTTTGGGCAACTGAGCGATTAATATGTGGATTGAGATAAGCATAAGTAGAGAAAAAAACCCTTCGAAAAAACGCCCCATTCATGGCATTTGACCATAAGATACCACTGCCGTCTCTTCTTTCAAAACACAAGATTTGGAACGGGGCTACGAAAAACAAATTACAGATCTGAGGGTTGAGATCTCGTGTACAAAAATTCCAAAATTAAATTCTCGTTTTCAAGTATAAATCTACTTTTCATAAACAAAAGATGTACGACACAATTTGAACAGTTAATAAGATCGTAGACTGCTTAATCACTTAGGTAGACTTAACCGCTTTTCTTACATTATGAAATGTATCCTCTGCGTAACATGAATTATACGGTGTTACGTTGATTAAGTTCGAGGATACTGGTATCCGCGTAAATCGTTAAATTCTAGCGTGATCTGATTATGCATAATCGTTTTGTTAACTCAAACAGACAACGGCTCATTGGCTTATGGCATCCAAGGCAAGTTATGACGGCCTGCATACGTGTAAAGATGGCCGCTCAATCAACAACGTCAACATTTTACTTAAGTACAAATTTGTCTCCCTTGCTAAGCATAGCCATAGTGCTTTTCTTAAAGCTAATTTCTAGAAAGCATCTACATCATTGAGAATGCAGCAATATGCAGTGCTTAAGCGTTCTTTCAGTTTTATCATGATACATCTATAATACACATTTTATTTTGCGATATACAACCAGAAATGTACTGTGACACAAGGCAACCAAACCTGTTTTCGCCAAGTTGCACCAAAGCCGTGTGTCCATCAAAACGTTTACATGAAACGCTCAAATTTAGCTTCGCAGCCACATTTATGTTCTAATTAATAAAATACCACCTAACTCTTAAGGAAGTTTAGATGCCTCACATGGTTGCCTTATTTCTGATCGCTAGATTCTGATAGACAAACTAACCATCGTTCGACTGGCGAAACGGGGGCACAAGACAGCGGACTACGAATGGCGCTAAGGGGGGACAGAAGCTGGATCACAAAGGCTCCATAAATCAATCTGCTAACGCTAGACGAGGTCATACTTGTCACATTTACCAAAGGAGGCGATATACCTTACGAAACACGTTCAGAATAGTCAATAAGTGCCCAGTTAAGCTTTTCTACAGACGACCCACTGGAGTGCAATTTCCTACAGTGGGCTGTGGAGGTCAACTAAAGCAGTCGTTTTCGCTAGTCTTTATGCTGTCTGATTTCTCAAGCACTATCTGGGAAGGAATACATAGTGTCAGTGTTGCGGGCAATTAAGCGATAACTATGTGGATTGAGATAAGCATGAGCAGAGTAGAAAACCCCCGACAAACGCCCCATTCATGGCATTTGACCATAAGATACCACTGGCGTCTCTTCTTTCAACACACAATATTTGGGACAGGGCTACGAAAGAATTACAGACCTGACGGTTTAGTTCTCGTTTACAGGAAAGATGGAGTCACGAGATAAGTAAATGCGCATACCCTACTTAGTTTTAAAAAGCATATTGTTTTTACCTGCGTGTTCTCTTTTGTATCAAACCCACTATCTCAAATTAAGAGAAATCTAAATATTAACAAAGGTGATTTAATGGAATGCGGCGTGCTGTTTTGGAAGAACTCTGGTCCGCCAAAGAGGATATTCTGCAGTTTTCTGGCAATAATCCTAAGGGATTATACACAGTTAAATTAAATTTATTGTTGTATGCAAATAATGAGATCATATTGATGATGAACGTGCGTGTGCCCTTTCATATCAAACCCACTATCACCAATTCAGAGGTATCGAAATATTTATCTTAAGCGACGATAGGCGACAAAATTCAATATTCGGTGGATTCTTTGAACTCGCTCCGCATTCACGATCATATGTTGCACTAGAGTTATTCTATACGTTTTTTTCAACTATTTTTTGCTCCTTTACTTTGAGAACTGTGTTGGTTCGTTAAACCTATGTCACAACCTATAACATCCAGTTTCTCTTTGCAGTCTTTTCAATTAAGCTCGAAAGATAATAATTATTTTTTCAGTCTTTTATGTCTCTCATAGGTTATCAATGTGGGCTTAATGTTATTTGCGAGTATAAAACACACATAACAGTGTATGCCTGCTCTCGGTTATTTAAAGTCTGCGTTAAAGTTGTCAATTATGCACTAGCTATATTTTCACAATTAAATTCAAGTTTCTAGTGAAAAAAACTAACTTTTCCTAAAGACAGAATTTACCACAAAATTCGAACTGTTAAGAAGAGTGTAGATTGTTTGATCAGGTAAGTAGACTTAGCCACTTTCCTTACACCCTAGAAGGTATCTTCCGTGTGAAACACATTCTACAGTGTTCAGTTGGTTTAACTGGAAGTTGCCGGTATCCGCGTAAATCGTGAGATTCTAGCGTGATCAGATTCTTCATAATCCTTTTTGTGAAATCAAACAGACAACCTCCAATTGGCATATGGCATTCAAGACAAGTTATGACGGCCGGTATACATGTTGTGCTGGCCGCCTTCTCAACAGCGGCAACATTTTCTCTGAGTACAAAATTGTCCCCCTTACTGGCCATAGCCATAGTGCTTTCCGCAAAGTTAATTTCTCGAAAGCGTCTTCATCATTGAGAATGCAGCAATATGCATTGCGAAAGCCTCTTTTCGATTGTTTGATGTGACATCTATAATGCGCATTATATTTTGCGAAATTCAGTAAGAGATATATTATGATACATGCCACCAAACCCGTTTTCGCTGAGTTCCACCAACGCTGTGTTTCCATCGGAGCTTTGCAATAAACGCTCGACTTCACTTTTGCAGCCGGATGTATGTTTTAATTGATAAGATGCTAACGTACTCTTAAGGCAGTTTAGATGCCACATATGATGGTCTTATTTCGGCTTGCTAGATTCTGATAGACAAACTATCCGTCGTTCGCCTACCAAAACTGATGCACATGACAGTGGATTACGAGTGGCACTAAGGGGAAAAGAAACTGAATCACAAAGGCTACATAAAGCAGTCTGTTAACCCTAGACGAGGTCATACTTGTCACATTTACCAAAGGAGGCGATATATTTTATTGTACATGTTTAAACTGGTGAACATGGGCCCAGTTACGCTTTCCAAAAGACGACCCACTGGAGTACGATTCCGTGGCGTGGGCTGTACAGGTCAACTGCAGTAGTCGTCTGAGCTAGTCTTTATGCTGTCTGATTTTTCAAGCAATATCTGGGAATGAATACATGGTACCATACTCTCAATGTTGCGGGCAATTGAAGGTTTTACAGGCACATCTGCAGTGAGGCAAACAGGGACAAATTAGCGTGTCTAATTGATGAACCCGATACATTGTTACATGAAGGACAACATAAAGAAGAATTATTGTCTCATATTTTCTGCTTGCTTTTACGGCTGACACCTCTAAAGACAACCAGAAATTTGAAATGGAATTATACGTTCAGGAGTGTCAAATGGAAATTGTTGGATTTACCATCGAAATAATAAGCCAACTCCTCAGTTAAATAAAGTGAGAGAAGCCTCCTGGAGCCGATGGAATAATAAGACAGTTATGGCAGATATGTCATTAACTGAACAATATATAAAATTTGACAAATTCGGAAAAGTGTATTGTCAATTTTATTAATTGCGATAGGCTACGTCGAATAATAAATAACTGGTTAATAGAACTACGTCTGTGTTGTGAAATGTTGGAAGTGAGGAATAACAGAAATGTTGATTTGGCGTAGGGGTAGCGTTGATGCGCGAACGGATGGAAATTGCGTAGGCTGGCGAGACAAACGTGATAACAACAGCACAGCAGTTTCTAAGCACTTTCGCAAGCGATGGTTATACAGTCTACTTTCTTGGACGATAATTATATCAGTATGGATAGGCTACCGATGGTACCTGTGACTACATTTATTTCCGTAAACTCTTTGCAAATTATATGTCAAGGCAGGTGCCAGAAAGCCGACTGTCCACCGGCTGAGATGTCAAACGCCACGCTAATTTGTCTGAGGTTTACGAACCGCAGACGCTGAAGATGAGCGCACGAAGTAACTAGTTGTAACGTGAGACCAATTATGTGCGCCTGCCGGTGAACGCCTCATTTTATTGTGGCACACCATGAGAATGTTAACAACTATTGATATAGCGTTATCTATGTTATGAAATTGCAAATCCAATTCTTCCTGTCGACGTCCAAGTACCCCATATATGTGATGATTTATTTGGTGTGTATTAAAATCTGCGTATCGCAACAAATAGAGGCTTGCTTTAAAGTTTCATGCCAATTTCACGAATCCAATTGTGTTCTAAAGGCCACACACGTAAGTGCCTTTTATTTTAGAAGATTCACATTCCGTGAACTGGGCTTGGTTGCGCCTTTCGAACGTAGATCGTCATGTCATCTGCAGGGCACGCTTGCATCTTTTTGAAGGAGCTGAATTAGCCAAATTCTTTAACACGTCTGCTTGGTGTCAACTGCTGCAGCTTATGCCAATGTGTTGCATCTGTGGTCTTTTCGCTTATCCTTTATCATACTTCCACCAACAAACGAATATTCAGCAGAGAAAGACCGATGCATTTTGTAGATCGCACTTAAGCGTCAGCCAAACATTACATTTGCAATTTCTGGCGTTCTGCACAGTAAAAGTCCTTCTATCTTCAGCAAAACGCACGCTATGACAAGAATTTTACTGATTGAAAAACATAGTAGTACTCAACATTTTGTCTTCAAAATAGATTGTTCAATTGCAATTTTAAATTGCAATTTTCAATTCAAATCCAAGCTGAAGTAAAGCCACATTGGTTAATTCAAAAGCATGCCATGTAATGAACGGCCATTTCACGGTATCAAAAATCACACAATTAATACCTTTTTAACACCGAATTATACCATTCGTTAGAGTACAAAATTAAAAGAGGGCGCACTTTCCCACCGAATATGCGGAAGAATAAATCTTTCCATTCATGTTTACTATGAAATATAATTGGATATTTGACAGCACCGAAAATCAATGAGACAAATGCTGCCCGGGTAAGTAGTCCTTTTGGCGAATTGCATTTTTTGCATGCATCCAAAAAGAGGCTGATTTTATAACCGGCAGTCTGCGAAACATTTCTTATTTTCAAATGGATTTATCAACATATGTGCTTGGAGTCTATGATTCCTGATCCTTGTTGTGCATTAAACATTATTCTTAGTCTTACGAATTCTCTTTTACTCATATCAAATCGTTCATTCATTGTATGCTGCCCGGCAAACCTCAAGCATGCTAAACGACTTGTGTTAGATATTGCAAAACTGCTCCCTGCAAGTTCGCTTCCAGCTTCTTAGTATTTGCATACTAAGCAAACCCTAGTACCGCTGCCGATGCATTTCTAGAGGTCTACTCTGCACTAAGAGAAGGTAATGAGGATTGTGCTGTATACATATGCAGATTTTCTTAATTACTCATTTGCCTTAAATATCGTTTAGCGCCATTCTCTCCCTACTAAGGTATCCGCGTGCGTCTCTCCAGCCAAGGTTGCCTCTTCGCTCGGTTTCATGTTAACCCTTTGCTTTTATCTCTACCCATCGGTGATCTAAATGCATCAAACAACTGCCAATTCATTATATATCCTTGTGACATTGCTGTTTACCACCCTCTTAAAAATCAGACACATCTCCGGTCTCTAAAGAATGGTCTTTGCCATGCGTAAGTATGGTTACGGAAAAATATTCGTGTACTGAATAGTCACAAGTCAGTTCAATGTATTATCTTAAAGCGTTCCTATTTTGGTCTTCAGTCCCTGTATAGACTTCCAGATGGGTTTTCCTCTTTCAGTTATCTTGGTAATTCTATTTCACCAATTCAAATATTTTCCTTTGAAATTAACATATATTTTCACGGAATTATTTAAATCTTTTTATGACATATGACGTTTTCGATCTAAAACACACCACATCCCTAGATGTAGTGATTCGTAGATTTTTGCATTCTTCCTGTCCCATCTATTCTTGTCCTGCAATTTTTCCTTCTTTGCTAAAGCGTATGTGTGTTTAAAACGTGTCTTCCGAATGCTTACCGCCAAAGCTCCCTAAGCCTGATTGTCAATATTATCATACAGCTGCATTGTAAAACGGTTAAGCAAATTGCTGGTCCAATTAGTCATCCCCTATACTCTTTAATAATTTCCTTTATTTCATTTCGCACTACGCGCCGTGCGTTTCAACGTATGACGATGATCGGCATACCAACGTTCTGTATCGCCTATCCTGGCACGGTATCCTAGGTGTGAAATTAACAGAAATACTGAAACGAAGACTATATGTGCCCACGTAGGGGCAATTCCTTTTGGCTAAAACGTTTGGAGCTTCACTGAGTTTACATTTAGTCTGCTCACTGAGGAAGGTAAGGCGGATCCATATGACTAACAGTCTTTGCAGAAAGGAAGCTGAAAAATACCCTAAGCGTCATCTCCAGCAAACGTCGGTCGAAAGCATGGTCTGGACCAGATGCATAAGCTGAACTCCAGTCAATAAGATGTGTATTGAAGTCTCCCATGATTAAGAATTTGGACCGGGTAGAGAATCTCTCCAGGTCCTCAGTCATACGTATGTTCGCCATGGGCTCATTTCTCGGCGGTGGTTAGATCGTCAGGATGTCAAGGATCGGTGAACCCGGTGCTTTTATAGTTATCCGAATTGCGTCATAATTATACGTATGTTTATCTGTTTTGTCTGAGACTATAAGCCGGTGTTTTACATATGTAAGTACGCCACCGCCCCGACGTACTGATATGTCTCATGTGAACAGCTGTTATCCCGGTATAGTTATCTTACGGTTGTCCAACTGCTGTTTCAAATTACTACTACGATGTGGTCCGTAATATACATTGTCTGCACAATATTATTGTAAATCCGCAACTGCAGCTGTGAAGGATAATGGTAACTAAGGAATAATAGTCATCTGCATTTGCTTTAAGTATTTAAGAAACATTGGCTCGGTGTAAGAGGATGTTTCTGTGCCCTGGGATGTTATTAAAATTAAATTACATTTTGTTATCACAATTTCATCTTATTTAGGGAAATCCGTTTCAGACACCAAGCACTTCAAACGGAGTAACTACGAACATTCAGGTGGGATCGGACTCCTCAAAGTTTAATTGATTTCCCACGCACGATTGCAGTTTTGGTCAGTTCAAAATAGGCATGACATTGCGGAACACAATCACAATTCATCATCCTCCGACAGGTCTGTAAATTATCTCCTCAGGTGCGTCTCCACTCAACAGTAAATAACTTAGCACCACAACGCCTGCATCCATAAGATAAAGTCTAAATGCCCTACCCAAGTTTGGTAGCTTTCCTGGGCACTTTTCGCTACGCTCTATGGCAATTTTCAACCTTGGTTTCAATATCAGTTGCCAATGAATAGAAATTCGCTGGAGAAAAAGATGTGCCCCTTAATCAATTGCGATGCAGCGCTAGAGAGTGCGCAAAAGATACCAACGCAGGTCCCAGTTCCGTCACAAGTCAGAAAAAAACAGCCTGATTTCGGATGAGCATACATTAATTCTGCATATACGTGTAAATATTCGAGGTCCAGACATTGTATCGCGTTCATCATCTCCCGAAGAAGACGAAGAAGAACAGAGGGCGAATCCATGGACCATATTGTATTCGAACTGACGTTTCGGAAACTTCCACGTTTCCATCATCAGTGTGGCGTAATTGTTGCACTTGCGGGTCTTGTCTTAATCAGTCTTGCCGCTTCCCTCGTATTATAGCCGGGCTGGACGCACGAAATTTGACCTGCATATTTGCCGCTGACTGGCTTAGACCTCCCCGGAGCTTACCGCTGATAGGCCTGCGTGACCATTGTTCCCTTTGGGGTCGACTAAGTTATGGTCAAATCAACGTGCCGTTTGGTCCCTCCCACGTCAGTCGGTGGACTAATCGGTCGTTGCTGTTCAGGTGAGCAGCATTCAGCTTCGCGGGCGCATCGGTGAGACAGTGTTCTGCTTTGGTCACATGACCTCCGGCCCCCCCATTCCGCTCTTTTCCGTGAGAGTTCACTCTCGGTCCCGCGTGCTCGCTTGCCTTACTGGTCCTGTCGGGACTGATCTGAGCCTTGTACGCAGTGCTTGGTAGGCGGGATGTAGATCTCTAGCTCGGTTGAGTGTGCCAGTCGAGGACAAAATTTCGAGCACCAGTCTGGCCATCTTCTCATTGGCCCGACCAATTACCCTTGCTTTCTCAAAGGCAAAATTGTGGTTCAGTTCTCGTATGTGGCCACAGACCAAAGACAGCTTGTCCTTGCGGTTGATTGCAAGTTGGCGTTCGTGCAATCTTGTGCCGAGGCGTTTGCCCGTTTCACCAACATACCTTGCATTGCAATTTAGGCATGGTATGCTGTAGACCACCGCCGACTGTCCTCTTGTTGGTAGCGGGTCCTTGGGCTTCATGATTTGCTGTCTGATGGTGCATTCTGGTTTATGAGCCACGCCAATCCCAAAAGGTTTTAGGATTATTGCCGTTGTCTCTGATACGTTCTTCACATAGGGTATTGAGAACCAGAACTTGGGCTTTTCTCCACTCGACCGCTCAAAATGAGGCTTTTTGAGGCAATTGCGTATGAAGGACTTCGGGTAGCCGTTGGCTTTAAAAAGGCGTGTAAGTAATTCATCTCATCCTTCCTCCCACTGTCGTCGCTACAATGTGTTTGAACGAGTTGAAAGAGAGTTCTGACACAACTGCGTTTATGACCAACAGGGTCACGCAGGACTATCAGCGGTAAGCTCCGGGTAGGTCTAAGCCAGTAAGCGGCAAATATGCAGGTCAAATTTCGTGCGTCCAGCACGGCTATAATACGAGGCAAGCGGCAAGACTGAATAACACAACACCCGCAAGTGCAACAATTACGCTACACTGATGATGAAAACGAGTCAGATTCCGAAATGTCAGTTCGATTACAATATGGTCCATGAATTCGCCCTCTGTTCTTCTTCGTCTTCTTCGGGAGATGAAGATCGCGATATACATATATATATATATATATATATATATAGCAGCGCCCATTCCTGATGTATATATATATATATACAGTACCTGTGCTAACTCATGAAATGTCACAAATTAACACAGGTTAACGCCTTTAACGCAAAATCGGTAAACACTACGGCTCCCAAAGTCTGACAGCGGAAAATAAATGATGTGCCAAAAAAATAAAGCAAAGTTTGGTTAAGAAAATATTATTTACTGAGATAAAAATAAATAATTTTCGACAAAAGTCACATTTTCGAGAAACGCCTATATTACAACCAAGTTAATAAAGGCTACGTATGAGGACGTATAAAGGAGGAGGGCGCCCAAAAGGTCAAAAATAATTAAGGACAGAAACAGATACAAAAAATTAGTACTTTGTAGATTGTCCATTCGAATTAATAACAGCAGAAAGTCTGTCCGACATAGACATGACAAGGTTATCTATGGTGGATTGTAAAATGTAATTATTAAGTATGAAATCCAATTTTTCCTGCATTGAAAGAGTTTTCTTAGCTTTCTGCCAATTTCTTTTGACTATTCCAAAAAGATTTTCGATTGGATTAAGATCGGGACTGTTGGCCGGGATGAAAATGGATTGGAGGCCAATTGCGGAGAGCGTGGTTGTTGTCTAAAATGTTAGATTATGTATGCAAGCGGCATCAAATTCGTACCTCTTTAGAGCGGTGGACAGGTGCATTGTCCTGCAAAATTACAGTATCCATTCGGCGCCGACTTATGCCGTTGTAGCCGAAAGCATCCTTGACAATTGCAATGAACACCTTGCTGTTGATGGTGTCGGATGTTGACCGCCAGACAGGCCGCTCACCGAATTTAATCGCCATCCAAACCATCATCCGCCGATAGTTCTTGAATGTTGCCGTCGGTGTATTATGTTCTCTTGGGAAGTTCTTTCCACATATGACGGTTTGGAGCGACTTCGCAGGCTTGTCTAAAAATAGAACCTCATCGCAGAAGAAAATGCTCTTCCAAAATGAAGATCTGTATTCAATATAATTCTTAGCAAATAAAAGCCGTTCTCTAATTAGTTTTCTACTTAAATATGGCTTAATCATGGCCTTCCGCCGCTGCAGTTCAAATTCCTTCATCCTTTTTCTAATGATGTTCATAGAAAACATCGGCAGATGTTCCCGCTGAATGGCCTCAATGGGCATGTAATGAAACTTTTTTAATGTACGACGAATAAAATCGTCGTCTTGCTTACTTGTGGACCGTTTTGGTCCCCCTATCTTATTTCTAGGAACAGTTTTATCATTAATAATGCGCCACAGAGTGACCTTGCTAATATTGAAAATACTAGCTAACGACTCACGCGGGATTCCTTCCGCCGCTAATTTTCGAATGCGCTGGAAGTCAACTTCGGATAAGTATTGTTTAGACATGGTTATCGTTTGGCGTGGCAGAGCAAAGTGACGGCATGTCGCGCGAACTCAATATATATTCGTTTACGACACGCATTTTCAGTCTGGTAAAACAATCACACTGATAAACTTTTTTATTTCGGTATTTTGAAACATAAAACTTTACAAATTTGTTAAATATAATTTTTAGATAAAGAATCGCACGTTATTTCCTGAACACAATAAGAAATAATTTATCTGCATTTCCCTGATTTTGTTGACATTGAAATTTAATTTTTTCTTTTTGTTCCAAAGTTTATCAAAAAATTTCGTCCTTTTATTAATCTTCTTAAACAGATTAATAAGGTTACACAAAGAATTTCCATCCGAAAGCTTTAATAGCGTAGGAAACTGCTTGACTATCAGGAATCCTCCAATTTCGCCTTAATCCGGCCCGTTTTCTATTTAATATACAGATCCGTATCAAACTTTCCTTCAGAAAACGGTCTTTTCGTCCTTATTTCAACCAAATAAACACAAATAACGACACCAAAAATACACTACATTGTCCACTATAATTTTGACCTCGGCATTTCATGAGTTAGCACAGGTACTGTATATCAATCAGGAATGGGCGCACAAAGATCTATTGGCTTCACAAAGAAAACAAGCAACGTATGTGTGGCAAAGCTCACGAACAGGCAACCAATTACCAGGACGAAGTCGGCCAAGTCATAGTAGCAGCGAGGAGGGACGACAGAGAATGCGGGTAGATTGATACAGCACTGTTTCGGGCTTTTTCTGCCTTCATTCAGACAACCATAAAACTGACCACCACCACCTGGGACCATAAAAATAAACATGAACACAGACGCGATAGGCGCAGTCGGCCCACCACTGAGGCCTTCAAGATGGGTCATAAGCCTTTCATCGAAACGAAGTTCATCAGTGCCTGGCAACCCGACAATATCTGTCGCTGCATATCGGGTATTATTCAATGAGGAATGGGCGAAAACCGACAAAGACAAGGGATTGCCAGGCTGACGACGGCTAATAAAACAGAAACGGCCATTCCAGTCTCCCTTGTCTTTGTCGGTAATATCATTCTGCCTCTATATCATGCGCCGCTGTGTGGCTGCCGGTTGGGCTCGAGAGAGATACCGAAAGGCACAACGGAACGAGTGAGTTCCGTATGAACGATCGGTGAGCGCACCCTAACATTGTATATTCCCGATCGAAAACCGACAGGGCAACGAGCTCTTGGCCCGGTGAGTATAGGCGTTGACATCTAAACCAAGAGGTCGCGAGTTCGATGCTCGGGGGTTCCACACTTCTGGCTTGGGTATGGATGGCTGACGACGGCTAATAAGCCAGAAATGGCCATTCCAGTCTCCCTTGAATTTGTCGGAAATATCATTCTGCCAATATATCATGCGCCGCTGTGCGGCTGCTGGTTGGGCTCGAGAGAGATCCCGTACACCACCACGGAACGAGTGAGTTCCGTATGAGCGATCTGTGAGCGCCCCCTACCATTCTATATTCCCGATCGAAAACCGACAAGGCAACGGGATGGTGGCCCGGTGTTTAGATGAGTTGATTTCTAAACCAACAGGTCGCCAGTTCGAGGCACGGGTGTTGCAAATTTCGGGCTTGGGTATGGCTGGCTGACGACGTCTAATAAGTCAGAAATGGCCATTGCAGTCTCCCTTGACTTTGTCGGTAATATCATTCTGCCTATATATCATGAGCCGCTGTGCGGCTACTGGTTGGGCTCGATAGAGATCCCGAAATGCACAACGGAACGAGTGAGTTCCGCATGGACAATCGGTGAGCGCCCCCTAACATTCAATATTCCCGATCGAAAACCGACAGGGCAACGGGCTCGTGGCCCGGTGGATAGAGGCATGGACTTCTAAACCAACAGGTCGGGAGTTCGAGGCTCGGGTGTTCCACACTTCGGGCTTGGGTATGGCTGGCTGACGACGACTAATAAGCCAGAAATGGCCATTCCAGTCCTCCTTGTCTTTGTCGGTAATGTCATTCTGTCATTCTACGTGTCTCTCTCTATATA
>CACRXP010000704.1:323971-341364 GCA_902702965.1 Spirometra erinaceieuropaei | reverse complement strand
CCCCCCCCCCCCCCCTTCATCACCAGGAATCGCTGCACTTGGTGTGATGATTGTTTTCTGGCCGATATTTGCGCCGTTAATTGCTGCAATCTCATCACGTTTGTTGGATGTTGATGTGATGATTGCTCGACCATCTGACCCACCGACTCCGGCGTTGGGAACAGTGCTCACCTGTGCACTCCCAGCATGGCTAATTACTCCGTCGAGGCGAAGTCTCAGCACCTAATATGGAAGTGGAAGGTAGTTACACTTGTTGATGGACTGGGGCCAGTTAACCATGGCTCAAGCAGCTCGCGGCTCACGCGGATGTCAACTCTAGTGAAAATTTCGGCCTCGTCGTAATTGAATGCTTGGCTGGATCTCGTCAAATAGACCGCAACTTGAGAACTGGCGTAATTTGTCCGCCCGGCTGCAGCGTGTTCGGCTATTCGCGTTCCGAGCTGTCTTCCGGTTTATCCGACGTAGTTGCTTTGTTTGTAACTGCACCAGATACTATAAACCACTCCAGACGTTAAGCAAATAATTTTGTTCAGTGCCTTATCCGTCTTCAGCACTAGAGTCCACATCTTTTTGGAACGCCGGAACAGGAATCATGCACATAATTACCTGCTCTTTTTTCTGCTATCTTCCCGTTTATTAGGAAATTTCTATCAGTATTTGGGGACGTTTTTACCAAAGCAGCTTCTCATGAATCTATAAAACTATGGTTTTGTTGAGTCTAGTCGGTTAATGACGCTTTTTACTAGGATTTATAAGACCTGCAGTGGAAAGATTCTTGGGAAACTATAAGGGAGCTTCAGTGTCTATACTGGTAATTTTGATCATTTCACACGCCTTGCTCTATGGTTCTTACTATGGTAAGATGTCAAAGCCCGCTGGTTTCTGATATTAGGGACCTTGTTAAATTTCAGACTTTAAATTAAACATTCAGCTTCTCCTTTAATAGATAAGATGTGGTTATATAGCCATACCTGATGGACTCAGAACTATTGGGGTTAGGGCTGGGGGTTAGAGTTAGGGGTTTAGATTAGGAGTTAGAGCTAGGAGCTAGGGTTAGATGTTTGCGGTTAGTGTTAGAGGTTAGTGCACCTATGTCTCAAACACTCAGAGTGCAACCGCGCACTCTTAGTAGCTTTTATTGAATACAACTACTTGACCTCGTCGCCTGTACGTTCCTCAGCCCCATCTGTAAAAACCCCTATTACCACAGATCCCGTATTACGGGTGGCTGGGGTTTGTTTACTTCAGGTAGGACTATATAACCACATCTGATCCCAAATTTAGCCAGAAGTGTGCATTACGGAAAAAAGCGGAAATTTAGAAAACTGCTACACTGCGCACTATGAGTCTAATGGATATCATCGCGATGGTTTGTTTTGAAGACTGCGGGACGTCGATGCTTTTGGCGCTTCTATAATCATCGAATGAATCCAGATCAAGCAGGGAGTCTTAGGTGTATCGCTACGACCAATTGTATTTTTCGTTCGACAGTGGGTTTCGACTTAAACGCACTGAATTCATAAATTCAGCAAAATAGGGTTTGTCTGAGGGAACGAATCAACTTACTTCTTTAACTTATAAGTGTGTTACAGAAAGAAAGTATTGCTTACAGACAGTATGCAGAAGTGCGAAAATTCCCGTAGCAGTAATTAGAGGACGAGATGGCGTGCATGTGTAGCTTTAGGTTAATTCTCGCGAACCTTCCCAGCAGCAAATGTTCGAATATCACGTTCTTTTAACCCTATTTTACGCCAAAAAGGTAAGGATAAGTGGCCACCTCAGACCACGTCTATGTTCAGCTATTCCTTCACTTGCTGCTGTGAGGCAGGTTATACTGGTCGCACGAGTCGGCGCTCATCTAAGAGAATAGCAGAACACCTCCCGGCAGGGGTGGGAAAAGACGAAACTGGGAGCATAAGCAGCGCCATTCTCGCACGTGTTGTTGATTCCGGATATCATGTGGATCCCAGGAAAGCTTTTCGTGTAATGTATAAGGTCCCATCGGGCTATCCTATGCTACTGGGCCAGCGCCTGTTAGCAACAGCAGAAGCGGCCGCCATCAGGTTATAAAAACCTGTCTTGTGCGCACAGAGGAACCACGTTCACGCTCCGCACCTAGAGTGGTCGAAGGTCGACTAACGCTGCAACTTTCTGCGTCCTTCCGCTCTCACCCCGCCCCTGACACTAACTGCTGTTACCCCACCCCCACCCCCACCGCCTCTCCCATTCCCACACCCCGCCCGTGTTTAAGACGAACTTTAGTAGTATGTCTTTCTCCTACCCCGTTCCCATGTAATTGTACTGGCCTGAGGAGAATTCATCAAAAGCTACGTATGCTCGCCACCTCGTCTCCTGAATATGCAGAACCTTATTAAATCTACACATATTCGTCCTGCCCCTGCATGATACAATACAACCAATAGAATAATTATCCTAGCACGTCTGTCCGACTCTTGGTCTGGTTTTTTAGGTTGAATTAACCAATTTGTTCGTCCAAAAGCTTTTTGAAACTAACTTAGTTCAAGAGATCTAATCAAAGTATCAAGACATTAAACAGCACTACAAAATCCTAAATCATTTGGAAACTTAACCGTTTATGTTTATAGAGTTCTAGAGCTTCTTGTAATTTAGAACTAGTAATCCAGACAAGATGCTTATGATTTTATGTTCCAGTGGAATCTTGAGTTTTATTAAATTTCGTGTACATTCTTAAAAACGGCGAGAATTGACCCGAAAATCACAACAGTTTTTAAAGAACATTTCTAGCTAACACGGATACTTTTTGTAAAAAGACATTAGCCAGAGAACAAAACTGCAACTGATAGTCAACTTAGAATATATCGATGCGAGGTCTGCCTAGCCTAGAAATTTCATTCAGCCGTAACATTGGGTAAAGCCTAAAATATACCTGTAGAGGATCTCAGTCTACGTTCAATGCTAATGTGTCTTATTTAGAGTTTCCGAATGCATATCTGTTACTTTATTTCTTTGGACAAAAACCGTTTGTCTAACATTTCTAAGCTGAATCATCCCAGTATGATGACTCAAATAACTTGCCATCTTTTTGTTGTGATCATCTTGGTGATCTGATTTAATTAAACATCCACTGCTAAAACGTTTGGCCCGAGCGAACCTAGCTGTTTTTAATTAAGATACATGAGATTAAATAGGTATTCTGTTTACAGCAATTCCCATTATAGGATCTTGCGTCTTTCTACACCCCTGATTGCATTTTTACATATGCTTCTCCGGTTTGTCTGAAGAGAACATTCGTTTTTTATTATGAAAAGCCATTTTTCATACTGCGTTTGGGTATTTCGGCGCTTAATTTTTATTAGGCGCCGGAATCAAAATCTAAAACGCAAAGGTGATTTACTGAATGGATCCCTAAACTGGGACACCGCAGATTCTAGGCAAGCCTTTATTGACACTAGACATTGGAAGCAACCTCATAATTCAACCAGAGGATCGCGACGGAAAAGAGGCTCAACTGTGCATCTGAGATTTAAGTATACCTTAAAACATATAATAATAACTTGATAACCAGCAACATGTTTGTAAGAAAATTAAAATAACATTTATTTCAAAAACCCGTGAAAAAATTCAAAGCTATATCTTGAAACCTTTGGAATATTTTCTTATATTTGCCTTCTAATTAATTTTAAATTACTTACCGTATGTCGCCGTTCAATTACATTTTCGCGGCATAGTTAAGCAAACCAGGTTACTATTCCTCACCATTACAGGACATACGAGAGTTAGCAAAAAAATCGGCAACCAGTATGTTAGTAGGTCATCAATTTTCAGATTATTTGTTTCGTTGAAATGCAGTATCCCTCGATATCGCAGGTTAAAAAGTGACATTTTCACTAGTCACTGGGTTCAGCATTTAAAACTTACTAAAACAATCTCATTAAACTAGGTAATAAAGAGTCGGAACATCGCTTTGGAATTTATAGCTGTTTGTTTTTACTCTGATCCAAAATAATACACGTTTGCTGCCACATTGGGTGGTTTCCTGAAACATGAGCCTCTCTGACACTCCAAGTTAAATGGCTCAGGAGTGGGACATTTATTACTTGGTCTAAGTCGTGAATACGTCTTGAAGCTTATGCATATTTTTAAACACGTACAGCGTTGTTCTTCATAAAGTTATTTCAAATTTTGTGATCTAACCCTTGTGTATTGTCCTATCTCTCCGGCTGCATTCTTCAAGCATTACTCGCAGCCTTGTTGGCATATGTTTACAAATTACTAGGCCTACCTTCCTTTTAAGAAATAAGCACATTTCCTTGTTGGAAACACCTACGACTCTGTCTAAAAAATATACTTTTAGTTGAAAAATCATAAAACCATCCTTTTGCAAGCTATTGATACAACGGACCTAAGCCTCGTTGCCTACAATAGGTCACTCTTGAAAGCAGCGGTCAGAACATGCACACTGTTCAGATGTTCCTCACTTCATTACCTTTTGGAAAAATGCATATTCTCTAACCAAGGAAATAAGCATCTAATCCATGATCCTACTGAAGTCCTGAACATCCAACTCAGAATCGGCAGCCGGACACATCACTCTCCGTCGGCCAGCCGCGATCGATTATTCAATCAGAACAAAATGTGAGCAGTATGGCAGGACTGAAATCTCTTTCCGTGACTCATGACTTCGTAAACTAATTATAAAATATCACAGAGTTGACACGCTTGCGTGAGATGCTTTTGACATGTACTGCGACCATCAGATATCCTTGAATAAAGTAAAGGTGGCCAAACTTATCGAGTATGTTGAAGTAATTTTTTGTCTTCTCTTGCTCCCATCGGTTTGGCCTGACATTTAGGTACACATTACTGGGCTGGTGAGACTTCTGTTCTTAAAAAAAGTGTTTGCCGAATTAATTGACCTACGAATGCTCGGTGTGCTTTACAAGGACAAATCCTCAGATAAAGAAAATCTGCTTAAAAACTGGTTTGATCATGAATGTTAATATTATTATGCAAGAGTGATATCTTTTTTGCAAATTGATGGTAGATCACATGTTTACGGGTGTACTCAGAAGAGATTGAAATCAACTTTTAATGATCTGAAGCATGAACAGTATCCGCAATTGCACGAAACTACTGCTAAACTACAGTGAAACCTTCCGTTAGGGCAATCTTTTAGTGACCCTACTGTAAACTGTAGTTACGTGCCGGGCCACATCAGCGTCACCAATGTGTGACGTCTAGGGCAATGGGTTTACCAGTGGTCGGCCCACTCACTAGAAAAAGTCTCGATTAACAGGACAAAAATTAAAGACGCTACAGAGAGAGGCATTTATCGTTCCACAGAATCCAGAGTTGTTGTCTAAGGCAACAATGACCGCTTGCGAGAGCAGACTGTGTGCTGACAGTGTTGATTCATGTTTTAGGGCGAGGCAGTAGGGGCAGCTGTCTTAGTAGTTTTGTGAACATGTTCAAGTATTGCCCGATTGGTATGCATTCCTATACTTCAAGGGTAGTGTGTCCAGTGGCATACGGGCTGCCGCGACTGTTTGCACGCATGTGTCCAAACTGAAGCTTGTCGAGTGGCGCAGGTCAGCTTGTGTGGTCGCTTTGCGGAAGGAGCATTCACGATGAAATTAAATGATCTTGATTTTTTGAACGCAAATGGAAATAGTATGGCACGGTTGCGCTTGGCGTGATAACTGCTTGATTTCCCACTGCAAGACTTTGCAAGAATCATGAAAGAACTAAGAGGAAACACGATGCTGTACTTTCATGGTAGAGGACCGTGAATAACTGATTTAACGGGTGACTGACCGGGCTGGAAACAAAGAAAGGCGAGACAGCGCCGGCGAGCAAGCTCCGCAAGCGGCCTATCGAAGCCATTCAAAAACTAAATACTGCTAAACAACCGCTCGTCAGGGGCTCTGTCGAAGGAAAGAATGCAGACATTAAGGCAGGAAGCCTCATTTAAAACCGCCTATGTCAAACCCGTCAAGATGACTACGGAAATTATGACGGAAACGACGAAGGAGACGAAGATTGTTACAGAAAGCCAGCTGCCAATCCTTCTTATGGGAAACAGGCGGTGCAAAACTTTCCCCAAGGCCCATTGTGATGCAGTAAAGCGACTCAAGGCCGATAAAGCTATTGTTATTGTGCCAGCGCTTAAGAAGAGTTTTACTTTATTTTGAGTAGAATAAACTACATTCTGAAAACTAAAAGCATACTTTAGTGTCATTGTTTCTATGCATCCGACCCCGTAAAACGTTAACACGCGAAGTATATACGATCCTGCTGTCGCGAAAGAATATGAGTGTAATGTCGTCAATCAACCGACAGTTCGACCGCCAATTTTGGCGATGTCCATTGTGTTCTCCATAGCAGGGTAAGATCAGGGACGGTGATCTGTGCTTGAGTTAGTTTATAGTCGTATTAGACTTGCGCAGCATCAACCGCACTTTTCCTCATCCTTCACCTGTACCCGATGTCAAGGTAGAATCAAGAACACCGGAGGCGGGAGAGGCTGCAGGTGACCGGCGTGGCGAAAACCCCCACCAAGGTGTGACATAACACCTTCTGCCCCACCACATACCCTGACAAGGATTTTATACAACAACAACAACAACAACAACAAAAATGCGGGGACGGTTAGAATCCCAATCAGCTCAACGTGAGCCCGCAATTGAACCCACTGATAAACCCCAATTTTGGCATTTGTTATGGGTGCACATTACCGACTTAACCTGCCGGACTTCCATTTAGACTCATCATATTTCGTTCCTCTTCTTTTCTATTACCAGTATTTGGTTGTCAAGACTATCGTACTGCTCCTGCAAAGCTAATGCAGTAAAAAATTGCTTTGGACACGCCCAAATTCTCAAGCCGCAGAAGTTCCGTTTTGGGAAGTATTTGGAATTCGACGGGGAGAAGAGCGAATATTTTTCAGTGTCAGACCCGACAAGCTAAGTCGACGAGTACGTATTACACCAATAGTCAGGTCGAGTTATAAGACTGCATCAGGCAACGCCTCGGCTGTGGGCGAGTAAACAATTACGGCATCAATTATGACCAGTAGTCATAAGTGCGGGAGCTGTATACTGTAAATCCTACAACCATTTTAAGACCACTAACCGAATCCCAAAGATCAGTCAAATAACTTTGAAAAGTCAAGTTGGCAAACACGCGTTTCAATACATCCTGATAAGAATTTCCTCGTCACGTGTGCCTCCTCAAGTCTGGTGTTAAACTTTAGGAATTCACTGAGTTCCTTTAACACTGAGGGATCTTTGGATTCTTGCTCCAATGGTCGAGGTGTCATCATTTCAATCCCTAATCGAAACTAGCTTCCTCACTTGCATCGGTCACGATATTTGTTGATCTGGGTGCTCAACTACCACCTATTCCTGAATTATTCGGATGAGTTTTGCTTCACAGAAATCCAGGTACAACCGCACAGGAGTTTAACTTTGCAAATTTGTTGTAGTTGACTTTATCCGCTGGATGACATTTTTCCTGCCGCGAAGACACTCGTTTCTTTGGCATTTAAGTCCTTAAATCCTGGTACTTTCGCAAATACTTGTTCCATTTCCAAATGTGCAGAAAGCGTGGATTCACTTCTCGGTTGCACAGATCCATATTTTTTGGTGATGGTAAAGATCAGGAGGAAGATTCTCCTATAAAACGCACTTTCAAGTCTATACAAATAAAATAAGGTGGTTTTCTTTCCAGAAAACATTCTTCACTGTTAGACGCATGCTAGAACGGCAACCCGATCATAAAGAGGTAGATTTTAAGTTTCTGATTGACCGTAGATAATACGTTTTAGTGATTTATATTTTGTTATTCTATGTCCTGCAGTAAGTATGCATCAAACTTCCCATGAGGAGAAAAGAAGATGAGGAAACCCAATAAAGTGATGAAGAAAACTTTTTTTACGGATGGCAACAATTCCTTTCAGGACGATGCATTCTGCATCATCGAAGACAGCAGCCCAAGGATGGAACTAGTTACACCAGAGGCGTGGTTTTCATATGTCAGTCCCGCCGACGCGTACATCTATTTCTTTACGTCTTGCAAATTCACGCATCACTACTCACACAGAGTCCAGGGCAATATAGCCGTAATGAACTTAAGAAAGCCGACTAGAGGTGGCCCGACAGTTAGCTCACTCGGAGAAAGGCAAAGGGTTTATCAGGTCAGATGATGGCCACAGGAGCCCAGCTGACCTCTACTGAAGTGAAGGCTGCCAACATAACCAGTTTCCGAATCAGCTACGCATCCACCGAAATGACCTCGGAGTCAGAGGTTGAGAAAAATAAATCAAACCTAATACCTCGGCATTTTAAACATTTCTCCTTATATTTTTTGTAAACTAATTGCTATGTCAACGGACAGAAGAACAAAATTTTTGAATTGGCAGGTATAGAACAAATTTGTCACGTATAACCCTTCCTCGTTCATAATATGTCACGTTGGAATTGTCATATTTACCGACTTGGATAAATGTATGATTCTATTTGTGGGTTTTGAAATGATATTTTATTTAAAATCTCACAGATATTGTCAAGACCTTAGTGAAAACAATATTGTGGCAATCAGTTGATAATCCGATAGCTGAATTCTAAAGTTCTGCCAAGGAAAGAAATGTTCGAAAAAGCAACGTGTGCGGGTATTTTGAGCGTAATGACAGTTATGACACCAAAACTTGTAATTTTTTGTGTGACGTCATTCATGAGGAAATCATGACAACCTGAAAAGCTTCCTTCTACAACCAATGAGGTTTTTTCCCTGTCTTTCACTGATTGGCTGAAAAGGAAGGGCTTTCCAGTTGGGCATCTTTAACTTGGCGTTTACGAGAGCTTCCATAAATTGGG
This sequence comes from Spirometra erinaceieuropaei, assembly GCA_902702965.1. Classification (NCBI taxonomy): domain Eukaryota; kingdom Metazoa; phylum Platyhelminthes; class Cestoda; order Diphyllobothriidea; family Diphyllobothriidae; genus Spirometra; species Spirometra erinaceieuropaei. Next base: position 332,509 of record CACRXP010000704.1, on the reverse strand, counting down.
GCTTCACCCGAAAGTAACTGACCTCACCAGGCGTGGCGATAATCTTATATTCTGCCAAAGACCATGCTGTAAACAGATCTTTTGAGGCAAAATCCCAACAGAAGGCACAAACACACGCACTACGTGCACCTCTCCGAAAATGGAAAATAGTACAAACATCACTTTAGATAATGAACTGGTAATCGGCCTGACGTACATGCAAGAAGTCGTTACGCCCGACTGCAGACGTGGGACCACCCTTATTCTCGCGGGTTTTCTTGTTGTTGGGATCTTATGTAAGTGTCTTTACTTAATTAACAAAGCACGCTTCGAGCACGCATTGCAGCAATAGTGCTTTTATACCGGTATACAAAACGATCTTGCTTAAAAACGGACATTTTAAGCGCATAATCTTTAGGGAAATATTTCCGTTTGCTGCTTTTTGTACAGGGGATATTAATTGTAATCTATTTATTAAGAAGATAAATAGCACTATGACAGCTCTGGTGCTTGCGAATTGCTTTAAGGCTCACCGACTCGTTATTTATATCAAATTTTCTTTTTTTCCGTGTGTTCATTAATCCGAAACCGCGGAAGGACCCTTTGGACACTGTACTTATATGCTGTTGACCGAAATTGGCATTGCGACCTAACGATATAGTCAGGAATGTATAATGAACGTTTAGGGCGTCAAGGGAATTTAGAAATCCACTAAATCATTCCATTGTCTAATATTTCCAGGTTAAAACTCTTTTGCAAAGTCAAATATGCCTGCAGTCTGAATTTTGTCGCGCCGAATAATCTTTAGTTTGGATCTCAGCAAATGGGAGCTTGTAAAGTGAAATTGAGTAACGATGAATTAAGCAATGTGGCAATATTACACAGCAATAACCTCCATAAGCAACATCCCGCAAACCGTTTAATTATGTGTACTTATGACTTCGCTGTTAAGATAGACGTTCCTGCCGCCTACCCAACCCATTTTATGCAAAGCATTCTCAGGAATTTGATGCTAAACGATTTGACACATTTGACTGACTTTGGTCAAGACAGAAAATTTGCAAACAAACAAGTAGTTTTGCCAGTCTAGTGTTCGTAGTCTTTAACCTCTTTTTTCTTTGAGTAGAGATACCAAATTTTAGTCCTGCCATAAACTTACAGCAATATCCCAATTTAGACTAGTTATGCACCAATTAAATCAATTAACCTTTTGAATACTTCCAGGGTAAGTGTGCGATGGCTTTGATGAACGTGCTAAACGGAAACAGTTTCATGACATTTTAACTAATTATATGAAGGCCGTCTTCATCGCATTAAGATGCAAATACGGTGCCACTAGTTGTTCTTTCCAAAAAACCCAAAAGTTTCTAATCAGCCAACTGAATAAACTTTGTGCGTTACTGTATTCCGCAGTCTTTCCTGCCTGTAGATGTGCACGGGCTAGTTCGGCAGACGTTATGTGTTGGTTGGGGACATATAGGCATGTTGAATACTGGAAAATGTAAATTGCATGCAGATATTGGGAGATATTCTTACTGGACATCTTCACATGCTGGCTTATTTTGGACATTAATTCCTAACCAAAAATATCTAATCTGTATTCAAGCGAGAAAGACGCCGAAAATGGGTTTCCAAGACGTATTAACTTGTAACGGCCATGCTAGTCAGCGCATAAGTCACTACATGCTAAATTTGAACTGAGTGCATTACCTATGTATTTTGCATGGAAATATGCATTGAAAACGGCGGTTTAGACAATGAGTTTATCGGCATTGTCGGTATCTTTATACACAACGTGACCTAGCTCATGAAATCTGAAAACGGAATCTGATTGGAAAATTTTTGGACGCCTTTAACGTGGCGCATTTTGTTCGCTCACCCACATCCTTCAATGAACTGCCCTATTCTTGTTCAGAAATTGTGTTTGCGTAATTAGATTAAGTGACATATCAATGAATTTTAACGAAAATAGACGTTGGATTATATTTCTGCAATTTCCTATGCCAATACGTGTCCTAGACTCCAGTAACGCATCTAAACGACCCTTTCATTGAAAAGATAGTAATTTATCCTCGAGGATTTTAACAAACAGAATTAGCCGGACTATAACTTTTTTCATGTCTGATGTTGACCATGGTTACCAATCTCCTAACAAAAAGGTTAGTCTGAGAAAACCAGATGTTTTATCAATTAATTTATGTCAACTTAGTAGATCTGTGCGAATTGTTGCCCTAAAGTGCAATAATAACGCCGATAGGGATTCATTCGTTTAAGTGGGCTGACATTTTTTTGCCGTTTGGAAATGTCTACCCGATGTCACATAGATGACCACCAAATAATGGCCATTTCCAGCTTAAAACTTATGACACACCACTTTTCTATTATTTTAACTCCTGTGCATACTTTTTTCAGAAATAGAAAGAGCAAAACATTTTTAGTTTCATCAAAATATCAGTATTTATATGGGCACTCTGCCGTGCATTCATAATCAAAAAACGGAGTCTAAAAGCGAACAAAAACAGTGGAATCGGCCTCAATATATAGAGAGAGGCATTTTCTTGCGCTTACGGTAGAACAATATTAGTATTGCTTAGGAACGTGAAAGAAACCGTCAACAGTGTCAAATTTTTACTTGGCCTCGCCGTGCTAAAATGCAGAGCACACAGAGACCCGTCGACGGAGTGCAGTAATAAAGCACTTCCTAAAGAGGTAACTTATAAAGGAAAGTTTTCTTATGGATGCAAGGCATATTCGTTGGTGACTTTCGTAGTGGACAGACATTTTTCTCGAAAATGAAGTTTCATGTTTGAACGAGTCTTCAAATATGACCCAAACGACCATCTTCGTAAAAAGGAGCGCCTGAACACTCAATAATTCGGTAAATGCCTTCAAGAACAATATTATTTTAAAGTTCTCAACAGACAGGTAATTTAGAATCTGCCTTTATGGGCGATCGGGTGAAAGCACTGGCAATCATAAAGTATTCAGCAATATTTCGAGGCCGATCTGAAACTCAGCGTAATCAAAAACAAACGAAAAGTGTAAATTAATTTAACGGAAGAAAAGTGCTCTCTTTAAACACAAAATGGTATGTTTACGATTACGCCTGTCAGCTCTATTTAAATTTATTAGGCACCGACCGGTTTCATGGCATGTCACCTTATGTAGACTTTTGATCCTACGACGTCACCATAGGCGAAATCAAGCAATATCCAGCTTCTCTTGTTGAACTCCATCTCATTTAACCGCAAATCGTTAATGAAATTATGAATACTGGAAAACTGTTTTGGAATCTACACCCAGAATGTAGGCAGTTGACAAACCGTCATGTATGAGGTCACGCTACTTATTAAACGATATGTAGATGTAAAATTAACTGAAACGCTGTTATTAGACGTGATTTTATGTCTAATTTAATATTTAGTACGTGTTTGGTATGAGATTACATTTTATGCATCTGAAAACGAACTTTATTAGAGCCATTTCTGACGTTTTCGGGATATTGCGGTTTTCAAAATAAATCGACATTTCTGAACAACGCAACACTGCCTATAATATTTCTTTTATGTTTTTAATTCTTTTAAACTTGTACTTTATAAACATAGGCATTTAACTCATGAAATGGTGTCGGTTTGCGAGTGATTGGCAATCATTCGTAAATTTCGACACATTTCATGAGTTAGGTCACTCATTGTACTTTTCATTATCGTTTTAGAAGACAATGATCAAGCAGATTTTTAACGCCTTTTTGGTAGAATGGCTTCTTAAAATGTCGTTCCTGCGACGGTGGGTGTTGCTAAATGCTAGCCTAAAGTTCTTGAACACTTGCACGGACGATCATGGTATTTATGTTTTCGATGCAATATGATGGGAGTACTGAAAAACCCCTTTAAGCAATAACAAATGCAGCTATTAACTTATCTTAAATGAAGCATTTTGTACGTAGTTTCGAAAAATTCAATGATTATAGATTTACACAGGTAAGGGAAACCTCTTTTGACCGGAGTGCTTCTTTTGTTTCAACTCTATGTGATTGCCTATAAAAAAGACATAAGTGGATAGTTCATGTGAATTGTTTTACCAGGAATATGATAGGAATATTTAGACAGCATGAATTCATTTTAAAACAAATATAACTTAGAGGTATTTTCGACCAAATAAAATTAGCTCTGAGGTGAGAATAGGTTAGATTGAAGGGCATTACATCGTTATGAACTAAACAACACTGAAGTGTATCTCCCATTCGCAGTGGTACAAGCTGACCCACGTAATATTTTTTGTTGAAAGCGCACTGCACAACCTCGGTCTCGGAGTTTCGTAATTACTGGTGTCTATCAAATGCATTTTGCAGACCCCCGTACTTTACGGACTTTCTTTATGTTCAACAGTGCTTTTTTCGGAATTAGTAATGGTTCTTTTGAACCGTTATATTCACTGTGGCCTTTGCTGTTGCAGTTTTTTCCTTTAACCTGTAGAGTACTCGCCAAAACAGTGCGGATAAGCACCACCGCACTCTTGCTTTTGCGTCGCTGTTTAGTTCATCAGCATTTTATTTGCCTGCCTTACCAGCAGGCGCTTTCTTTCTTCATACGCCCTCCAATCTACCCATCTGACACCTCCTTGGTGCCACGCGCCTAATTGGATCATTAGTGACCAAGAAGCTGGTATGGACTAAGAGGATAAGTGAAACTTACTAACTAAATTTCCCCCTAGGTCTCGGAAGGATCCGGCAAATTTTGTTCTGCTATATTTTAAATCTACAGAAAGGCCAGATGTAACTGTTCAATTCAGTTTGTCCTCCTGTGGATTGCGCCTGTACAAAAGGATATAACTCTTATTTATTAGAAATATAAAACAAGAGGTCATGTGGTCCCATTTCACAGGGTTGTATTCGACGAACATAGAGAGCTAAAGATGTAAACAACGAATATTTGATTCAGGTTAAAGTGGTTTAAGAGGTTTTGAAAGGTAAGACTTGGTGGGGATCAGTCAACGTCAAAACATGTTGACTTCGCAATTGGCGTAATAAACGTTCTGAACGAGCAAACAAATCTAGATATTAGGATTTTACGAACCCTGTATTAAAATAGGCGTCAGCTATAAATGGTAAAAAATTTGACCGCAGTCACAGTGACGACACCCGTTGGTATTCCATGCTAAATCTATAAGGAAGATTCTGAGCCATCCTACTTATCAGCAACGTGTACATGCATCTGTACTTTTTGTAATAAACCGATCTTAATGTCCATTTGTATACAAACGACTGCCTGCTGGTGGCCTGTGGATATTACGTGATTAATCAACCTAGGCTGACAAAATTCGATCCGGTTGATGAATTCATTTTTTGGGTAGAACTGAAAGGATCTTCTTTTGGAGAATTCGGAGCTCAAAAATGCACATCGTCAAAGCTGAAAAAGTGAACTGTAAACTAATGGAACACACATGTACTAGACAACACCCACGAAAGGCAAGGGGGACTTCCTGTGAATAACGCCCCTCTCAGTACTCCCATGCAATGGCACAAAACGAAAAGAGCTTTCTCTGAAGAATTCCAAGTTCGAAAAAATGTATCATATATGGTTGAGAGGAACTCCTATGACTAATACTACTCTCAGTATATGCAACGGCAAAAAATCCACAAAATCGAGTAAAGTTAACGAAGGTGGCGAACAGTCGGACGTCAGAACCATTTAGCAAATTGTTCTCATGCTCCATCCGTGAACTCACTCATTCACCTTCATACGCGTCTAGGTATTAAGGCATTATTTGTGCTGTCAGTAGGCCAAATCCGTCTGAGTAAATGATGTATCTCACAGGGCCTGCGTAAGGGGCGCGCTTCGAGCGCATTTGTCGACTTCGCAATTATTTAAAAACGTATGTGTTTAGAACTCACTTACGATGTCCGCAGATTGGTGGGTACGTTTACAAGGATGGAGAAGTAGGGCTTTGAGTGTGTCTTGAACTACAGCGTCGATGAATACGTGACAGTCCGTGAATCCAGGATTTTGGTATCTTCAAAGACAAACCTGCGTTCTTTCATTATGAATTGCTTACTAAATGCATGAATTAGATCCGTCCTCGCCGCTGCTCTAAATTCTTCACGCGGACGTCTATACCCATTTTTTGCCTTATCCAAACATGATTTGCTCTGAGGGAGAAGTGTTGTATTTGCTTGAATACATAAAGCGATTCATTTATTGGTAGATTATCTGAAAAATCTGTCGTTTGCTTCAGCCAGTTACCTTAGGCATTTAAAGAATCATAGCACATCAGGGAAAACCAAAGATCTGTCAAGAAAGGTATCTAACGTCTGCCAGACTCCCGATTCTTTATAACTATTGCTGGCCTTCTAAGTTATTTGGTCTGTTTGCATGGTTGAAGGTCCGATAGGCGCACAAACAAATGCATGAAACACTTAAATGCTTATTTCTGAATTATTTGTTTTTCCAAAACATGTTCGAGCGCTTTCGGCAAAAGAAGAGGAGAGAGCTATAGAAATCGTACTCTGCAAAAAATGACTACTGATGTAGCATGCAATTTTCTCATTGATTTTCGATGCCCTTGAAAATTTAATAATATTTCATGGAAAACATGCATAAAAATATTCATTCTTTTACTCAGTCGGTAGAAAATTACGTTTTCTTCAAATTTCATACTCAAAAGAAGAGTATAATTCGGTTTTAAAAAACTCTTCTAATTCCCGAATAATTTTGAACCCGACCTGCTGTTACACTTGCATTCAGGGTTTCGAAACTACAAGCTGTATATTTTCCGTGTGCGGAAAACCCTGCATTTCTCTACGGTGTTAAGAGGAGGCTATATAAGGTTCATAAAATTAAGCAGTGGATTTGAGCAATATTGTTAACTTTACAAGCCACATTCGTAAATGCAGATACATGACGTTTCATGAACGGCCATTTAACGGTATTAAAAAATCTCACAATTGGAAACTTTTTTAAAAAACCGAATTATACTCTTCTTTTGAGTATGAAATTGGAAGAGGACGTAGTTTTCTACCGAATAAGTAAAAGAATGAATATTTTTATGCATGTTATCCATGAAATATAATTGAATTTTCATGGGCATCGAAATCCAATGAGAAAATTGCATGCTACATAAGTAGTCATTTTTTGCAGAGTAAAGATCTTGCATGCAGCTGAAAATAAGTTTTTTCGAAAGCCGACACACTGCGGTAACTGGATCATTATAGATTTACGCTGTATCTTTATTAGTTTTAGAACACTACTTAATTTATCTTTTAGAAACGAGGACGCATTTCGAAATTTCTGTTGACATTTCATGAGTTAGCACATCTCCTGTGAAACAAAATATTTGCTCATGGGTTACCGTTTTCGGGCCCTCGTCCTTGTGACAGACAACCGCTGTGCGTTTCGATACAGTCGTTTGCAGATGAACACAATATACACACTTTAACGTCGTTCCATACGCCGCTTAGTCGGCCATGAATACTTGTAAGCCACCGGTTAAGTACTCCTATGCTAATGACTGCCAGTGCTCATTTTCCCACCCTCATTAATGACACCAAAAGGAATGAGCGGAGTCCATTTAGGCGGGAAGTTGATTTAAGCAAAACGCTTCTGTTGTGCTGCCACCTGCTATGACTTTTTAACTTATTAGATTTGAGGGTGTGGTTCTTTGCTGAAGCATACGTGTACCGTTCTCGCCCATGAATTCGAAGACGAGGTGAGGTCCCTCCATGCTGAGAGAACTAAGACCGGGGAGTTTGCTTCAGTAATGTCTAGCATTTTAAGCTACGACTGTTTTCTACTTCTCAAACATGCGGCAAAATACACTTAACATTTAATGCAACACCGCAATGTCTACGCGCCTATCTCGTGTTTGGGTACGATATGTGTAGTGTGGGAGGGTAGTTGACGGCTTCCAAGTGGAATCCAGTGAAGCGGAAGGTTTGGCGGCCTTAATTTCGTCCTGAAGACGTCCACGTCTCCTAACTTATACTTGCAGCTGCCCATTTAAGTTGCCCAAGAATCCACTTGATCTTACAACCCATTGAAGTTGGTGTAGTTCGTCAACTCTTACTCTTGCAAGCTTCTGTATCTCTCCACGAGTTGATATGGTGTCCTTATCAAAACGGCTTGTTGTTAATTTAGATGACTGCTGTCTGAGCTCAGAGTTCACCTGATGAATTTCGCATTCCCCAATTACTTTGCTAGGAGTCGGTAATTTTTTTGGTTATTATGAAACGCTTCTCCTCCAAAGTTTTGCTTAGGAACGCTAGTTGATTTGCACTGTCTGTATTCTGAACTAGTAAAACATTTGAATTTTCCCTTGTTAAGTCCCATTTATGTACTGAGACTGACCATGCAGTTTCTAGAGTTGCATTGGAATTTTATGAGAATCCAAAAAAGTTTAAGCTGGCTTGTCCTTATCCGCTGATCATTTCACGTTGTGCTCCCTTTTACAGTTAGATGTCTATTTTCTTTGCGTTAACAGTGATCATACCGGCGATTATGCAGACAGCTGCCGCCTACCTCTGGGTGGGTCAGTGCCAAAGACAACTGCTGATGGATAACCTTG
>CACRXP010000704.1:298005-313304 GCA_902702965.1 Spirometra erinaceieuropaei | reverse complement strand
GTTAATTTTTCGCATCGATATTTGACGCCCATAAAAAATTCGAATATATCTTAAAGAAGGTGTGCATAAAAGTATTCATTCTTTAACCCATTTAGAAGAATATTATGACTTCTAAAAAATTTTGTACTTGAAGGAAGGATATAATTCGGTTCTAAAAGCTTTTCAAATAACCGAGTAATTTTAAAGAAGACCTACCGTTACACTTGCATTCAGGGCTTGCAAACAGCAGTACATTTCCATGTATGGGAAATCGTACATTTCCATACTCTGTTATGACAAGACCATATGGTGTTCGCAAAATTTAGTAATGGATATGAGCCATATTCCATATTTTGCAAGCAAAAGAAGTAAATGGAGAGACACGAGATTTTATGAACGGGAATTTCACGGTCTTAAAAAATCTCATAATTAGAAATTTTTCAATCCGATTTATAGGCTTCCTTCAAGTATAAAATTTGAAGATGTCGAAATTTTCTTCTAAATGCGTAAAAATGGATATTCTATGCATGTATTCTATGAAATTTATCTGAATTTATAGAGACACAAAAAGCAATGAGAGAAATTCACACAAGATAAGTAGTCATTTTTTAGGGTGTAGTCTCTCGCAGGTGGCCGGAAAGAAATTCGTACAAAAGCCAGCATCCTGAAATATTTGCATTATTATGGGATTATGCCGCAGGATTACCTATATTAAAGCCGTACTTCAGTAATCTTTTTGAGATGAAAACGCATTCCAGAATCTCGGTTAACATTTCACAAGTTAGCATATCTAATCTACTCACTTAGCCATATAAATCATGCTTCTGATGATATTTTTCGACTGAGAAGAGCTGACTTAGTCATTTTAGGCCAGAAACATTAACTGACATTCCCAGCGACAATAAAAATGCACCATGAACCTCAGAATTCTTTTAGTTAATTGGGGAGATCGTAGTCAAAAAAGTTTTCTCCATTCAATGTCTCCTTAAAGATAGTTTTTCAAGCTATCAAATTGCCAAGAATTTATATGATTCACGGGTCGAGAACGATGTGGGACTCTTGGTTTTCCATTTATCCTGTCTGCAGGAGGGAATGCAGGCTACTTCAACTTGCAAGAAGCTCTTGTTGGCAAAGTCATGCGACAAAATGAAGATAAAATGTGGCCAGAACCAGTTTCGGCTAATTCGATGCCATCAGCATAAATAAAGTTCCATCTGTTTCAAGGAACTAAAGTACTACGGATTTCTACTAACAGTAACGGTGACACGGGAGCATTAGATTACGTGAGAGTGACCTGAACCGATCAACCTCAACTGACGTGGTGTGAGCTCGCTAATGCAGCATCTAATGCGCTGCGCGATGATGAACCTACCTAGTTTTAAATTTCCGGTGCACATCCGCCGGGCTCGGGTTTTTGCTGGACCATGGTAATCAAAAAGTCGGAAATGGCCATCGAAGTGTTCTCGTGTTTGTTTGTAAAACTCCTCAATTATGGATCTCTAGTCGGTATACGACCATCTGCGTGCGCTGTCTACCCAGAGTATCGGCACTAAGCGGAAATGCTCACTTTCGTCCTGCAATAAGGACAGATCGCGCGAATCGTTCTCATGACGTACAGAAAAATATTTACAGAATTGCAGAAACTATGATTTTCCGCCGCCGCCGAATCCTTTGATGTGAGTCGTAAACTATTAGGACCCAAAGCAGTAACCTGTGCTTGTCAGCAAACGCTTGAAATAGGGGAGATATATGCCTGAGAGAAAGACAGGATTGTGTTGGGATTGGATTGTGAGTACCTTGACGTTTGCCTTCTTCGAGCTCTTTGTCATCAGTTATCTAAACTAATATGTATAGAAGGAGGTTATTTGCTAGCACTTTTACTGTCAGTTATGGTAGATCGTGCAACCTTTAGATGTACTGACTGTCTGTTGGTAGTTAAGGAATATCGCGAAGTTATACCGTTCTGACTGATTAACGTTGGCCTAAATATTCATATCAGGTTTAAATCTGAGTCTATAATTCTCAAATAGACTCTGTTACTTCCAACTAGCTATTAATATCTAGGGAAATTAAAATTTTCCTGTTTTTAAGAGAACGTAAGTCATCCAGAAAACACAAAAGTATCTATGTTGGTGTTAAAACCCGCCTATTTCACATGCTTGTTTTCATTCAAATTATCGGCTATCGTGCACCTAATATTGACATATTCCCGCGTTATAACTTGAGAACACGAATTTTATTCCAATTAGCAGGACGTTAACCACAGTCGCAGACGACAACGATCGCTAATTCTCGAAAGTAAATACTAATAAACAACCAAATCGATGGAGTCACCTTAAGATGTTTTATAGCCATCAATGTAATCGTAGCATTTTTGCTCAGCAAGGTCTGACCTAACTCAGTTAAACAGCGCTTCTTCATAAAGATCTAGGATAGTAACTTGGCTAAAAGTATCTCGAGATCAAGACCAACCTCCGGCTCTCAGATAACATGGTATATACAGTAGGGCTTGTTCCTATTACACTAAGATCCGTCAAAGAAAACAACACGCGCTTTTTTGTTGCATAATTAGTCGACAAAAAGCCATGGTTTTAGGTGAGTACTTAAAATGAGGCGAGCTTTTAAAGGCAAAACATGTGAGCAAGATTGCCTCGCTTTTTAGTTGAAATCTGCTTAATTAATAAAGTGGCCTGCATATATGAAAGAAAATGCTTATGAAAATGTGCATTATCCATTTATATACAAAACTGTATCCACACAAAGATATTATCACGCGCACTCGAGACTTATTTAATTGATAACAATCAGTATTAATCTGAAACTTGCAGACTATTAAGTTAAATTGAACCTCTTCAGAGCACCTTGCGTTTTTTTAGACTGATAAGATCTTTCAATTTGACCATGAGAATTTCCACAACAGTTGTTCACTCCGTCATAATCATGTGGATGAAGTAGGACCACCAGTTCTTGTATGACTTTTTGAATGACAACAAAGTTGACAGCACCCCAAAACGTAACGGAAAAGTGTTTGTATAAAGATATGCATTCAATTTTGTTTGCCCTATCTGCAAAGGACGTCTAAAAAGGTGACAGACCCTAGGGGTTGGAAAAGGGAGATAGAGACAGACATGACTGCCCAATGCCGGATACATTGTGCAGTGTGGCTCGCCAGCGCCACCTCGCTTAATGTAAATAGAACCTGGTATACAGTAGGTGAGCTACCTCATGAAATGTCAACCGAAATGCGTTCTCGTTTCGAAAAGATAAATGACGTAGTGTTGTAAAAATAATCATGATACAGCATAACTTTATAATGATCCACTTACCTGAGGGTGTCGGCTTTCGAAAGAACTTATTTTCAGCTACCTGCAAGATCTATCCTCTGCAAAAAATGACTGCTTAATTAGCATGCAATTTTCTCATTGATTTTCGATGTCCTTGAAAATTCAAGTATATTTCACGGAAAACATGCATAAAAATACTCATTCTTTTGCTTATTCGGTAGAAAATCACGTCCTCTTCCAATTTCATACTCAAAAGAAGAGTATAATTCAGTTTCAAAAACGTTTCTAGTTGTCAGATTTTTTAATGGCCGTTCATGAAACGTCATGCATCTGCATTTACGAATGTGGCTTGTAAAGTTAACTATATTGCTCAAATCCACTGCTTAATTTATTGAACCTTTTATGGTCTCCTCTTAACACCGTAGAGAAATGCAGGGTTTTCCGCACATGGAAAATATACAGCTTGTAGTTTTGAAACCCTGAAAGCAAGTGTAACAGCAGGTCGGGTTCAAAATTATTAGGGAATTAGAAATTTTTTTTTAAACCGAATTATACTCTTCATTTGAATATTAAATTGGAAGAGGACGTGATTTTCTACCGAATAAGTAAAAGAATGAATATTTTTATGCATGTTTTCCATGAAATGTAATTGACTTTTCAAGGGCGTCGAAAATCAATGAGAAAATTGCATACTACTTAAGTAGTCATTTTTTGCAGAATACAGTTCTTGCACGCAGTCGGGAATAAGTTTAATTAAAGGCCGACTCCCTGAGGTAATTGGATCATTATAGAATTATGCTGCAGGATGATCATTTTTGCAATCCTACTTACTTAGTCTTTTCGAAACAAGAACGCATTTCGAAATTTCGGTTGACATTTCACGAGTTCGTCCGCCTATTGTATACTAGTCAGTCTGCTTGATCAAACATCGAGAAATCTTGGGTTCGGTAACTGCATTTCCCTGATAGCAGACAAAGAAAGAAATGTTTCGGTAAGCAGAACAAATATGATTAAACGCAGTTTAGTAACACGTCCATGCACATTCAACTGCCAATTAAATAAATTTCTAAGGTTCAGTTTATTTTTAAAGGATAATTTTAGGTATGAGCAAAAGCAACTTCTTTAATGCTTGCTTTGCAAACAGATCATCTTAGGCGTTTTCAAGGAATACGAAAGTGCGCAGTTATGGCTCGTAGCGAGCCATGACTAAACTCCCAGTTCCGAAACGGTCCAGAAATCTGCAGACGTCATTGAAACAGATACTACACTTTCCACCGTGTTTTTAGGCCAGAAAATCTGAACTTGCAGATGGTTAATGTAAAACCTACAGAGTGGCAGTAGCTGCTTTGTGTGAGGCAACTCTGGCTAGGATTTGCGTCAGTTATACTGTGGGTGGGATCTGACTGAATGTTTATTTTTCCACGTACATGCCAAGAACTAATAAAATTCGACTTTCAGATGACAAGGCAACAGTTATATGCGTTCCTAGTTTTACTTGGCCAGACAATTACAAATGCATAATGTCGCTAAAAGAATATGATTTTAATAAATCAAATTTTAAAAATATCGAAATTTTGATGGCATGGGTCTAGGGCTAGTCTGTAAGCGTTTTGCTCCGCTAAAGTTTCAGGAGGATAAATCCGATAACACTGTGATTTTTACTGATTGTAAACAAAATTTTTCGGAAATGTCCACTACCGCTGCATGAATTTTATAAATTGTTTAAACGACCCATTGCAGAAATTGCTTTTCTGAAATTAAACGCAAAACCAGATTTGATAACACAAAATAAAAGGTTAGACATAGGATTCAAGAACCCCCTGAACTAAGGGTGGCATTTCAACCAATTCTGGAGGAACATGTTATTCTCGTGCCTTCACTTTGGCCCTTATACAAACATTTATTACCAAAGCCCTAACTCTCCTTGCCGTAAGGCTTACACTAACCCCAACCCAACCCACCCCTTACCTTGGCCCTAGACTTAGCCGCTCCCTTAATTAAGCGCAAGGCCTTCGTTTATACGATGGATCCCTATTTTCGTACGCTGCCGAATGCACATTAAGCTTGCATGTTTTTTTAAACAAGTAGCACCAATAATAGCATATACGTCAGTCATATGCTTTTCTGCAGCTAATGCTTATTCGAGAGAGACGTTTTTCTATCCGCTTTCTGCTGTTTGTATTATTAGAAAGCGATGATTGAGTTCTACACATTTCTACTACTTTACTTTTAAGAGTAACTTTTCGTTTTACACAGACTGAAAAGAATTATATATGCTAACAACTTGAATCAGCAAATCAACTCGATGACTGTTATTGTGGTGTCGCATGACTGACGTTTTGTAGCGCTTCTACTCTCACATGTTGTTTTAGAATATGCAATGAAACATAACACAACGATGGCTAATCAACATGAAGTGCGTTTTCTGAGCAGTAATTTAACATTTGTCGGGGAGATAAACGTTTGTATCACTTTTGTGATAACTCAGTTTTATTTGAGCCCAAGAAAAATCGCAAACTCTACCCTTTCTCCTAAACGCGTAACGCCCTGCTGATAAGTTTTACCGCAGGCTAAATCGCATTTTCCACCTCAGGTTGGCAGGCTTACGGACTTCTCCATGTAGCGTCACTGTCATCTAGGTTAGAGACAGTAATCCGAGCGTGAGTTCAGCTAGGAATTATTAACAGTAAGCTGGTGAAATATTCCTTGTGCACACAATCTCATCACTTCAATTTCACACTTTTCTGGTTTCAACTGGAACGACCAGCCCGAGTTTGGACGTGTATGCATTTTCCCGTGTTTTTTTCCCAAAGCGACAAACGTTTACCTTTGACTAGTTATGCAACGCGATGTGGAAAAGCAGACTTTTTTAACTTCTAGGGCATTCTGTGACGAAGGCAACTCGTAACTCACCATAAAACTTAGGCGACGACGCAGAGAGGAAAAAATAAGTATGCAAAACTACTTTGCAAGGTCCATGCATGGAAGCGTAACTGCTCAACGATTTTGTTCACAGAAGACGTCCCTCGTTTTTAAGATCACATCGAGAAATAACTGATGCAGGATACTTCGGAATGTACCTGCTCGAATGTAACAAAAGCGGTGCATGTTCTACAGTCGTAGCGTTCAGTCACCTGTGTGCGATTAGACGAAATATGTACAACTAAACCACCAGGCACCAAACAACTTGACTAAACACCAAACAAAGGTAATTTCTGAGATGATATCTTCGTAAGTGCTGTGAAGCAGAACCTAATGAACTCTTTTCCGTCATGGACGTTCGCCTATCAAGGGAAAATATCAGTGCTAACACACCCTGAATAATTGTGTTTTTGAGAAGGCGAAGATTCTGATAAAGTCCACCGATGATTTGTTGCCTCAGTAAGTCTGAGCCATATGCAAACAAAACGTGGATTCGTGTCATACTGACGGGCAACGTAAGGCCAGCTGTATTTGTTCTCGCCCAAAAAAACGCTTAGCAACGGACATGTTATTTCTAAATCTGGAGTTCAAGGAGGCGCATATGTTCATGTCGACTAGCATTCGGTTCTAACCGCCAAACATGTTTCCTTTGACACCACTGCCCTTTGATTTCCACTTTTCCAATACATTTCAAATGTTTAGTCTAATAAGGTCTGAAGAGCACCATCTTAACAAGATTTTATTGCACGACTTAACAGCGGTCCCCTGCGTACAACTCAAATGACGTGGGATTTCTTTTAGAATCAGATTAGGCTTAGAAATAAGTGCGTAGAAGATATCACAGGCCGGGGGTGTGCGTTTCGGTTGTACTACCGCATCACGTTTACTGACGCACCTACTGAACCTCTTCCACAGTGTCGGAGTTGCGACCACAGCAAACGCGGAGATGGCTTTTTTGGACACTGCAGTATCCTCTTGCTCTAGTGCTGGGTTCTCCTCTGGGACTCCACGATTATGTGCTCCGCTTAACGATCATCCCCCCGACAGTTTTGCTTTGGTGTTCGACAAAACTAGATGACGTTATCTGCCGTGTCTTCACGCCCAGTAGCTTATTTGTAGTCCAAACGCCTCTTCTCGCATAAAACAAGTTCAAGGAGGAGGAAAGCTGCCATAGAATTGCCTATGTAACTCAGATCGATTTGGGAAGCTTCCCTTAGTACACCGATAGTCAGCCGCAGCAGAATTTGGGATACAGCACTCATCCTCAAAGTGTAAGGGACTAGAAAGATGCCAGGCTGTTCTGGTTCACAGTCTCCACGCAAGTAACTGTCAGGGATGAACTAAAACCCCCGGCTGAGACAGGAGGCAGGAGTAATTGCCGTCCATAAATCCATGTGCGAGCGTACTGACTCTGACTGCCTAGATTGTGTGTTCCCTTGTAGAAAATCCAACCACAAGCTGGTCGGGTGAATGATGCAAACCACATCATTCCTCCAGACCCTCTTGATCAAGCTTGTGCAAATAGCCAGGTATGTGCGGGATGCAGTGAGACAGTGGTGTCAGGTCTGTTATTTAAAACCTCGTGAGACAGGTGTTATCTCTTGTCCTGGGAATGAGCGTTTTTCTCATACAAATGAGCGTTCCGATTTTTTGAGGGGGAGAAGATCCAGACAAACTGATTTAGGCCTAGTGTCTCAGTTACAAATCCTGACATGCTGAAGAGCGAAACCTGAGAAAATCTGTACAAACACGCACACTCCTCCCATCTGTGCGTGAGGCTGAGAAGCTGATCATACTCAGAGACTTCATTGTTAAGATCGTTCAAATGATGCTGATTGGAGGGAGATTTACGGTTGACTCGGAAAAGACAGCGACAGTGACAGCGAATTCTCTCCTTTGCCATCACAAAACATTCGACTTTCATAAAACGGAGGAAACGATGTCGATGCATCCCTCTCAAGGCCTGCATCATGATAGTGTCACGAAAGAAGAACACAATGCGCTAATGACCAAGGTGAAGTGCGCGCGAATGATTAACAGCCCAGCGCCTTGTTGCCTTAAAGACAGGGCTACATACTTAACTCTCCATGGTCCCAAGGAAGTAAGGCATTAAGTAATGCACTTACTGTAATATTTAAAAGACCTGAGGACAGACTGGATCTCAGCAACAAACTGTACACTATTATAGAGCAAAGGCAAGTATTGATAGAGAACGATCTCGATTCCAAGTGAAAGAGCCCATGACAGCGAACCCTCGTCGCTGCCTTAAAAGTCATTGGATTCGCACTCAAACACAGCCAAGGCTAGATTATGAGCAGGGAGGAAGAAATGTGGTGCTCCTTCTTTGAGGGAAACAGGCTAAAGTGAAGATGTGTTAAAAGGGGTCGGAACAGGCAAAATCGTATTGTCCAATGCTAGAATCAAACGTAGCAGAAACCAGAGGCGATGCAGACTGGCTGGCTAACTCGAAGGGCAAAGACGATGCAAGAATACGTGGGCCGCCATGGCATGTAGATCTTCTACACCGTCGTGATACTAAAATACGACAGGAAGGCCAAGCGCACTGCATTGCTCTTTCGTTCAAAAAGCATAACTCCACTGTCAACGAAATAGAGGACTTTTGACCGATAGACCTGCCAGTTGAGGAGCGTTATCTCGACCCCTAGTCTTCTATCTGCGGAAAGATCATCAGCGAACTGTCAGAGGTAGAAAAAATGCTGATCATTATCGTCTGTTTAGTGTAAAGGACACGATCAAGATGCCACAACAAATAAACGACGGAAAGGCTCCACCCAAAAGAAAAAAACGACTGCAGAAACAACTTTCGTTCGTATACGCTGTTTTGGCGACCCGCTAGGTGGCAAGAATTGAAAATCGACTTCCATATTAACGATATCAATTTAATAATGGATGTCTCCAAGGTGATCCTTGATGAATTTTGACAAATTATGATGAAAATAGGGTGTCTATTGCGCTTTGCACCGATACTTAATAAACAATTTGTTCCTATGAGGGCATACACGATAATTCGGTCACTTTCGGAAGCGTTTAGGTGGAAAAATGATGTGATTCATGAATTCCCGCCCGCACCATTTTCTTTGGCCGCCTGCCGAAGCTGTGCACGGATGACCAATACCTGAAGTATAATGACTAAAGTTAGATTATGCGTGGATAATGTTCACAATTTCATTACTTCCATGTGATTACGCGCTGACCAGTATGGCCAAAATGAAGGTGCAGGTGTGCGTGAATTATTTCTTGTCCGATTACCTCGACTGCAGAATCACCAGTACTAGCATGGAAAAAATTGATGTTTGCATACAATCTGCCGCTGGTTAAGGAATAGAAACTACACGTCGTAGATGTCAAAGGAACTCGTCTCTCTTCTGCGAGCAGATTCTTCTGCCAAGGAAGTAGAATATGTGGAAATATACAGGTCCACGATGAAGTTGCACATCTAATCGCCAAAGCTAGGCAGGCTCTCGCCACACCACAATGCCCAGTCTGATGCAGTCGTGACATCTTTTCCGAACGGAGCTGGGGTGGTGCGGAGCTGGCATTCCAACTACATTCCTGTTCGAGACGAAAATGTAAAGTGTAATGAGCCCAGACAAGAAAACTATCCTACCTTTATTTCAGTCGAGTACCGAGACTTTTTAGGTAAAGTAGGCAAGTGAGATTTCAAGCGACGAGATTCTTTAAAGAATGACTGTGTTTGGTGTCTTTGCGATGCGGAAACAAACCTAACTGGGATGCAGTCATCAGGTTCTGGTGATGGCTGGTGGATGTCTATGCGGAAGTTTATTATAAGATTACTTACAGGCTAAATGTGCAAAACTGACAATACAACGATGTCCTTAGGAGTCCATCAAGTGCCTGGAAATCTCCCATATGACCTCAGAGGGCTTCCTACAGGATCGATAAGAGTGGCACATTATCGTGAGACGTATAGCAACACTTTCCGAAACCTCCTAGATATGTATCGCTCGGAGGCATTTCATGCATGCAGGGCGGAAATACCGTGGATAGACACCTAAACCCCTAACGCCTGTTAGCTCTGAGCTAACATTTGTAACTCGAGCTGGTCTCACTGGACCTATTCGGATCCGCTGCCACTGTTAAAACACTTTCCACTTTGGCTCGCTGTGGTCGGCAGTCTTTGTACCAACCACAAGTGGAATACCGTCATGTCATAAAAAACAAAGGTAACTATGCTACAGTACTAGCAGTCCCTTACTGCGATCGGGAACTTTGGCCACATATGGATCGGATCAACCATTTGAGAGTTTATTGTAATTTAATTTGAGAACCAAGCACGGGAGACTGAGTGAATCCCATTGTATGCGACCCAGTTGACTGCACCATCCCAGCACATTTAGGTATCACATCGCTCTCTTGCCCTATATGCGCAAACACGAATATGCACGGCGAAACAGTAGATTCTGCGCCACTTGTACAACCCTACTCCCATTTCGCAAACTTAAACGATACATGGACTTCCTGCATCGTACGCGTGCGTACTTTAGTTATGAATGAAACATCGCACATCCGAACACCACCACCGTAAAATGAAACTCGGTTTTGGTGCTAGACTGGAAAGGGGGAGAGCTGGTAAGTTACAGTAAGTGGGCTAACTCATGAATTCAAAACAGGAATTCCGAAATGCTTTTTCGTTTCGAAACGATTAATTAAGTAGGATTGTAAAACCGAGCATCGAAAAGCATAATTCTATAATAATTCAGTTACCCTGGGACGCCGGCTTGCGAACGAAATTCTTTCCGGTTACATGAAAAACACTATACTCTGTAGAAAATGATTGCTTAAATAGCATGTTTTTTTATTGAGTTTCGATGCCCTCACATATTTAATTATATTTCATGGAAAAATGCATAAAAATATTCATTCTTTTGCTCATTTGGTAGAAAATTTTGTCTTTTTCCAATTTTACGCTCGAAGAAAGGGCAAACTTTGGTTTTATAAGACTTTTCAAATTCCCGAATAATCTCGCACCTGAACTGCCGCTACACTTGCTTTCAGAGTTTTTAAAATACAAGCCGTATAAGTTGTGCGTACGGAAAAACAAACATTTCTCTGCGGTATTAAGAGGAGAACATATGGGGCTCAAAAATTAAGCAGTGCATTTGAGTCACATTGTTGACTTTATAAGCCACATTGGTAAGTTCGGAGACATGGCATTTTATGAAAGGCCATTTCACGTTATTGAAAATCTCGGAATTAGAAACTTTTTAAAAACCGACTTATTCTCTTGCTGCGAGTGTAAAATTGAGGGAAGATGCAATTTTCTACTGAATGTATATTTTATGCATGCTTTCCAGGAAATATAACTGAATCTTTAAGAGCATCGAAAATCAACAAAAAATGTATGCTACCTAAGTAGTCATTTTTTCAGAGTATAGTTTTTTATGCAGCCGGAAAAAATTCGATCGAAAGCCGGCGTTCTAGTGTAACTGAATTATGATAGAATTATGCTGCTCAATGCTTGGTTTTACAACCCTACTTAATTAATCTTTTCGAGACGGAAACGCATTTCGAATTTCTGTTGACATTTCATGACCTAGCCCACCTACTGTATATCTATTCCGAACCCCGCCACCGTAAGCCAAACGACTTTAAACCATCAGGAGTTGGGTAAACGTGACAAGGAAGGATGTCACTTGGCAAGGTGGATGTCAGAGCAGGGTAGTTGCATTTAAACGTGACCTTATTTTACCATCTCTTACCGAGACACCCATGACGCGTCCTTTTTGCCTATTATAGCTGGCTTCAGAGGACGAACGTGGACTGTTAGGCTCTTTTCAGCCATTGAGACCGCATACGCCTTTAAATGTCTCAATGTTTTAGAGCCATTAGAACTTGAAGGTTTACAGAAGCTGAATCGGTATATTTCACTCATGTTTGTTTCACCATAGGGAAGTCAAATCCAACTTAACCTTGCGTCCAGCCAGTTGGTCAATAACGGAACTCATCATCAGCGACGGTCGAATGTGACAAAAAACCGCAGGCTGGTGAATCTCCTGACATCTGCGCCGAATCGAGTCAGAAATGATTCCTCTCACAGACCCAAGTAAAAATTAAATATATAAATGCCCGTCCGAAAATGAGGCAGTAGGACTCATCACCAGAACAGGGACCACAGGATTTGCTGCTGTTTAATCGGTTAAAATACATGACAGCTATGTAGATGAAGTGGAATGTCTGTGTAGGCTTGGTCCATGTAGTTGGAATGAGCCTTTCACAACCGGCTCCTTATCCAAAAACAACAGGAATGGCTGTTGCGTCTCGTCTTAGCAAGTCATTCGTGGACTAGGTTTCTTGGTCGGCGGAAGAAGAAGTTTCTACACCACAAATGAATGCAACCAAGGTTGTAGACAAGGGCACATAAGTCGACAGGAAATATGAACAAAGTAAACGAGCGATCAGCACAGTTCACAACCGGACGATATATGTCAACAGCCGCTTCTGTGCAGGGAAATCAATAAAACTACCCTTTGCATGTATGGTTTACGATATATTTCTAGGTCCCTTTCAGGCTCAAAAGCTGTTGGGGACTTAAAATTAGGTAACCATAAAATAATCAAATAAGACCTTAGCACCCAAGCTTGAAGAACGACCATCCTGTTAACCAAAACAGCAGTTTCGCAATGACACTCCGTAGACGTTTTGCGAAGCATTGTGGTAAACCAAAGAATAAGGATGCCGAACTACAATGGTGTCCATGGGAGCTTGGGGTAAATAGCTATCCATCTGACTTCGCCAATCAGCGAATGCGCTCCTTGACGGGAGCTTCTGAAAGCCAAGATCATATTGGAGGCTCTCAGCCACCTCACACGACGCAAACTTACGTTAACTATCAGGAGCCTAATATTGACGTAGCAAGACCCGCTGCTACTGTAGCAGACGTCTGTAGGCATTTTCAAGATCTCGAACATTTATGTCGAACAAACTGAAAAATTGTTTTGACGGTGGACGACTAAATACGCATCAGCAGTAAAGATTCCTGACGCCAGCCCCCAATTCGCAGCTTATTCGAGGGAAGTCTGCTATAACGTCAACTCGACGACAGCCAAATTTGGCGATCGAACAAGCTTCTACGTACTTGAGTCATAGTTCTCCTGTTTACATTATATCAGTAAACGCAGTGGTCTTTACTCGCAAAACCTGCACTTACTTTAGAACTGTCGTGTTGCAAGTTATATTTCAAATTTTCCCCATTCTAGTCTTATCGCCGTAGACTGCGTCTGGATTTCTGATGCGTCGCGGAATGATGACCGAGCAAAAGTTCGTGTAAACCTGAAGCCGACAGTCCTTTCTTTGTCCACAGACGACCGAATAATTAGAGAGAGTACATGGTTGTTGACAAAAGCGTGAGCGAATTGCAAGCACGGGGAAGTACGGGGGAACACCGATGATGTGCATGAAATTTATAGATGACAACGCGAGCCAAATTGTTTCGACTTTGTTGCAGTCAACGTCCGGTCCCGCTTTATGTCCGCAAGCATAGGCAAGTGCTGGTGACCTGCTCAATCGTCTGCCACATTCGGCTGGCTGAGGATGAACTGCATTTGCATCTTGACCTGACTTCGGTCAACCTAGGTGCCTGGCTGGGTAATTACTTCCTTGGCCGAGGGCATGGGTGGTCTAAAGTTTGCCAGGTAGGGGCTGGCACGGACGACGTGGTGGTAACTGCAACCCAATTTTGGGGTACAGGGGTTTAGCGCAACAGGAGTGGTCATGTGGCCAACCCGAGGGCGTCCAGATGTGATTATGGCATAATAGTAGCCAAATTGTTCTTATAAAATAGAAACGTTGAGTGTCTGACTCCGAGAAAAGTATTCCCTCTAGAATGTACACTGAAACCAAAACTGAAATAAAATTTAGGAATTGAAAAACTAGGCGCATAGTTTCCTTGCCCCGACTCAGGAGTCCAAAGTGTGGGCGTGTGTCGTCTCGAGTGGAACTGCCACGGACTTGATCGGTTCACATTTCCGTGTATACTGGGAGCTGGCAAAATCAGTTTTTATGCTTGCCGATATGAGTAATCAGGCACGTAGCAACCACTGCAGAAAGTGCGTAGAAACTGCCGTGCAGGACAACGAAACGTGCTTTCGTGAGAGCGGACCAAAAGTACTGAACTACTCGACGGGCGCGCTGTCCACACCTAATGAACCGTGTCAACGGAGCATTTTCAGTTTGAACTACATGGTTTTGTGCAAGCAATAAGCAGTTTGGCCTTTAGGACAAGATATTTAAATGGCTGTCGTATAAAGCCACAACTTTTGTGAGTGTTTACATATCTATAAGCAACTTTATTCTTTGATTAAAGCCTTTGATTTTTTAACGTGAAACGACCCAGCAACACAAACATAGTATGCTCACGCAAATGGTAATGACTTTGAAATAGAAAGACAGTTTAATTTCAGTTAATAAAATATTAGTACAGCAAATTGTAAACGTTTTCTGGATGGTATTTCAGGAATAACAGTATGTTAAATTGACTTCGGATGTCGGTTTGCCAAAATAGTCATCATAATTTGTCAATATACCAGTATTTTGAAAGTGGAACGGAATGACTCGTGATGTTCACAGAATAATTTTTTCGTTAGTATTAAACCTACTGCCTAAAAGACAAATCATAATGTCAAGCTAACGAGCTTCTAAGGCTAAAATTAAAAGTGAAGGAAGCAATTGGACAAGGCCAAACAAAGTATTCGTTACGACCAGGTAAAATATATATATACAGTGTGGTAGGGGGCGCTCACCGATCGTTCATACGGAACTCACTCGTTCCGTTGTGCCTTAAGAGCTCTCTCTCGAGCCCAACCAGCCGCGCCACGAGCCCGTTGCCTTGTCGGTTTTCGATCGGGAATATAAAGTGGTAGGGGGCCCGCTGTGCGGCTGCTGTTTGGGCTCGAGAGAGAGCTCTTAAGGCACAACGGAACGAGTGAGTTCCGTATGAACGATCGGTGAGCGCCCCCTACCACTGTATATTCCCGATCGACAACCGACAAGGCAACGGGCTCGTGGCCCGGTGAGTAGAGGCGTTGACTTCTAAACCAACAGGTCGCGAGTTCGAGGCTCGGGTGTTCCACACTT